>JBBGZY010001390.1:1297500-1752500 GCA_037952925.1 Lithobates clamitans | reverse complement strand
TAAAGTGGTTTGATTCTGAACTACATGCACTGCTTTCATCCAATGACATGTTTAAGGGATGGAGATCTTTGACAGGGCAATGTTTATTTGCTGTATAAGTAATTGCGCATTAAAAATTGGAAGTGTAACCTGTTCTGGGCCGCACAATTTACAGCAGCACCCAGGAACTTATGACCTCTTCGCCCCGCAGAACAATCTGGGGTCGCTTTTTTTGCCAGCCCCGTGATTAGAAGAGCATCACCTTAAGATGTTATAATGAATCATGCTTGACATCCTCATTTGTTTCTGCACAGCAGTAAGAGTCCTGTCTGCTTCATCAGTGTATTAGGACATTACAGTGACTTGTAAGCAATCTATCAAGCTGTCTATAGGGGAACACTACTATAATTCATTACTCTTTGAATGATTATTCTTTCTCAGCAGTTGTAGAATAGTTTGTAGCAGAGATCTCATACTCTGCCATACTGCAGCCATTTAGATGAGAGTGTCTGAAGTCAGGATAATATGTATTAGAGACCACACAAGGGTTCTGGAGGGTTCCCAGATTTCCCGACACACAGGTGTCCTCTGGCTGGTCTGAGTGCTCTGCGTTCACAGAACGTGGATAAATCCAATATGGATTTTAGGGTAACATTATATGCATAGATGGTTGATAAGATATATTAATTTTTTTTTTGTTATCCATGTTGTCCCTGTTTTATGCCTCCAAATACTATTTTCTCAGTCACTCGAAATGTATTACAGACAAGAAAAAAATGGTTAAAAATAAAACGTCTTAATGATGACTGGGATGACGTCTGGGATTTCCCCTTCAGGTCACTTGTTTCCATAAGAGACAGAGTAGTACAATTTAAAATTGTTCATAGGGCTTACTTTACCCCACATAGACTACATTTGATGAACACCCAGCACTCTTCGGAATGCTGGAGATGTGGTCTATCCCCAGGAGATTTCGCACACATCTTCTGGCGCTGCCCAAAAATACAGCAATATTGGGGAGAGGTACTCGACTTGACTAACAAGGTGGCTTCAACTAATTTACCACAGCTGATGGAGATATGTATACTAGGTTTACTAGAAAATATTGTTCCAACCATAGCCAAACGCACGTTGACCAGTTTATTACTTTTCTATGCCAGGAAATGCATCGCAATACAGTGGAAAAAACCTAACCCCCCATCAATCACACAGTGGAAACGTTTGGTCAATGAGAACCTCCCGCTATATAAAGACACATACGCTAACAGAGGTTTTCCTTTGAAATTCGGGTCTGGTGCAAATGGATGGAGGTTCTGAATATTTCACAATGAACACAGATTCACAATAGTCCTCAGGTTAATGTACTGATTAAAATACTATGCTTCTAGGCTTAGATATCTGAAATCTCAGGCGTAACTCGTTATGGTATCTAACTAATTAATTCCTTCTGAGGAGAACCATATACATACCTTGATTGCTGTTAATTAACCTGGCAACTCACGCTGTCATATGTTCTATCAAATGCTCTATTTAATCTGATGCAGTCTTGATGTACTGTAGCAGCCATGTGTTATTGTGTTGTTTGTTGTTTGTCTCAAAAATCTTAATAAAAATATTTTAAAAATAAATAAATAAATAAAACGTCTTATTCTGCCTTTTCAAAAATGCTAGTTGCTTGGCTGTGTCTGCCAAAATATATTATAATTACACCCCCTGAGAAAAACATGATGTAAGCGAAAGCCAAAGAAAGGTCAGAATTCCATGTCTACACTTGATCTGTGTTAGTGTCTCAAAAAATACTGAAACGAATGCATCAGCATGATAGTCAGATAATTACCATTTCAAGAGCAGAGGTCATCAGTGGCAGCCCCACATAGTTCATGTTATCAGTCCCAGAAAGCAGCGGACTATGTATAAAGAGAGCAGAGGCGGCCCGTCCATTAGGGGAGCTCGGTCTATGCACCCCCATTAATGCGCCCGACCCCCATGCAGGATGCCGGATGCATGAATTCCAATGGGGGGGGGGGGTTTGAAGCATGTGATTACAGCCAGAGGCTCTAATAGGCTTAAAAAAAGGGGTGGGCACTGCGCCCCAAGACGTGTGACAATAGCAAATGAATATTTGCTATTTTCACACTGATTCTCCTCTTGGCCAATCAGGAAGCGGGTCTGAGACCCGTTTCCCGTATGGCTGAAAGGAGAAACATTCCGATTGGCCGCCGAGTAGGAGGGAGAAGGAGGGAGGAGACGGAAGCCGCCAGAGGAGAGCAGGGGAAGGGGAAGCTGCCCGTGATGCCCGCCGCCTGCTGCCCGTGTGAAACGGTGACCGCCATAGATGGGGTAAGTGCTCCCAACCCTACCAACCAGACTGGGGGGGGGGTTAGTGGTGCAGGTTACCCGACCGATGGGTGGTGGCTGTGGGTGCACTGTTTGCTGCCGCCAACCCCCCCCCCCCCCCCAAAAAAAAAAAAATTACCACCAGACGCCACTGAAAGAGAGACAAACTACATAGATTCACTACATAGGTATACAAGTAAACAAGGGAGAATTTACAAGCAATACATGTACAGGTGACACTGCCTGATTGGCTTAATTGAGTTCAGCTATTTTGTCAAAGAAGGACTATACATTGCTTACAGTAGGCAAAGCAACATGTTAACTGCAAAGCAGTCACTACATACAGTAGTTCCTAAAGCAATACCCAGTGCTTTTTGCATGGGGGACTATGTGACACCCCTGCCCCACCCTATAATTTGGTGTCTTAATGGAATCTGTCACTAAAAAAAACATATGGCTACCCACCAATTAAAGTAGCATGTTTCTGATTTTAGTGTATCATTGTACATTACAAAATAATAGTACCTTCTCGCTCAGTGTGGCCCTTTTGGGCTAAGTTTACACTTGCGGTAGGGGTGCTAAAAAAAACAGGTGGTTTAGCCACATTTTCAGAGGGCAACGCTTATGTAAGCAAGTCCTTAATTTAATTGCGTTGAGACAGAAACTTCTTGAAAGCACCAACTTCCATGCAACTTTGCATGACTTAAAGTGGAATTAAACTGCACCTGAGCATGAAAAACTGAAATTGAATTCATTTTTTTTCATTCAAAGCAAATCCCTCATCCATCCATTTCTCCGTGCTTTATTTTGTTGAGAAATCACTTTGAAAAACACCCCCTTGCATTTCTAGACAGGGCCATCTTTAATAAAGGCAAATGATTAATTTAGCATTTACTTCATGGAACCCATCTGCCCTTAGCTCAGGTATGCAGGCAGTAGGGTGTGCTTAGCTGAGAAGGTTCCTCCTCTCCTTTTCCAGATGAAATACCCTTGAAGAGTTCTGGGATATAGGTGATAATTTTGACCTAGGCCAGAAGCCAGGAAGTAACTGAAAAAATGTAAAAGAAAAAATTTAAAACAAGTACATATAATATACTACTCTATCAATTTACTAAGGCTAGCAGCACAAGGGTTTATTAGTTTTATTAGTTAGAGAGTTTTATTCTACTTTAACCCTAGGTTCACACACATGGGGTTTTTAGTGCGTTTTGCAGCTTGCTGAAACAAACTGCAGTCCATTTAACGTGGTTTCCTATGGTACAAATTGAAATCTATGCAACTTCAATGGACCCACGCCAAAACGCAAGTGTTGCATTTTTACATGCATTTTTGCATGTTGCCTTTTGCGTCCTTAACAACCAATGGATCAACCAATGGATCATCAGCTGTCAGCGGGCATCCCCGCTGACAGCTGAATGTAAAAACAAGAATTGCCAACAAAAAAAAGGCGTGGGGTCCCACCAAAATCCATACCAGACCCTTATTCAGCCAGTGGGTTAGGAAAGGGAGAGGTCGAGCAACGGTCCTGGACAATGCCAGGCCACATGCCCTCAACATAGGGGAATGCTTTGGTGCATCTTGTCCCCTTGTTGATGGGGACAAGGGCCTTTTCCTCACAACACTGGACTGTGGTTGTGGGGGCCTGCAGATGTTGAGGGTATGTGGCTTGGTATGGTTCAGAAGGGGGGGCGCTCGCTCATCCCCTCCCTTTCCTGATCTGCCTGGCTGCATGCTCAGATAGGGTTATGGATTTAGGGGGGTCCCATGCCGTTTTTTTTACATTCAGCTGTCAGCAAGGAACCCTGCTGAGAGCTGATGAGTCATCTGTTGCTAAGGACGCAGCAGCTGACTTCCCGGCCCGCTCCTTAACAACCAGCTATACACAGTTTATTAAAGAGATAAGAGAAAAAAATGCACCAAAAACACATATTCCAAAATGTACCTGAAAACCACATCAACCGCAACTGCATAGATGTGAACCTAGCCTTAAAAAAGGGCCCAAACCACCAATTTTGCACTGGTGACCACTCTGCAATAGAAGCACAAATTGAAAATGATCCAGTCTGGTCTACCACACTGCACCTGAGACAAACTGAGTTAAACTAAGGGACTTTAGACTTGGCATTCAAATATAACCAAAGGCATTTTTTTTAAGTTTTGGAATGAGTAGAGAGGGATTAGAAAAATTAGAACATCTATCCGATTTGAAATGCTGTCTGTGTCCCCATTGATTTTGGGTTGTCTCCAGAACAGGAATAAAGGGGACCTCTTCTCGTTCTGGTGATTCCGGCGACAACTAGAAATTCCTCAACTTCAGAGTCATTTCCTCTCACTTCCTGCTTTGGTTGTGGAACAGGAAGTAAAGAGACATCTCACCAATAGGACACATATGCGTACAAAAAAAAACTATCAGGGATTATAACCCTCCCTTACACTTTTTAATGGAAAAAAAAACGTTTTTCTTTTAGTTCTACCTTGATAGGTTAATCACATAGTCAAAAGCTTCTATAGATAAATGCTGTGGTCTCTATTTACCCTGATGAAAGCCTGTTCAAGCTTTCCATTACACGTGAGGCTGGCTATGATTGCTGAGACACGGCTCCATTTATTCCGCCTAGTAAATATTTCTGTTACAAGTAAATCCTATGCAGCAATTATAATAAATTGACAGTCAATTGAAAGAGTCCATAGGGAAGTTTCGTTTTCACAGATTGCATCAATTGCTGCGCAGAAGGTGAAATACATATTTTGCTTTTATTTGGTGCTTAAAAGACTCCGCGAATAGACAAATACAATATTTTATTGTTCTCTGAGGCTCTTTGAGGAAACATGTGAAAGTTGTGACATTAAAAGCATCGAGCTGGCCTGAGGTAAAACTCCAGCATTGTCTTGCTGTCAGAATTAAACATGTCTTCTAAACAGGTGCGAATGGAAGGGAGGAATCTCTATCCATTTACACCTGATGAACAGCCCTGCTTTCTTCCATAAGTGGAGATTTGTTTGCTTCTTCGTTTTCTTTGTATCACAGTGTTACAGAATGTGACTTTTTAGGGACTTTATGATTATTGCAATCAATAATTTTATGTCACTTACTGCACCTGTCATATATTGTCACATTCAGCTGCCAACAGAAAGTGCTACAAAGTAACAAAATGGAAAATTGTATACTTACCCATTGGTAATTTTCCTTTTTCTGGTTTTCGAAACCCATCTGAACATTCTGTTTAAATCAACAAAATACTTTCCAGGTGCATCAAAACAAAACTTGCTCAATGTCACAGTTCATTTTTTTCTAAAGCAGCCAAAAGCTGAGTAGAAAAGCCTTTCCCCTGCCAGCAGCTGCAGAGTTGGGACCCTTGTTCTTTATGGGGAACCATTGCAGACATCCAGCATGCCCTTTACTAAGTGAGACTTACCGGCATGGCCAAAAATATTAGCACCGCTGCAATATGTCAGAAATGCACCACTTTGCCCAACAATTTGTTGCAATTACATATGTTTAGGCATTCTGATGTTTATTTCTTTTTTTTTTTTGTATTGGTATGACTCAAAAAAGTGGAGAAACGAAAAGCCAAATCTAAAACATTACACGCAAACTTCCAAAAATGGACTGGACAAAAATATTGGCACCTTCTTCCCAAAATTGTAAGAAATAATTGCATTCCAAGTTTGTGATGCTCCTGTAATTTGTAATTAAACTCACCTATATCAATTAACAGGTGCTGATAATATAGAAATGACACAGGCAACCAGTTAAAATAGTGAAAAATTGACTCATCTTTCTTTTGTGTGTCTCTGTATGCCACACAAGTCATGGAGAAAAGAAAGACCAGCAAAGAAATATCTGAGGATTTGAGAACAAAAATTGTGAAAAAGCATGGAGAATCTCAAGGTTACAAGTCCATCTCCAGAGATCCAAATGTTCCTGTGTCTATTTGTTACAGAGCCAGAACGGCGATCTGCCTGTGTAAAGAAGGCGGGTCGCCGTTCTGTCAGTAGGGAAGGCATTGCAAAGCAGGAACATGGAGCAATGCCTTCCCCTAGTAAAAAGCACCCACCACACAGTACACAGGCACCGGTCAGGCACATAGTTAACCCTTTGATCACCCCTGATGTTAACCCCTCCCCAGGCAGTGTCATTAGTACAGTGACAGTGCATATTTTTTAGCACTGATCACTGTATTAGTGTCACTGGTCCCCAAAAAGTGTCAGTTAGTCTCCCGATGTCTGCCGCAATATCGCTATAAGTGACTGATCACTGGCATTACTAGCAAAAAAAACCCTAACTAAATAAAAATTCCATAAATATAACCCATAGTTTGTAGACGCATTAACTTTTGCGCAATTCAATCAATATACGCTTATTGGGATTTTTTTTACCAAAAATATGTAGCAGAATACATATTGGTCTAAACTGATGAAGAAATTAGATGTTTTAATTTTACTTTTTTTTTTATTGGATATGTTTTATAGCAGAAAATACATTTTTTTTTTTTTTTTCAAAATTGTCGGTCTTTTCTTGTTTATGGCACAAACAATAAAAAACGTAGAGGTGATCAATACCACCAAAAGAAATCTCTATCTGTAGGGTGAAAAAGGATATACATTGAATTTGGGTACAGCATCGCATGACCACACATTTGTCACTTAAACTAATGCAGTGCCATATTGCAATAAAATGGCCTGGTCATGAAGGGGGGTAAATCTTCCGGAGGTCAAGTGGTTAAAGTAAAACTATAAACAAAACTTTTTTTTTTTTCCATTTTGGATAGAGCAAGGGAGGGTTATAACTCCTGTCAGATTTTTATTCGCCTACCCGTGTCACATTGTGGAGATTTCCCTTCACTTCCTGTCCCGTAGCCAAACAAGAAGTGAGAGGAAATCACTGCAAATTAAGGGAGTTCCTTGGGGACCCCTAGGTCACCAGTACTAGAGTCCCCATTGGAAGATTTCCCCTCTAATACTTTTCTGGGGACAACCCAAAATTTGAGTCCCTTTTAAATTTCACGTTTAATGATAATGATAAACAGGACAAGTAGAGAGGGTGAATCTCCTTACAGAGGGCACAGGCAGCAATAAAAAAAAACTGACAGGCGTTCTAATCCCTCTGAATTCTCTCCAATATGAAAAAAAAGTTTTGTTTTACTTTAGACAAGGCAGTATACTCATTGCTAAGCTCCACCAATACTGAGTATGCTGCAATGCTTAAAGTATATGTAGCAAAATGTAAATGTGACTTTTTGGGGACTTTATGATTATTGCAATCAATAATTTTATGTAACTTACTGCACCTGTCATATATTGTCACATTCAGCTGCCAACAGAAAGTACTACAAAGTAATGAAATGGAAAATTGTATACTTACCCCTTGGTAATTTTCCTTTTCTGGTTTTCGAAACCCATCTGAACGTTCAGTTTAAATCAGCAAAATACTTTCCAGGTGCATCAAAATAAACCTTGCTCAATGTCACAGTTCATTTTTTTCTAAAGCAGCCACAAACTGAGTAGAAAAGCCTTTCCCCTGCCAGCAGCTGCAGAGTTGGGACCCTTGTTCTTTGTAGGGAACCAGTGGTCTCATTGCAGACATCCAGCATGCCTCTTACTATAAGTCAAACTTACAGGCATGGCCAAAAATATTAAAATCCCTGCATTATGTCAGATAATGCACCACTTCGCCCAGCAAATTGTTGCAATTACAAATGTTTAGGCATTCTGATGTTTATTTCTCTTTTTTTTGTAGTGGTATGACTTAGAAAAGTGGAGAAACAAAAAGCCAAATCTAAAACATTCCACACAAACTTTCAAAAATGGACTGGACAAAAATATTGGCACCTTCTCAAAATTGTAAGAAATAATTGCATTCCAAGTTTGTGATGCTCCTGTAATTTGTAAATAAACTCACCTATATCAATTAACAGGTGCTGATAATATAGAAATTACACAGGCAAAAAACTGACAGGCGTTTTAATCCCTCTGCACCCTATCCAAAACGAAAAAAAGTTTACTTTTACTTTAGACAAGGCAGTATACTCATTGTTAAGCTCCACCAATACTGAGTATGCTGCAATGCTTAAAGTATATGTAGCAAAATGGACCATAATTACAACGAACAGCTATTCCCTGCCCTATCTGTATACCATGTTGTCCCTCTAGTGCCCAATGTTATTAAACTGACATCATATTTATTAACCCAACCAAAGGGATTGTGGGATTAGTAGTTCCAACAGATGGCTGTTTCCCTGATTATGCACCGGACTACATATCCCAGGAATCTTTGCTATGACCAGGGAGATAGCTGGGAAGAACTATAAAAGAAACCAGAGACCCGCCTCGCTCTCTCTTGCTCTGGGGCCTCGTGTGTGAAGAACCTCTCCACATGGAGAGAGTGAGATTGCAGTCTACCACACGGTCCACAGCATTCCTACCAGATCGAGAAAAGATCCAGTGCTGCCTGCTGTTTATCAGACATCTGATCAGCACCATCTCGACAGTGCAGCTACCCACGTTTCGTGCTTTGTAACGGAGAATCATCACAAGCAGGTCTGCAGCTAGATCATCCATTTGGGAGTCGCTAGCTGGAAGGCGTTGAATCAGCCTGGTCATTTGTGAGAGGGCCATCGCCCATCTTTGCAAACCTTTCCTTTGTTTCATTGGGACACTGTGCACAGATAGCTTTGCCTTGGGGACACTTCACTACACCTTCATTAGAACACTGTACATAAGTCTCTTTAGCTACAGTCATCACAAGATATACTACCACTCTGTTACTACACCCTATTGGATACAATGAATGAGCTCTGACTGCTGGTGAAGACCGTCAGATCTGAAATAGGGACATTCTGTCATTGCAACACCATCCATGTTTAGCTGCATCTCTCATTAGGATCAGAGGTTAAACATGCATGCCTGGGTTTCTCTTTCAAGAAGTATTGTCAGTATTGCTGCTTAACTTGTTTATCCTTTCAAGTTATGTTCTAGTGGTATTCTACTGTACATACTATAGATGTATATAATATTCTGTCGTTGCCTTCTGTTTCAACTGGCAATTCTTAAGTAGCCATTCGGCTGAGTTTGTGCTGTTATTCCAAACTCAGTTGAACCATTACCTTTTTGTACAACCATACCTTAACTGAAGTATTCCAGTAAACGTTAATAGAATATAAATGCATTGAGTGCTGTCTTATCATTATTTAAATGTGTTGCAAGCAATGATGTCTGAACCCAGAGTGTAAGGTGGGTTGGAAGGATCACAGGGTCATGGCGATTCAGATGAGCAGGTAAATCCAAGCAGTCTCCTAGGGGGCCGTGCTACATATATATATTTTTTCTGGCTTTTTCTCTGCATTTTCATCTGGTAACCCTGCAAATAACACACATTCTGTCCTACATTGCCTACCCTCACTCCTCCACTGTATCTAAGGAGTGAGCCATGGTTGTCACCAAGGCTGAACTTCAAATATGTCCTCTTCTCTTCATCTCCATGACTATGTAGCCCCTTCCCACCAAATAAGAAAAAAAACTAAGTAGTACAAGGAATCACTTCATTTTACTTGTTCAGACAAACACATCACAACTGAGAACTGCCAACTCCATTATCTTCATAGGTAAATCACTAAGAGGAGTACACATATTGTACTCTAATAAAATAAAAATATTTTTCTAACTGAAGTGGCATGGCATAAGGTAGACATAAACGCACAGTTTAGTCTTCAGAACATAATAGAAACCTAAAATATCTATTTATCAATGACTCTTAGAATAGAGGACTACTGTGTTTTTGCGCTTAGTGCCGGAGTAATCCAGTTGTATTCTGCTTGAACCAGCACAAAGCTGTTTTCTCTGAACTTTTTGAAATGCATCATTTCTCCACTTTCCCTCAATGTAATGACATTGTCATCTGGTTCGCTGAAGGACACTTCAGTCCGTTTATGGCAGTATTGGGCATGGATGCAGCGCAGGCCAGCAGCTAGGGACATCCCCAGTACTACAGAGCAACCCAGAAGGATGCCCAGCTGTGTCATGGCAAGATGCATCCCTCTGCCCTTTTCTCCCCCTTTGCCAGTTTCATGAACAGTCTTTGTCACCAGTGGAGATGTGCTTTCCTCAACCTCAATATTTTTGACAGATGATGCAGATTCTGGTTGCTGCAAAAAATTTGCCGCCACCTCATTGGTGGGTTTGTGTCTTTCCTCTCCTGTTGTTAATGGAGGCAAGAACTGGCTTTGTGACTCTTGTAAAGTGAACTCAGTGGGATCCACCTGTATATCTTGGGTTGGTGAAGGTGAGATAGGGAACACGGAAAGTAAATCAGGAGGCAAAGATGATGTTGGTGAAGACAGTCTAATGTAAGAAGACACCATCTGAAAAATAATGTAAACATATTAGTTTTAGACATTTTCTGGACAGTAAATTGTTTGCTTTTTCCTTTTTTTGGATATGGATACATTTTGGGGGGGGGGGGGAATAAACATTCATACATGCACAGGAATTTATGTGCAGAAACTAGGATGGAATGGTGTACACCAAATTAATAAACCAATAAGCATATCTGAGAGAATGGGTGTACCTAGTGTGCCAAATGAAGTAGTTTGAATGGTGTGCCAATTTCTAATAGCATTGCATCTTTTGCTTCAAATTAACAAAAGTCATGTCTGTCATTTCTATAGTAGAAAACCTCCTAAAAAGTACACCAGATGGAAAATGATGTATGAAAATGTGAAGTTAGGAGTTCCATTTGATAATGCATATGCAATGTTTGTAAAGGTGTACTGTTTTATGTAAGATCTCTTTCAAATAAGCTGCAGTGCTTACTGTCCTCTGAAATGCAATCAGCAGTGGATTGGATTTCAGAGGGCAGTAGCGCAATGGCTGACATTTAGAACATGCTATTGCTGCCTCCTTTTATATATTTTTGTTCTTTTTTTAAAATTGCTGAACAGTAATTGTACATTGCAGGACCAGGCTGTAATTGCGAGCCAAGTGCTTGGCCCATGGTTGCGGTACGGCCCGATTGATCTCAGTGGGCAAGTTTGCCAGGCAATGCCTCTTGTCCAACTCTGAAGCCCAGGTTAAAAATGCCATGGCCTCAATGCAGAGCATTACAGCCCCAGCATGTTTAAAGTCCTGTCAGGCTGTTATGTTATGTCAAGATGTTATAAGAGTGGGTAGCCCCAATGGGTTAGATGAAGAAGAGCAGGCGTCCTCGAAATGCGTCCTGTGACCCTGCACCTTCAAGGGGACCATCATCCATAGAGTGCTGTCCTTTGGGAGTGAGGAAGCCCAGCAGAAGTGGAGCAGCCAGGCATCCTGGGTAACTCTACACCTGTCAGCCGGCTCCACAATGGTCTGAACGCTGTGGCTGCTCATTGTTGTGCGATGCAGTGGGCTTGCTTCCCTTGGACTTTATGTGCTTTTTATATAATTTTTGTGATAATATACTATTTCATTGTTTTAATAAAGCCTTGGATTTTACATCTACACTGAAGTCAGTGGCATTCCTCTTAGTGTCTAGTTGTTTTTTGTCTAATGTTTGGGCTACCCACTCGTGTTGTTTCATTCCATTCGGGGCACTGTGGCTCATTCCAGAGGGAGTTTAGTGCTGTGAGCCAAGCACTCTTTTTGAAGCAAGGCATTAGTCTGATATACGTTTTACTATGTAATGCTAGAGTTCGGGTGGGCAGCTGGAAGGCGTAAAAACAGCAGTTCAGCTGCCTGTTTTTACCACCACCCAGCTGCTCAAATGAAAGAGTACAGTTTATATATATAATTTTTGTCAGATAACTGGCAGGTTGAGTTATGAGGTAACCAAACAGTTTTTTCCTCACACCTGCTCTTCTTCTCTCATAAATGCCTATTAGGGATGAGCTGAACACCCCCCCCCCCGGTTCGCAGCAGAAAATGCAAACAAGCAAAAAATTTGTGCGAACATGCGAACACCGTTAAAGTCTATGGAACGCGAACATGAAAAATTAAAAGTGCTCATTTTAAAGGCTTATATGCAAGTTATTGCCATTGGGTTCTGCCCAATGGGACATGATATCAATGCAAAAAAGAGTTTTAAAAACTGCAGTTTTTTCGGGAGCAGTGATTTTGATAATGCTTAAAGTGAAACAATAAAAATTAAATAGTCCTTTAAATATCGTGCCTGGGGGGTCTCCTTAGTCTGCCTGTAAAGTAGCGCATCTTTCCCATGTTTATAACAGTACCAAACAAAATTAAATTTCTAAAGGAAAAAATGGCATTTAAAGTGGATGTAAACCCGAAATTTCTTTTTTTAGATGTCATAATGTAGAGTATAAGATTTCCTATCATTTGAGCCCAGTCTTGCCACAAAGAGTTTATTTCAGCTCTGAGCCATCCTCTTTTGTTGTTCAGTGAGATAAAACTTGAAAAACAGAGAAAAACTTTGTCAAATCCTCCCCCTTGCTGTGAGTGACAGGTGATTTACATATCTCGTGCACTAGCCTAAGACATGCATTATTTTTTAATTCCCTCCCCCACTCCTTTCTTCAGCAGCTCTGCAAGGATTGGCTGTATCACACCTCAGCATGATTGGGCATGCTGAAGTCATGTGGTTACATTCCTGTCTTTTCACTGGATGTTAGAGATCATAGCAGAAGTTCAGTGTAAGAAATACACAGGAGAAAATGCATATTGACAAGGGGAGTGTAGAGGTGGACGGGGAGTCTACTGACATCATGACTCCACCCACCAAGCTCCAAACAACAGACCCACCCACAGAATCTGCAGTTTTTCAGGTCTCATAACAGACAGAGGGGAGACATTTGACAGGTAAGGATACATGCAGGAGGCATGTATATCTTTATAGATAACCCCTATGGCAGTAGTTTAGAAAGGATGACATTGGGTTTACATCCACTTTAAAACTGCTCACGGCTGTAATGTATTGTCAGGTCCTGGCAATATAGATAAAAGTAATTGAAAAAAACAGCGTGGGTCCCTCCCCCCCAGTCCATTACCAGGCCCTTTGGGTCTGGTATGAATATTAAGGGGAACCCCGCGCCAAAAATACAAACTAAAAAACGGTGTAGATGTCCCCCCTCAAAATCTGTACCAGGCCCTTCAGGTCTGGTATGGATATTAAGGGGAACCCCGCACAAAATTTTTTAAAAAAATGGCGTGGGGGTCCCCCGGGCACTATATACTCTGAACAGCAGTATATATACTATATACTCTGCAGAAAAATGGGCCTTAGAAGTTGGTGGTGCCAGAACACTGAAACCCCTCACAGTTACTCTTGTTGGGCGCAGGAACGGGGGCTGTTGTAAAATATTATATCAAAAATTGTAATTACATGGCCCTGTTAACCACTTGCTGCCCGCCCGCAGTCATATGACAGCGGGATGGTGCAGCTGTTGTTCTGGGCCGCCATCATATGATGGCGCAGCCTTCCAGGCAGCCCAGGTGGCACGCGCGCGCGCCCGCTGCATCGCTCGGGTCCCGGTGCGCGTGCCCGACTGCCGCGATGTCCGCCGGGCACCCGCGATTGCCCGGTAACCGAGCAGGACCGTGGATCTGTGTGTGTAAACACATAGATCCACGTCCTGTCAGATCTGAGGAGATGTACAGAGGAACACCGATCGGTCTCCTCCCCTTGTGAATCCACTCCCCCCACAGTTAGAATCACTCCCTAGCAACACATTTAACCCTACAGCGCCCCCTCCTGGTTAACCCTTCATTGCCAGTCACATTTATACAGTAATCAATGCATTTTTATAGCACGGATCGCTGTATAAATGTGAATGGTCCCAAAAATGTGTCAAAATTGTCCGATGTGTCCGCCGGAATATCGCAGTCATGATAAAAATCGTAGATTGCCGCCATTACTAGTAAAAAAAAAATAATAATAAAAATGCTATAAATCTATCCCCTTATTTTGTAGACGCTGTAACTTTTGCGCAAACCAATACATATATGCTTATTGCAATATTCTTTACCAAAAATATGTAGAAGAATACGTATCGGCCTAAAAAAATTTGGATACTTATTATAGCAAAAAGTAAAAAATATTGTGTTTTTTTCAAACTTGTCACTCTTGTTTTGTTTATAGCACAAGAAATAAAAACCTCAGGGGTGATCAAATACCACCAAAAGAAAGCTCTATTAGTGGGGAAAAAAAGATAAAAATTTCATTTGGGTACAGTGTAGTATGACCGCGCAATTGTTATTCAAAGTGCGACAGCGCTGAAAGCTGAAAATTGGCTTGGGCAGGAAGGGGGTGAAAGTGCCCTGTATGGAAGTGGTTAAACAGGGTTAGAAAAGTTGGGCCTTTGGTTTTGGTAGTGCCAGAACACTGTAAGCCCTCACAGTTACTCTTGTTGGGTGCAGGAAAGGGCCCTGCGTTGAAATATTATATCAAAAATTGTAATTACATGCCCCTGTTAAACAGGGTTAGAAAAATTGGGCCTTTGGTTTTGGTGGTGCCAGAACACTGTAATCCCTCACAGTTACTCTTGTTGGGAGCAGGAACGGGCCCTGCATTGAAATATTAAATCAAAAATTGTAATTACATGCCCCTGTTAAACAGGGTTAGAAAAATTGGGCCTTTGCTTTTGGTGGTGCCAGAACACTGTAAGCCCTCACAGTAATGCCCCGTACACACGGTCGGATTTTCCGACGGAAAATGTGTGATAGGACCTTGTTGTCAGAAATTCCGACCGTGTGTAGGCTCCATCACACATTTTCCATCGGATTTTCCGACACACAAAGTTTGAGAGCAGGATATAAAATTTTCCGACAACAAAATCCGTTCGTGTGTACACAAATCCGACGCACAAAGTGCCACGCATGCTCAGAATAAATAAAGAGATGAAAGCTATTGGCCACTGCCCCGTTTATAGTCCCAACGTACGTGTTTTACGTCACCGCGTTCAGAACGATCGGATTTTCCGACAACTTTGTGTGACCGTGTGTATGCAAGACAAGTTTGAGCCAACATCCGTCGGAAAAAATCCTAGGATTTTGTTGTCGGAATGTCCGAACAAAGTCTGACCGTGTGTACGGGGCATTAGTCTTGTTGGGCGCATAAACGTACCCTGCGTTGAAATATTGTATTAAAAATTGTAATTACATGAAAAATTGAGTCTTGGGTGGTGGTGGTGGTGCCACAATACTGCAACCCCTCACAGATACTCTTTTTGGACGCAGGAACAGGCCCTGCTGTCAAATATATCAAAATTGTAATTACATGCCCCTGTTAAACAGGGATAGAAAAATTGGGCCTTTGGTTTTGGTGGTGTCAGAACACTGTAAGCCCTCACAGTTACTCTTGTTGGGCACAGGAACTGGCCAAGCGTTGAAATATTATATCAAAAATTGTAATTATATGCCCCTGTTAAACAGGGGCAGAAAAACTGGTCCTTGGGTGGTGGTGCCCTAAACCAAAAATGTTGTTGGAAGCTAGCATCATCAAGATTGAGGAGGAATAGGATAGTCAGGATAGGCAGTCTTCAAGGGATCCCAGATCCATAGCAAATTCAATCAGTTACATCAGCATCAGGTGCTTGATAGCTGCTGATCCAAGACTGATTAATTTTTATGAATGTGAGCCTATCAACGGAGTCTGTGGACAGGTGCAATCTTTTATCTATTACAAACCCTCCAGCAGCACTGAATGTGCTTTTAGAAAGCACGCTGGGTGCAGAACAGGCCAGTATCTTAACTGCATATTGAGCAAGTTCTGGCCAGTGGTCCATCCTCAAGACCCAGTAACCCAGTGGATGCTCTGTTGGAAAGGTCTCCAAGTCTGCTCTTGCCCCTAGATATTCCTGCACCATATAATGCAGACGCTGGCGATGGTTGCTTGAACCGATCAGACCTTGGCGCTGAGGACAGAAAAATTGTTTAAACTCATCGGTCAGCCGGCCACCTTCTCCACCGCTCTTCCTCAGACTGAATGAAGCCAGCAACACTTTTTCCAGCACCAGGAAATGGTAACGTCCCCGGGTCTGGAAATGCATTACACAAACCTTTCTTCAAGGCCCGCTGAACATGTTTCATTCTCCGCTCCCTCTGCGAAGGTAGGATGAGTTCTGCAACTTTACCCTTGTAACGTGGATCAAGAAGGGTTGCCAGCCAGTAATAATCCCTCTCCTTGATACCACAAATTCTAAGGTCCTTTCGCAGGCTTTGCAGAATCAGGGTGGCCATGCAGCGTAAGTTTGCAGAGGCATTTGATTCTGAATTCTCTGGGTCACTAAGGATCACATTATCTGTAACTACCTCCTCCCAGCCACGTACAACTCCTTGGGTTTCTGGGGACTAAAACCATCCCTTGAAGACTGCTGAGTGTTATCCTCTACATCCATGCTGACACAATCATTCTCCTCTTCTTCCTGTGTGTTTTACAGGCCCACAGAAATGCCATCTGGATAAAAAGAGGGCCTTGAGAGGAAAGGAAGTCCTCCTCTTCCTCCCGCTGTTCTGCCTTAAGTGCCCTGTCCATGATTCCAGGAAGCGTGTGCTTCAGCAGGAAGACTAGAGGGACAGTGTCACTGATGCATGCATTGTCACTGCTCACCATCCTTGTGGCCTCCTCAAATGGTGACAGGACAGTGCATACATCCTTGATCAGTAGCCACTGGCGTAGTGAAAAGAAGCCAAGCCCTAACCCTGTGCTGGTGCCACACTCGCACAGGTACTCATTGATGGCCCTCTGCTGTGTGTGCAGCTGCTGCAGCATTGCCAATGTTGAGTTCCACCTGGTGGGCATGTCACAAATGAGGCGGTTGGTGGGCAGGTTGCATTCCCTTTGAATGTCAGCCAGCCGTGCACTGGCATTGTTTGACCAGCGGAAATGACCACAGACTTTTCTGGCCTGCCTCAGGAGATCTTGTAAGTCTGGGTACCTGGGTAACCGCTGGACCACCAAATTCAGGACGTGTGCCAAACATGGAACATGGGTCAAGTGTCCCTGTTGGAGGGCGGAGAGAAGGTTGGTGCCATTGTCGCATACAACCATTCCTGGCTGAAGCTGGAGTGGCGTCAATCACCTCTGAGCCTGCCCCTGCAGAGCTGACAGAATCTTTGCATCAGTGTGGCTCCTGTCCCCTAGGCAGACCAACTCAAGGACCACATGGCATCTTTTAGCCTGACTGCTTGTGTAGCCCCTTGAATGCTTAAGGAGCACTGCTAGTTCAGAGGACAAATCTGCAGAGGAGGCCATAGAGGAAGAAGAAGAGGAGGGGGTGGAGGAGGAGAGCTGTGGCAGAATCACCACCAGCATTTTGGAGGCGTGGTGGTAGAACAAGCTCCAACAACACTGAACCCTGTTCTAAATCCTTCCCAGCTGCCATCAGAGTTATCCAGTTCACCGTAAAGGCCAAGCTAGCATTTAAACGCTGAGCATGTGGATGGCTGGGACCAAATTTATTTTTATGGTTCAGCAACTGGAGTGGGGAAATTTGCCCGCTAAAATCAGCTGGTTGTGTACTGCTAGCAGATTGGCTGCAAGTACTTGTGACAACTATTGCTATACCTTTATTCCTCTCAGTGCAGGTTTTCGAGAGGACTGGAGGTATAGTAGGGTTGGAGATCTCAGATGAGGAGCAAGGAGAAGTCTGCCTTTTTCTATGATGTGTGTCTTTCAAGTGCTGTTGCCAATGGACTACATGGTAGGTCGTCATATGTCTGGTCAGACATGTGGTACCCAAGCGGCTGCTTTTCTGGCCACGCTTGATCCGCTTCAGACATAGGTTGCAAAGAGCAATGGTATGATCTGCTACACACGTGTCGAAAAAGGCCCACACCAAGGAACTTTTAAAAGTCAGCGGGGAGTCAGCAGCGCCCTGCACCTGTGGAGCTCTGCAGTGTGATGCAATAGGGTGGCTGCCCTTAGGCTGCTCCCTAGAGCATCCTGCCTCGTTGGAGTTGTGCCTCCTCCTTCTCTCTTCTCTCAGGCACCCAAGTACAGTCAGTGACCTCATCATCCCCTCCCTCCTTGTCACTGGAGCAAACTTGGCAGTATGCTGCAGGTGGGGGAACATAACTGCCGGTTTCTTGTCCTTCTGTGGCACCCTCTCTCTCTAGGCTCACATTACTCCTTTCCTCAACCTGTGAACCAACATTGGAGCCTTCAAATCGCTGCGCATCCTCCAGCAGCATATAACCGACACTGTGGTCGAATAATTCTGGGGACTCCTCCATGCATGATGGTGGAGCTACGGAAGGAGTGACTGTGAACAAGAAGCTGGTGGAATAGGCCCCTTTGGCAGCTGCAAACTAATCTGAGAAGGCAAACTAATCTGAGCCTGGGTGACAGAGGATGAGAAGGATGAGGACGGCTTCGTTATCCACCCTAGCAACTCTTCTGAATGTTGTGGCTCAATAACATGGCCAGCAGCAGAAAAAAATGACAAGTGTGCCCCATGGCCACCTGCAGGGGATGCACCATGTTCCCGACCACCACTGTTGACTGTAGACATAGAAGCTGCTTGCCCTCTTTTAGTAGCCTGTGAGCGTCTGCCTCTCCTTGGTGGTCTTCCGGACATGATGTATTTCTTGCTTTGCAACACCACACTACACTGTATTATATACTGTGTACACCGCCTGACGTGTATTAGAAACTATACAATACCGAATGCACTGTATATATAGGCTACACTGAATGCAGAGTACATATATATATATATATATATATATATACATATACCGTATTTATCGGCGTATAACACGCCTTAAAATCAGGGGAAAATTGTGTGTGAGTGTTATACGCCGATCCCCGCTATCTGTGATCTATCGGAGCGATCGCCGCGATCGCAGCCGACATTTACATAGCGTGTAGTTTTAAATATGGCGGAGTTCGGAGGGACTCGACGGAGCTGAACGAGCGCCGCCAAGATACACACACATAGTCGAGTGTTCTCAGCTCTTTCCGGCGCCGCTCACAGTCACGCCCAGTCCCGCCATTGGACCTGTGTTACCTGTGTCAATCATAGGGCGGGACTGGGCGGGACTGTGAGCGGCGCCGGAAAGATCCGAGTACACTTGACTATGTGTGTGTATCTCGGCGGCGCTCGTTCAGCTCCGTTGAGTCCCTCCGAACTCCGCGGCGCCATAAAACTACATGCTATGTCTATGTCGGCGGCGATCTTTCAAGCGATCTGTCCAAGCATGTAATGGACACTGGGGGCAAGGCTGCACTGACCACTGGGGCAAGGCTGCACTGACCACTGGGGCAAGGTTGCACTGACCACTGGGGCAAGGCTGCACTGACCACTGGGACAAGGCTGCACTGACCACTGGGGCAAAGCTGCACTGACATGGCTGCACTGACAAGGCTGCACTGGGGCAAAGCTGCACTGACAATTCTGCACTGGGGCAAAGCTGCACTGACAAGGCTGCAATGGACACTGGGCAAGGCTGCAGATGGACACGATAAGGCTGCATTGATGTCCTTCTACATGTCCTTCTCTGCAATATTCCTCTGGTCAGCTCTTTTCCCCATGCGTCCTCTCACTACTACAGTTCGTTCTCATGTCCAGGTTTCTTTCCAGTCAGGCTCATATCCTTTACCCCTTTCTGGTTATTCGTCAGGATTGGAGGCAACTTAGTAGGTCCCAACAGGGGGTCCCTTCTTTTATCATCAGGTTCTTGGGGCGCTGGAGATCCTCCTGTTTAGCAGTTACATACGCAACCCCCTTTCACAGTCATCCGGGCATTCACTATATTTCTGGACTGATGGTTGTTGCTAGCCCTTCATTGCCGCTTCACATCACACCTACTTTGTGTCTCTTTTTGCCCTCTTTTAGGCATACTGACCAGCCAGGCCAAGGCACACCTCAGGTCTTGGTAGTTAGGACTATCACATTTCCAAGTGAAGACTCTGACTACAAGTTAGAAGGCTGGCCGCAGGCTAGCCTGCATTTGTAGGAGGAGTCTGAGCGCTATATATCCCTCCTCCTCCATCAGATCCTTGTTCGCACCCACCCGTTCCCCCACTCTTTCATCATTTCATTTACATTTTTATTCATTCAGGGTATGCCCTCTTTTAGGCATACTGACCAGCCAGGCCAAGGCACACCTTAGGTCTTGGTAGTTAGGACTATCGCATTTCCAAGTGAAGACTCTGGCTACAAATATATATATATATATATATATATATATATATATATATATATATTAGACTGACTGTGTGTATATATATCACTATATCTCTAACTGAATAATCTGCCTGCTTAATCTAACTCAAGCTATCTCTCTGTCCACACCAACAACACTACACACGACCGCCGTGTGAGCAGCTATATATAGTCTGGGACGTGCAGCCTGCCTTTGGCCAATTATGGCAAGCAGGTCAGGTGCATGCTTTGGCCAATCATTATACAGCAATGCACTGCGATCTCGCAGTGCATTATTGGGCGTTCTGCGGGGCTCGCATTTCCCGCAAACGCCCCATATGTTCGGTTTGTTTTAGAACAAACGAACACCCGATGTTCAAGTAAAACTTACGTTCGACTAAAACCACTGGCTCATCCGTAATGCCTATAATATTGGGCACATTTATAAGTCCAACGTTTTTGTGATCAATAGTGTAAACTTGCGACACATATGACAAATGCATACAACATTTAGTAGTTTTTATATATTGTCCAGAAATTACATAGATTTTGAAATCATCTTATTTAAAAAAATGCTATTCTCATGTCAATTCCTGTTTGACAAAAACACATTTGGTTGCAAGATAGTAAATTTTTTTTTATTACTACTTTGTGCACCAAAACATTTCTTCTAAATCTTTATTCTGCATGTATATATTTCTGCATGTGCACAATTAACAATCTACTTGCATTAGATGTATTCATTTGACAACCTTTCTAGAGGATTCATTTTGGAAACAGGAGCACTTTCCATGTTGGACAGTCCTTGCTAATTCCCCCATGATGTATAAAATAGCAAATATCAGTCCAAATAGCTTTGTCTGGTTTTGTCACATACAAGAGATGTATGGTTTTGCTAGTTGCTGTGATCTTACCTCACGTTTATGTTGACAAGAAGGACACAAGGTTGTTGAAGGTCCTTGAAGATCATCATGGTTCCTAAGGCAACAATCACAAAATGGTAACATGACTCTGAAGCAACCAAAGAGAAGTTTTCTATTTACAAACAATATTACAAAGGTAATTGTGTCATACTGAAGACTGCAAATTGCTAAGGTCCTTTATAACTCACAAAATATTCAGTTATTTAACTCAGGTATGCTCAGATAGTAGCCCAGTTGCCACATGCAAATGCAAAGATAAAATGTAATAATTGTCCTCATATGGTTTTCTGAGGATGGTAATTTTACTGAAGTGGTGGCCATGCTGAGATGTCCTGAATTGTTTCAAGTATTTACAAGTATACCAAGGCCTTTCATGCTACAAATTACATTTTACTTAAAAGATAAGGAAACTTCTAAAGTTTCCTTACCTTCTTGTCCCCACCTTTCTGAGGTAATGTAGCCCACCTTCGCCACCAAACCTCTATACTTACCAAGATCTTGGCACTAAGACCTGCTGCAGTGTTTACATATTTCCTGCTAGCTTCATTACCTGATGTCCACACATTTGCAGTAGAACCCCATACACTTTTATGGTGCAAATGTCATACTATAGTTAGAGTTAGGCAGGTTGAAGAAAGACACAAGTCTATATGGTTCAACCGATTGAAAAACAAAAAAAAAAAACAATGAAATAGAAACCGTCCATGAACAGAACCTTATACCCACAGTCCCTATACCCACAAAGTGAAACTTATGCCGTGTACACACGAGCGGACCTTTCGACAGCAAAGGTCCGACGTGTGTGGGCTTCATCGGACCTTTGCTGTAGAAAAATCAGACGGACTTTAGAAATAGAATATGTTTCAAATATGTTTCGACGGACACGAGTTCGGTCGAAAAATCTGTTCGTCTGTATGCTAGTCCGACGGACAAAAAGGGAAGCAAGGGCAGCTATTGGCTACTGGCTATGAACTTCCTTATCCGTCGGACTTTGGTGTGATTGTGTGTAGGCAAGTCCGTTTCATCGGAACTCCGTCGAAAGTCCGTCGAAAAGTCCTTCGGGTTTCAGTCCATCGAAAGTCCGCTCGTGTGTACTCGGCATTACAGTGATTCCACTAGGCAAAATATACATTGCAGAGGTTTTAGTCAACTTGGTTTCTCGTCAGCTTCTGCTCTCAAGATAACAGCATGAAGCAATCTAATGACCCTGCAATCATCTTTAAAAATGAGCAACCAGCAGACAGTCTTGTCTTTGCTATGGTCAAATAATGCATTGCAATTTCAAAATGAGCACCCAAAGCATCCCTTTAGATGTGCAAGTATCTTCCAAAAGATGGAAATCTGAGTGCAGTAAACCAAATTCCTCTGTGATATTTTTTTGGAACATGTTACCTGTAATTTACCTCAAGTTATGTGCAGACAAATCTTTATTAGATTCTGGCATATACATACTGTATATAATTAAATGCAAATGCCTCGGCCATTCTGCACTCCTGCTCAAATTCCAGATCTTGCAGAGAACAAAAGAAAGTTGGTGGGATAATCACATGCACAGGCAGATTTTTTTTTTTATCCTGCCCATGTAATATTCATGTGGATGTTGATTGCCAGAGACTGTCTGAGCCTGATATATATATATATATATATATATATATATATATATATATATATACACAGTATCTCAAAAAAGTGAATTCACCCCTCACATTTTTCTAAATATTTTATTATATCTTTTCATGTGACAGCACTGAAGAAATGACACTTTGCTACAATGTAAAGTAGTGAGTGTACAAGTTGTATAATGCCGCGTACACACGAGCGGACTTTACGGCAGACTTTGCCCGGCAGACGGGATTTCGTCAGACAACTCGATCGTGTGTGGGCTCCAGCGGACTTTGTTTTCTCAAAAGTTGGACGGACTTAGATTTGAAACATGTTTTAAATCAATCCATCGAAATCGAGTCCGGTCGAAAAGTCCGCTTGTCTGTATGCTAGTTCGACGGACAAAAAGCCACGCTAGGGCAGCTATTGGCTACTGGCTATGAACTTCCTTGTTTTAGTCTGGTCGTACGTCATCACGTACGAATTCGACGGACTTTGGTGAATTGTGAGTAGGAAAGTCCGTTCATTCAGAAAGTCGGTCGTAAAGTCTGTCGAAAAGTCCGCCGAGCAAAGTCTGCCGTAAAGTCCGCTCGTGTGTACGCGGCATAAGAGTGCAAATTTTCTGTCCCCTCAAAATAACTCAATACACAGTCATTAATGCCTAAACCGCTGGCAACAAACGTGAGTACACCCCTAAGTGCAAATGTCCAAATTAGGCCAAAAGAGTCAATATTTGTGTGGCCACTGTTACTTTCCAGCACTGCCTTAACCCTTTTGGGCATGGAGTTTACCAGAGCTTCACAGGTTGCCACTGGAGTCCTCTTTCACTCCTCCATGATCACATCACTGAGCTGGTTGATGTTAGAAACCTTCCACTCCTCCACCTTACATTTGAGGATGCCCCACAGATGCTCAATAGGATTTAGGTCTGGAGACATGCTTGGCCAGTCCATCACCTTTACCCTCAGCTTCTTTAGCAAGACAGTGGTCATCTTGGAAGTGAGTTTGGGGTCGTTATCATGTTGGAATACTGCCCTGCCACCCAGTCTCTGAAGGGAGGGGATCATGCTCTGCTTCCGTATTTCACAGTACATGTTGGCATTCATGGTTCCCTCAATACACAATGAGTTCCCCAGTGCCAGCAGCACTCATGCAGCCCCAGACCATGACACTCCCACCACCATGCTTGACTGTAGGCAAGACACTCTTGTCTTTGTACTCCTCACCTGGTTGCCGCCACACACACTCGACACCATCTGAACCAAGTTTATCTTGGTCTCAGACAACAGGACATGGGACATGGTTCCAGTAATCCATGTCCCTAGTCTGCTTGTCTTCAGCAAACTGTTTGCCGCCTTTCTTGTGCATCATCTTTAGAAGAGGCTTCCTTCTGGGATGACAGCCATGCAGACCAATTTAAAGCAGTGTTTGACATATGGTCTGAGCACTGACAGGCTGACCCCCCACCCCTTCAACCTCTGAAGCAATGCTGGCAGCACTCATACGTCTATTTCCCAAAGACAACCCATATGACGCTGAAGCACGTACACTCAACTCCTTTGGTCGACCATAGCGAGGCCTGTTCTGAGTGAAACTTGTCCTGTTAATCCGCTGTATGGTCTTGGCCACCGTGCTTCAGCTTAGTTTCAGAGTCTTGGCAATCTTCTTATAGGCTAGGCCATCTTTATGTAGGGCAACAGTTCTTTTTTTCAGATCCTCAGAGAGTTCTTTGCCGTGAGGTGCCATGTTGAACTTCCAGTGACCAGTATGAGAGAGGGAGAGCGATAACACCAAATTTAACACACCTGCTCCCCATTCACACCTGAGACCGTGTAACACTAATGAGGCACATGACACCGGGGAGGGAAAATGGCTAATTGGGCCCAATTTTCACTTAGGGGTGTACTCACTTTTGTTGCCAGTGGTTAAGACATTAATGTTATTTTGAGGGGACCGTAAATTTACACTTTTATACAAGCTGTACACTCACTACTTTACATTGTAGCAAAGTGTTGCCACATGAAAAGTGTAGCAAATTGTCGTCACATGAAAAGATGTAATAAAATATTTACAAAAATTGTGGGTTGTACTTACTTTTGTAAGATACTGTATATATAGATATATTTATATATCTATTAATATAGATATATATATATTACTGTGCAAAAGTTTTAGGCAGGTGTGAATAAGTGCTGTAAAGTAAAAATGTTTTCAAAAATATATATATATATATTTGTTTTTATTTTTTTCAACATTCAGTGTTTATTGGGATTTTAAAGTTATACATGTTTTACAAAGTTATACGTGTTTTATACAGAATAAGGGACATAGAGCAACAATGTTAATAACAGACCACTCAGACAAGGTACAAGATACAAAGTTAGAGAACAGAAGAAAAATCAAAATTAAATCAATATTCGGTATGATTACCCTTTGGCCTTAAACCAGCATCAATTCTTACAATTGCACACTTTGTACACTTGCAAAGTCAGGGATTTTGTAGAATTGGAATCAGGTGTATGATTAACCAGTTATACCAAATAGGTGCTAATGATCGTTGATTTCACATGTAGGTTGACATAAAGTTATTAACAAAAACAGCTGTGTAGGAGGCCTAAAACTGGGTGAAGAACAGCCAAACCCTGCTACAAAAGTGAGATTGTCGAAGACAGTTTAATGTAACAGGTCATACACCATGGCAACTAGATGCAAGGTAGTTATATTACATCAGCAAAGTCTGTCCCAAGCAAAGATTTCAAAGCACACTGGAGTTTCAAGATGTGTTGCTTTTTTGAAATACAACACTGAGGACCATGGATGCAGTTGTCAGTCAAGATAAGACACACGCTAACTTCCCTTCAACATCAAAGGATGTCCAGCAGTGCCATCAGCATAAAAATGGTGGAAACCAGTAGGACGCATGTACACCCATCTACTGTCCAGAAAAGTCTGGCCAGAAGTGGTCTTCATGGAAGAATTGTGGCCAAAAAGCCATACCTCTGACATGGAAACAAGGCTAAGCATTTCAACGGTGCACAAAAACATAGGAAACATGGCAGCAGGTGCTCTGGACTGATGAGTCAAAATTTGAAATATTTGGCTGTAGCAGGAGGCAGTTTGTGTGCAGAAGGGCTGGAGAGCAGTACAATAATGAGTGTCTGCAGGCAACAGTTGAGCATGGTGGAGGTTCCTTGCAAGTTTGGGGCTGCATTTCTGCAAATGGAGTTGGAGATTTGGTCAGGATCAATGGTGTCCTCAGTGCTGAGAAATACAGGCAGATACTTATCCATCATGCTATACCATCAGGGATGCATGCGATTGGTCCCAAATTTATTCTGTAGCAGGACAACAACCCCAAACATACAGTCAATGTCATTAAAAACTATCCTCAGTGTAAAGAAAAACAAGGAGTCCTGGAAGTGATGGTTTGGCCCCCACAGAGCCCTAAACTCAACATGGGATTACATGAAGACACAGAAGGATTTGAGGCAGCCTACTTCCACAGAAGATCTGTGGTTAATTCTCCGAGACGTTTGGAACAAGCTACCTGCCGAGTCCTTTCATAAACTGCGTGCCAGTGTACCTAGAAGAATTGACGCTGTTTTGAAGGCAAAGAGTGGTCACACCAAATATTGACGTGATTTGAATTTCTCTTCTGTTCATTTACTTTCCATTTTGTTAATTGATAAACTTTTAGCCCTTCTATTTCTGAAACCATTTTTTCACACCTGCCTAAAACGTATTAATATATACAGTATTTTTATTTATATATACACAGTATCTCACAAAAGTGAGTACAGCCCTCACATTTTTGTAAATATTTTATTATATCTTTTATTGTGACAACACTGAAGAAATTACACTTTGCTACAGTGTAAAGTAGTGAGTGTACAGCTTGTATTAGGCCCCTTTCACACTTATACGACTTGTCCCATGATTTTGTACTGCAAAATCGTATGACAAGTCATTCTCCATGATTTTCAATGACTACCATTCATATTGGCACGACTTTAAGTCGTGCCGACTTGAAAGTAGTCCCTGCACTACTTTGGTCCAACTTCTATGCGAGTTGTACTCCATAGACCTCAATGTTAAACCCTGAAGTAGCATGCAAGTCGTGCCTGAATAATATAGACACGACTTCAGTACGACTTTGTAAGCACAAGCCTGACTCGCTGATCGGGAAAGGAAAACTTTTTTCCTCTCCCGATGAGCGACAGGCAGTGCTGACAGCTGTCTGGTATGAATCCAGAGGGGGAACTCCACGCCAAGTTTTAAATGAAAAAACCGGCGTGGGTTCCCCCCCAGGGGCATACCAGGCCCTTAGGTCTGGTATGGATCTAAGGGGAACCCCCTACGCCGAAAAATCGGCGTGGGGTCCCCCCCCAAAATCCATACCAGACCCTCATCCGAGCACGCAGCCCGGCCGGTCAGGAATAGGGGTGGGGACGAGCGAGCGAGCGCCCCCCCCCTCCTTGACCGTACCAGGCCGCATGCCCTCAACATGGGGGGGTGGGTGCTTTAGGGCATGGGGGGCACCCTGCGGGCCCCCCCACCCCAAAGCACCTTGTCCCCATGTTGATGAGGACAAGGGCCTCTTCCCGACAACCCTGGCCGTTGGTTGTCGGGGTCTGCGGGCGGGGGGCTTATCGGAATCCGGGAGCCCCCTTTAATAAGGGAGCCCCCAGATCCCGGCCCCCCACCCTATGTGAATGAGTATGGGGTACATGGTACCCCTACCCATTCACCTAGGGAAAAAAGCGTCAATAAAAAACACAGTACACAGGTTTTTAAAATAATTTATTAGGCAGCTCCGCGATCTTCTTCTGACTTCGGGGGTCCTCTTCCGACTTTGGGGGTCTCTCCGCCGTCTCCTCCCGGTGTCCGCATCTTCTGCCGGCTCCTCCGCTATCTTCTGCAGCTCAATTGCTAGCAGTGGTCCGGACTTCTGCCTTCTTCTTTTCTTCCAGAGATGTTGACACGACGCTCTCTCCAGCTGGAATGGTCTCTGAACGCTCCGCAACTGACTTATATAGGCGGTGGCCCCGCCCCCTTATGAGGTCACTGTCCCGGGGCATGCTGGGACTGTGCCGTCATAAGGGGGCGTGGTCATCACCCAGTGACCACGCCTCCTAAAACGTCACAGTCCCAGCATGCCCAGGGACTGTGACGGCATAAGGGGCGGGGTCACCGCCTATATAAGTCCGGTGCGGAGCGCACAGAGACCATTCTGGCTGGAGAGAGCGTCGTGTCAACATCTCTGGAAGAGAAGAGGGAAGAAGACGATCCAGATGTCCGGACCACCGCTGGCAAAAGAGCGCCAGAAGATAGCGGTGGAGCCGGCAGAAGATGCGGACACCGGGAGAAGACGCCGGAGAGACCCCCGAAGTCGGAAGAGGACCCCCGAAGTCGGAAGAAGATCCCGGAGCTGCCTAATAAATTATTTTAAAAACCTGTGTACTGTGTTTTTTATTGACGCTTTTTTCCCTAGGTAAATGGGTAGGGGTACCATGTACCCCATACTTATTCACATAGGGTGGGGGGCCGGGATCTGGGGGCCCCCTTATTAAAGGGGGCTCCTAGACTCCGATAAGCCCCCCACCCGCAGACCCCGACAACCAACGGCCAGGGTTGTCGGGAAGAGGCCCTTGTCCTCATCAACATGGGGACAAGGTGCTTTGGGGTGGGGGGGCCGCAGGGCGCCCCCCCATGCCCCAAAGCACCCACCCCCATGTTGAGGGCATGCGGCCTGGTACGGTCCAGGAGGGGGGGGGGGGCGCTAGCTCGTCCCCACCCCCATTCCTGACCGGCCGGGCTGCGTGCTCGGATAAGGGTCTGGTATGGATTTTGGGGGGACCCCCACGCCGATTTTTCGGCGTAGGGGGTTCCTCTTACAATTCATACCAGACCTAAGGGCCTGGTATGTCCCTGGGGGGGAACCCACGCCAGTTTTTTTATTTAAAACTTGGCGTGGAGTTTCCCCTTATGATTCATACCAACTACTGTATGTTTTCATTTGTTAATGCCAAAAACGTGGCAAAGTAGTACTGCTCCCAAAATCGCAGTAAAATCGCGGGAAATCGCGGTAAAATAGCGGCAAAATCGCGGTAAAATCGTGCGACTTTGAAGTCGTATAAGTGTGAAAGGGGCCTAACAGTGTAGATTTGCTGTCCCCTCAAAATAACTTAACACACAGCCATTAATGTCTAAACCGTTGGCAACAAAAGTGAGTACACCCCTAAGTGAAAATGTCCAAATTAGGCCCAAAGTGTCAATATTTTGTGTGGCCACCATTATTTTCCAGCACTGCCTTAAACCTCTTGGGCATAGAGTTCAGCAGCGCTTCACAGGTTGCCACTGGAATCCTCTTCCACGTTTCCATGAGGACATCACGGAGCTGGTCGTTGTTAGAGACCTTGCACTCCTCCACCTTCCATTTGAGGATGCCCCACAGATGCTCAATAGGGTTTAGGTCTGGAGACATGCTTGGCCAGTCCCTCAACTTTACCCTCAGCCTCTTTAGCAAGGCAGTGGTCATCTTGGAGGGTTGTTTGGGGTTGTTGTCATGTTGTAATACTGCCCTGCGGCCCAGTCTCTGAAGGGAGGGCATCATGCTCTGCTTCAGTATGTCACAGTACATGTTGGCATTCATGGTTCCCTCAATGAACTGTAGCTCCCCAGTGCTGGCAGCACTCATGCAGCCCCAGACCATGACACTCCCACCACCATACTTGACTCTAGGCAAGACACACTTGTCTTTGTACTTCTCACCTGGTTGCCACCACACACGCTTGACACGATCTGAACCAAATAAGTTTATCTTGGTCTCTTCAGACCACAGGACATGGTTGCAGTAATCCATGTCCTTAGTCTGCTTGTCTTCAGCAAACTGCTTGCAGGCTTTCTTGTGCATCATCTTTAGAAGAGGCTTCCTTCTGGGATGACAGCCATGCAGATCAATTTGATGCTGTGTGCGGCATATGGTCTGAGCACGGAGAGGCTGACCCCCCCACCCCTTCAACCTCTGCAGCAATGCTGGCAGCACTCATACGTCTATTTCCCAAAGACAATCTCTGGATATGACGCTGAGCAAGTGCACTCAACCTCTTTGGTCGACCATGGTGAGGCCTGTTCTGAGTGGAACCTGTCCTGATGACTAGCAAGCTAGTCATCACCCAACCCTACTAGGGATGATGAACCAGTTTTTTACTGTGTAGCACCTTAATATTATCTCATATATGTGAATTTTTGTCATGTCATGTCATTGTATGTTTCTATGTTTTTAACAAAGTTGTAATATAATAAAACTTTTGATATTTTTGTTACTAAATTTATTGGTACTGTTAAAGTCCTTTAGCTGGCTTATAGGGTCTTTTTGTGCAACTTTTTGGTAGGATGTGGTACCTGACATTTTTGTCCAAAGGCTAGAGGACCCTCTATTGAGGCTCCTCCTCCCACAATTCCCCCCTTCAGATTCCTACACCAGCTTTGCTCAAAAGAAGGAAGCAAGTGGTTGGGAATGATCGAATTAGTCACATTAATGTTCCAGTCATTTGTTTATTAAAAGTCAGCAGCTACAAAAAGTGTAGTTGCTGACTTTTAATAAACACACACTCACCTGCCCCATAGTCCAGCGGTGTGCCCACTGCAGCCGTGTTCTCCCTGTGTCCTCCCTCGGCGACGCCTGCATCTCTACTATGGGCATCCGACTATGACAGCTTGTGGCTTCACAGTCGGGTGCCCACTGTGCATGCGCATGCGCGAGCAGCACTGCGGTCTGTGACAGACCCTGTCATATGTCCCAGAAGACTTTGGGAGAAAGAGCTTCTGCTTCTGGTCGCCTAGGCGACCGGAACGAAAGTAAGAGCATGTACCTGTAAAATTCAGGTCAGTTTCACAAACAGAAGGTTCCACTTTTGGGTGGAACTCCGCTTTAAGTGTTTTTGTTTTCATAGACTGGGGCATTTTGCTAGAGAGTGCCATGCTATAAAGACAACAGCAGGCCAGTGTTCCCAGGACATCACAGAGAGAGATGCAGGTTTATTATTTCCACTGGAAATCAATGCCTTTCTGTGTAGATAATTAGGAAGCTTTACATTTTTTTTCAATTATCATGCTATAAAAATAAGAGGTGGAATGGGTTGCTATGTATATTTACAGTAGGTGAATTTATAGTATATTCATTTTTTAGTTAGTATAGCATAGTTAGATTTTTAAGACCATATGTTTTTAAGATCTAAGGCTCCCCCATTGCAATGCAAATGAACCAGTCAGACTGATTTCAGAGGAAGCTCTTTGCAGGAAGTATGGGGGAGGAGTTGAGGACTTTTGAACAAGCATGGGAGGCAAAGAGGAGAGTTGTTCTAAAAGACAGAGAGGCAAGACATATGTGCTGGAAGCTGAAGGACTTTGGAGACGTTTTGAGTTGAACTCTGAGCAAAGACATGCTTATTTTCTAGTAAGATAGTCAGCTTGTGCATATTGTAGGCATAGTTTGTACTTTTGTGTTACGTGTGTGATGTGTATAGGGAAAAAAAAATTAAGGAAAGCTAGGCCCCTACGAGAATTGGAAATGTATGGATTGTAATTATAGCCTATGTATGGGACCAACAGTTGGATTGTATCAGTCGTGGATATTTTTAACTGATTCATAACAAATGTTCCCATACATGTGTAATAATATCTCTCGTTAGTGAGCAAACTGTGTTTAAAGATGGCTGCTGCATATTCAATTGACCATGTCGTTTTGGGGCGGGGTTAGTTACATCCTGTGGGTGGTCTCTGGTATACAGGACTATAAATATAGAGTACCTACCATGGGGGAAGAAAGTCTTTTTGGAGCTGTGGAAAGATCAAGCATGTAGTCAGGACTCCTCATTGTCCTGTTCCTGTTTATCCATATATCCAGTGTAAGCTGTTGACATTCAACTACCAGGGAGAAGTATTATTTTATTTTGTGGAAATTTGCAATAGGCCTGTATGTTTAGGTGTTGTTATTTTGAGTAATGTTTATGGTCATTGTTATGTGTAAGAAACTTAACTATGCATTTTGATGTCCAAATTTTGTTTTATGCTTTTTATCCAAACTGCTATTGGTGTGTCTGTTCATTTTACATGTAGCACCCTGGAGTTTAGGCAGGGTTGCTCCTTACAAATTTACTTGTCATCCTGGCTGATTGTTAGAGATCTATTGATTTCTCCCTAAGTTTGGCCTTGTTGCACTTTTCTCTTCTAATACTAGGTGGCCAGGTACTTGGTGGTACTAGATATGAGAAGGGCAACACAAGGTCAGGTTATGGGTATGTGGGGTGTCTCAGCCAATGGGCAGGAGTTTTCTTGGATCCCTTGGCCTGCTGGGAGAGGTCAGGTGATCTGTGTTCTGTTCCACCTGGATGGCTGTCTGGGTGGAAGTGTGTCATATTACCCGGGCTGCTAGGCCAGAGTTTGTGCCTATCCTGGGGACATCTGGCTGCTAGGCTGTCTGAGGGCCTATCCAGAAGCAAAGAGCAGCGCAGGGTTGGGATTGCCGCTTGCAGTCCAACCAGAAGTGCCGGTTCTGGTGGCTGGAGAACCTGTCGTGGTCGGAGGTAGAAGGGAAGCTGTTGCCACTAAGGGAGTGACTGAAGCAAGTACCGGAGCAGCATTCTTACCAACCGGAGACGGTGAAGGATTGGGAAATGTCAGTGGGTATCAAGCCAGGGACCCAGCCAGTGGAGGTGACGCTTGCAGAGCAGCCTTGTGTGTCAAGTCAGGGACCGAGCAGGCCAGTGGGGTGAAGCTTGAGAGGTATCTTGAGTGCCAAGCTATGGACCCAGCAGAGAGGCTGGTGTGACGCTTGAGGAAGATACCACTGTGAAGATTGGAGGAGCTCGAGGGATTCAGTGTCAGTGAATCAGTTGGTTTAGTGAGAGACCGGGAGCTCAGTGGGCTGAAGAACTACAAGGAGTGATTGTAGCGGAAGTGAAAGGAACTGTTACGCTTTGTGTTAGGAACTGTTAAAGACTGTTGCCATAGGAGACAGCATTCCTGCACATGCAGATATGGCGTCTTGCTGGATGCCTTTCCCTGCATGGCTGTCCTCCTATTGAAGTCTCTGAGTCTGCCAATTGAACTTGCAACTACCTAAGGGTGTCCTGGCCTCACACTCTCTCTCCCCCAAAAGTTTGTTAAGATAAATAAAAATCTCTTTTGCATTCAAGAAGTGTCTGGGGCCCAATAACTTTAACCACCTTGCATCCACTATGCTTCACAACCCACCATATACAGAAGGATGTCAGCTATCTCTGGGCCTAGAGTTTCTCATTAGACTGAAGGAGGCCTGGGACCCTGCTACATAAATATTCACTAGATATTTTTGTGATTGTCCAGTATACCTGTATTTTTAGTATATTGTGCTGCAGTATACTATATACTATATTAAATGTGAACGTGTGTATGCTCCATCGGTCTTTTGCTGGCGGAATTCCAGCCAGCAAAAGATTAAAACCATGCTCTCAATTTTTCGGTCGGGAAAAGTTCCTATTCGAAAATGCGATCGTCTGTGGCAATTCCGACGTGCAAAATTCCTATGCATGCTCGGAAACAATTCGACGGATGCTCGGAAGCATTGAACTTCATTTTCTTGGCTCGTCGTAGTGTTGTACGTCACCGCATTCCTGACGGTTGTAAGTTCAGCGAACTTTTGCGTGACCGTGTGTATGCAAGGCAAACTTGAGCGGAATCCCGTTGGAAAAGCCGTCATATCTTTTTCCGACGAGAAGTCCGATCGTGTGTACGCGGCATAAGGAGAGCCCCCTTAAATAGCTATAAAGCTCTTATTCTCATGCACAGCCAACATTCTAATAAGATAGCCCAAGGATGGGTAACAGAGCTGACATGGTGAGGCACCAGGAAAGGAAAAATTGGGTAAGTATTTAATAGGAATTTCCCACGTGCCTCACCATTTCACCAATAATGACATACAAAACAACACAGATGGGTTCTGTTGAAGAAAAATGCTTTACTTAAAAAAAAAACAATGGCAATAGACAAGACTTTAGCTCCTGATCACTATGGGAATCTGCTGCCTTATCTAGCTTGCAATGGCTGATGGATGTGCATCTTAGTGAACACAATATACAGGGATGTTGGAAACGTTTATCAACACTGATACACCAACACACACAGGTTGAACTGGATGGACTATTGTCTTTATTCAACTTTACCGCTACTATGTAACTATGATATCTGACAAGGGTGTGTTGATGACTGCCTTATCTATGTTCGTTTTAAAGCATCTTTAATGTTGTTCACCCACATTTTTAAAGGTGTTAAAAAAAAGGGAACTATGCAAGTGGCCGCTGCCACTGCATACATTTTTTTCAAGTCTGTGTATGCATGTCAGTACATGACATCCTTGAAATTTGCCACATTATCCTGCTGTAAGGTGACATGCTCAGCCAGTCTCATTAAAGATATGTGTACTTTAAAGGTGCAGCTGCCAGATATCTGTATCTGTTAATGGATACATTTTACAAAACTGAACTCAATCCCCATAATATTTTGGTGCCACCTCCTGACTGGAATGTAGGAGGACAACAAGCCTAGGAGATAGCAGCAATAGCTGAGGTCACCGCCGGATTTAAATAGGCCACAAATGCCCCCAGGGCTCTTCGTTTTCCTCTGTCCCTCTTCCACCTACACTCTCCCAAACTTGCTGAACCAAAGGAAGGGAGGAAGTGCCTTCGGAATGTAGAAGTGACATAAGGACTGACAGAAAAAGAAAGGAGAAACAGGAAACACAAATGTAAAGAAACAGCCTCTATAAGGGTTAAACTAGTGGTCTAGGGGGAAAGAGAGGGAAACATAAACTAAAATCAAAGACGGGAAAACGCCATGAGCTTCCATAACAGTACAACAGTTTCTGCCAGAATCCAAGTACCCTTCCAGTGGGTGCCCAAGATAACATCCTTTTGGAAATTACACATCACACTAGGAGAGGTTCTACCTTTGTGGACACTTGTGCGGATATCTTCATTCATCTAACGAGTGTCCAGTTACTTTGGTATCAGAACAGAAAAATAGGAGCTTCAGCTGTGCAGGAGCTATTCAATGGGCTGTCCTATAGGGTTCCCTATTTGCAATTCCTTTTTGCTACCTGCCCAATAGTGCTTATTCAATGAAGCCTACTACATAGTAATGCAAGCACCATCTTGGAATCATTTCCTTGCTCATCTTTCCATCTAAATGCGCTTACAAGCAAATCCCAATAATATGCAGTATGGAGATGCTTGCATCATTCCTACATCTATACAGGCATTGAGAAAACAATCGCTGCTGATGGGTTCTCACCCTGGCAAAATAAAGAGCAAATTAAAGAGTATTTCACATACTGTGATCAAGCCCTCTGCTGTGTATGCACATGTCAAACAACTTTGTTACAAAATTACTAAGAGTGCTTTTTTGGTATATTTTTAAAGTAAATTACTGTACATCACAGGGTAGAATTATAAAAGGTGGTCATCTATTTGGAATAAATTACATTGCTGACTAAAGTTCTGTTTAAAAAGCCACTGGTGGGACATTTTTGTATTCTAATCACCTGCATATGACCTAACATTTAGTATGGGTATGTATAGCCTGTAGTATCAGGACAGGAGGTAAAAGAATGTTTACTCAACAAGGCCACCAGCAAAAAAAAATAAAAAAATGACAATGGCTCTAACCCTTCTTCAATGGTTCCAAACCTAAAAGACAACTTGATTGAAATTGCACTTTAATTTTTAGGCTGGAATGAGAGGCACACAACCTTAAAGGAGCACAGATGAACCTGTGATGATCCTGTAATATGTCAAACTGAAGTCAGGCTGGCAGAATCTGTCCCAGGTTGACAATCTCTGTCTACCATCAAGCTGTAGGCAAACCCTGCCTATCCAGCTTCTCATTTCAGTGGTCCTGCAGGCAAGAATGTAGTGCAATGAAAGAAAAAAGTATTGTTCTGATTGAGACAAATAATAAAAGCAACGGTCTATGGCAATCTGAAACCGATATTGTCTGTGGCTTAGAGATTGTGTCAAAGCACTTCCTGTGACAAAATTATACTGCTTATCAGGGGCATTGCTAGGTCTGCAAAAGATCTGGGGCTTCAGCCCATTGCAGCGATCACCAACCTTTTTGCAGGCCTGGGGGGGTGTGTGTGGGGGGGTGGTAAGCAATTTTTTACGGGTAATGGCTGGTGTTGGCACTTCCTGCCACCAGATGCAGCTTGTCACTTGCCACCGTCACCTGTCATCAGGTGCAGCTTGTCACTTGCTACCATCGCCTGTCTCCAGGTGCAGCTTGTCACTTGCCACCATCGCCTGTCACCAAGTGCAACTTGTTACTTGCCCCGTCACCTGCCACCTGATGTGTATTGTCACTTGCCACTGTCGCCTGGCACCAGATGTGGGTTGTCACTTGCCACTGTCGCCTGCCACCTAATGTGGATTGTCACTTGCCATATCACCTGCCACCATTTTCAGATTGTCAAGTCACCTGCCACCAGATGTGGATTGTCATCTGCCACCAGATGTGGATTGTCACCTTCCACCATCGCCTGCCACCTGATGTGGATTGTCACTTGCCAAGTCACCTGCCACCATTTGCAGATTGTCATGTCACCTGCCACCAGATGTGGATTGTCACTTGACACTGTCGCCTGGCACCAGATGTGGATTGTCACTTGCCACGTTGCCTGGCACCAGAAGTGGATGATTGCCTGCCACTATTTGCGGATTGTCACTTGTCATGCCAGCCAGTGCCACCAAATTTGCATAGTCGCTGCACTGGTGGCAGGCTGTCAGAAAGCATGAATCGGACTGAGACAGAAGTGCAGTAAAATCACACTGTTTAATAATAATAAAGGTAAAAGGTAAATAGAGCAAACGTAGTCAAAACACAGCCAGATTTCGGTAACTGAACATTGTAATATATCATGAAGTGGTTCAACTCACCATAATGCAGAATCAGTGGGAGCCCTTGCCACATCTCCTGCCACCAGATGCAGCTTGTCACTTGCCACCATCGCCTGTCACCAGGTGCAGCTTGTAACTTTCCACCATCGCCAGTCACCAGGTGCAGCTTGTCACTTGCCACCATCGCCTGTCACCAGGTGCAACTTGTTACTTGCCCCGTTACCTGCCACCTGATGTGTATTGTCACTTGCCACCATCGCCTGCCACCTCATGTGGATTGTCACTTGCCACGTCACCTGCCACCATTTGTGGATTGTCACTTGTCACCAGATGTGGATGTCACCTGCCACCGTCGACTGCCACCTGATGTGGGTTGTTACTTGCCACGTCAGCTGCCACCATTTGCAGATTGTCACGTCACCTGCCACCAGATGTGGATAGTCACTTGCCACTGTCGCCTAGCACCAGATATGGATTGTCACTTGCCACGTTGCTTGGCACCAGATGTGGATGATCGCCTGCCACTATTTGCGGATTGTCACTTGCCATGCCAGCCAGTGCCACCAAATTTGCATTATCGCTGCATTGGTGGCAGGGTGTCAGAAACCATGAATCAGACTGAGACAGGAGTGCAGTAAAATTACACTGTTTAACAATAATAAAGGTAAAAGGTAAATAGAGCAAACGTAGTCAAAACATAGCCAGAGTTTGATAACTGGAACAGATAGTCAGACAAGCCAGGATGTCATGGAGCCAGGGATCAGCGTACTTCAGGACAGGCTAGGAAATCAGGAAACCGGAGAATCAGCGTAGTGGAACAGCAAGCAGGATCTGGAACCAGAAGGGACGTCAGCCAAACAAGTCTTTAACAGGCACACAGGAGAGAGTCTCTTGATATGTTGACCAAGGCGAAGGCAGAGAGGAACTGAACTGATCAGCTTAAGTAACCAGCAGGACTAACGAACAGGATATAATCATCAGGTGAGTCACTGTGGAAAAGATTGTAGCTGGCAATTAACCAACAGCTGAGCGGCCTGCTCTGAGAAGGAAGGGCTGAGCCCAGCCCTGACACAGGCTGGCAGCACTGGTCCATTTATTTCTGAGTGAGGACAGGAGTGCGGTGATGCGGGGCGGGCAGTGAGAGATGATGTCATCTCGCTGCTCCCCGCCGCACATCCGTCATTGAAGAGGCCCATGCTGTAAGGGCAGAAGAGCGGTGATGTAGGGCGGGCAGATAGATGATGTCATCTCTGCTCGTCCGCCCGCTTGCTTCTGTCATCCGCCTGCCCAGTTCTCCCATGCAGCCTGCCCGCTGCACCCGGGGCCTGGCTGCAGAGAGGCCACGGCCTGCTGGTTAGACAGGGACCCCTGCGGCAAGAGACTCGGGGCTATGGACCCCAGATTCGGGGGTTTAGCCTCAATAGCAACCCCTAGCGACGCCACTGCTGCTTATCACCTACCCAATACAGTGCATCCAGAAAGTATTTATTGCATTGGAATAAGGCTGTTATGTTACAGCCTTATTCCAAAATGGATTAAACGCATTATTTTCCTAAAAATTCTACAAACAATACCACATAATGCAAAAAGAACACGTAACTATCAAAAATCACTTGCTCACCACTGCACCAGAAGAAATACCGTACCACATAATGACAATGTGAAAGAAGTTTGTTTTGAAATCTTTGCAAATTTATTAAAAATGAAAAAAACGAAAAAAATCACATGTACTGTACTTAAGTATTCACAGCCTTTGCTCAATACTTTGTTGAAGCACCTTTGGCACCAATTACAGCCTCAAGTCTTTTTGAGTATGATGCTACAAGCTTGGCACACCTATTTTTGGGCAGTTTCTCCCATTCTTCTTTGCAGGACCTCTCAAGCTCCATCAGGTTGGATGGGGAGGGTCAGTGCACAGCCATTTTCAGATCTCTCCAGAGATGTTCAATCTGGTTCAAGTCTGGGCTCTGGCTGGGCCACTCAAGGATATTCACAGAGTTGTCCCATAGCCATGCCTTTGTTATCTTGGCTTTGTGCTTAGGGTTGGTGTCCTGTTGGAAGAAGAACCTTCGTCTCAGTCTGAGGTCCATAGCACTCTGGAGCAAGTTTTCATCAAGTATGTCTCTGTACATTGCTGCAATCATCTTTCCCTCGATCCTGACTAGTCTCCCAGTTCCTGCCCCTGAAAAACATCCCCACAGCATGATGTTGCAAGCACCATGCTTCACTGTAGGAATGGTATTGGCCAGGTGATGAGCAGTGTCTTTTTTCTTCTGGACACTTGCCATTCAGGCCAAAGAGTTCAATCTTTGTTTCATCAAACTAGAGAATTTTGTTTCTCATGGTCTGAGAGTCCTTCAGGTGCCTTTTGGCAAACTCCAGGTGGGCTGTCATGTACCTTTTACTGAGGAGTGGTTTTCGTCTGGCCACTCTATTATACAGGCGTTTTTGGGGGAGTGCTACAGAGATAGTTGTTCTTCTGGGAGGTTCTCTTCTCCACAGAGAAGCGCTGGAGCTCTGTCAGAGTGACCATTGCCTTCCTGGTCACCTACCTGAATAAGGCCCTTTTCCCTGAATCATTCAGTTTGGCCGGGCGGCCTGCTCTAGGAAGAGTCCTGGTGGTTCCAAACTTCTTCAATTTACGGATGATGGAGGCCACTGTGCTCATTGCGACCTTCAATGCTGCAGACATTTTTCTGTACCCTTCCCCAGATATGTGCCTCAATACAATCCTGTCTCAGTGGTCTATAGACAATTCTATGGACTTCATAGCTTGGTTTGTGCTCTGACACGCACTGGTATCTGTGGGACCTTATATAGACAGGTGTGTGCCTTTCCAAATCATGTCCAAACAACTGAATTTTCCACAGGTGGACTCTAATCAAGTTGTAGAAACAACTCAAGGATGATTAGTGGAAACAGGATGCACCTGAGCTCAATTTTGAGTGTCATGGCAAAGGCTGTGAATACTTATGTACATGTGATTTTTTTGTTTTTTATTATTAATAAGTTTGCAAAGATTTCAAACAAACTTCTTTCACATTGTCATTATGAGGTATTATTTGTAGAAAATAGGAATATTTTTTTAGGAAAATAATGAATGTAATCCATTTTGAAATAAGGCCTTAACATAACAAAATGTGGGAAAAGGAAGCTCTGTGAATACTTTCCAGATGTACTGTAGCTGGCATTATTGCCTCAATACAAAGTACCATACAACATTTGTCAAACCTACAGCCCAATCCTAGAAAAGTCAGCTGGCCTCCTAAACAGCAATCTACACCTGTCCCTAATAAAGTGACTTTTTTATGGTGATGAGAGGACTCTCTGCCTTCACATATTTTTTGAGGTAATGGCATAGAAGGGAAGTTGTTGTATGCCAGGAACTGACTGGCTACTTATTAGTCACAGGGGGAGAGCTCCCTGGCAAGTTCATGGAGAAAAATCCATATCTGATGGGGTATAAAACTCTGCTTCAATACATCCAAAACTAAAATATATATATATATATATATATATATATATATATATATATATATATATATATATATATATATATAAAAATACAGAATTAAATACAGAATGTTTGGGTGATTAATCATTAATAAGCATAAGACATGTAACTACAACTTTCCTTGCCTAGCTTGGGGAAAGTGATGTAGATTAATATAGCTCTTTGCAGGTTAGTATACTCCCCCACCTGCTGTCAGTGCTGTGATTTAATGTCCTTTTCTGTGATGATAAAGTCTGAGGAGCTGTTGACACAGGAAACTTAAAGGATGAGTCCATTCTAGATGCAGGAACCTTTTTGGTGGACACCACAACAGAGGTTGATGCACTACTACTAGAGAGGACATCAGACGGAGTATATTTGCCTTTTTCTGATATAGTGTAGAGCAGAGTTTCTGGTGGCTTGGTTTTAGAAGAACTGATTAAAAATGGCACCCCTGTATAAGGCAATAAGCTGGAACTTCTTGATTCTGTTGGAAGAATGGTAATATCATTAAATACCTTTTGGAAAAATAAATTATGATCACAATATACATTTTTTACTTTTGCCTACTCCCTTTGCTTAGTTCTCTTTAACTCAAATACAACTCAGTTTCCTTTTTTGTTAAAATTAGTATTTACAACATATAGTAAAGCAATAGCAAAAATAACAATATTATTAACTTATTATATTATCTAACAGACCAGGAATAGGGATTAGTGGAAAATACCTGGGTTCGGTTGGAGGTAGGTTTGGCAAACTTTACTGAAGTTTGAATGCCAAATCCGAACCCCACTGAAGTTAGTGAGCGTTTAAATACCATTAATTCACATAGAAGGCCTAAATCTGTGTGCCTGGTAGTTTTAGAAACAGTACAGCTCTAGGGAAAAAATGATACTTTAAGCTATTAGTGTGCATTGTAAGTGTCCTATGTATTTTCCCTGCCGGTAATGGAGCAAACACACTATAACCTAGATGGGTTGGATCACTACTAATACATTTTGCTCTAATCAGCTGATATGCTGTATTCAAATTCAGTAGATCTGTACCTATTATCTGCTGTCCTGTTTTCACCACATGAGAAAGCACTTCTTATCCTCCACCCTGCAACTGGCATATCAGACTACAGCACAGTGGAGAAGAATGCTTTCAGTTTTCCAATAATAGAAATTAGCCAGAAGCCTTAAGGACAATTCAGCCTGTTTCAATCTCATAAGGAAAACCAACCTCTGCTACCCTTTTTTCCACTAGTAAACAAGCATTTTGAGACCATGACAACTCCTTTGTAGTATACCCCCAAAAATGCAATAGTGTCCACCCTTTCCACCTCCTCACCACCTATATGCAGTACTGTGCAAAAGTTTTAGGCAGGTGCGAAGAAATGTTGTAACATAAGAATTCTTTCAAAAATATATTTTTTATTTTTTTATTTTTATCAATTTACAAAATGCAAAGTGAGTAAACAGAGGAAAAATCGAAATCAAATGAATATTTGGTGTGACCACCCTTTGGCTTCAAACCAGCATCAACTCTTCTAGGTACACTTGCACGCAGTTGAAGGAACTCAATGCTAAGAAATACAGGCAGATACTTATCCATCCTTCCATGCCATCGGGGAGGCGAGTGATAGGCTTCAATTGTATTCTACAGCAGGACAATGATCCCAAACATATAGCCAATGTCATTAAGAACTATCTTTAGTGTAAAGAAGAACAAGGAGTCCTGGAAGTGATGTGTCTGTTTGGGATTACATGAAGAGACAGAAAGATTTGAGGATGCCTACATCCACAGAAGAACTGTGCGTAGTTCTCCAGGAGGTTTGGAACAATCTACCTGCTGAGTTTCTTAACAAACTGTGTAGCAAGTGTAGCTAGAAGAACTGAAAAAATGATGCTGTTTTGAAGGTAAAGGGTGGTCACACCAAATATTGATTTGTTTTGGATTTCTCTTCTGTTCATTTACTTTCCATTTTGTTTAGTGATAAAAATAAACTATTAACACTTCTATTTCTGAAAGCATTCTTAATTTACAGCATTTTTTCCACACCTGCCTAAAACGTTTGCACAGTACAGAATACCAGAGAATGATTGATCTTTCTTGATATAATAATCCAATAATCTTCAATTCTTTCTTTAGTTTTTGCAATATTAAGTATTAAGGTAGCATTCCAGTCAAATCCTAACTATACCTAAACCTGTGCCGACCCCCGTTCTAAGTTTATTCTAACAACCCTGTAAAAGAAAGATCTCTGTCCTTTTCTATTCTGAAGGCGTTCCGGTCTGGTCACAAGATCTCTCTAGTGGCCGGCTTCAGTGACTAGGATAGATTCCCGACAATGGCTGCAGAGCCTGGGCAATGATGTCAACCCATAGGCTTACTATGGGGCATCTGTTTCAGCTGTCCCTCCTCCTTACTGTCGTGGTTGGGAACTGATCATGTGACTGGACTGCAGTGCCCTCATCATACAGTGAGGGAAAAAAAGTATTTGATCCCCTGCTGATTTTGTACGTTTGCCCACTGACAAAGAAATGATCAGTCTATATTTTTAATAGTAGGTTTATTTTAATAGTGAGAGACAGAATAACAACAAAAATATCCAGAAAAATGCATTTCAAAAAAGTTTTAAATTGATTTGCATTTTCATGAGTGAAATAAGTATTTCATCTCCTATCAGTCAGCAAGATTTCTGGCTCCCAGGTGTCTTCTATTCAGGCAAGGAGTGCTCCTTATCTCAGCTTGTTAACTGTATAAAAGACACCTGTCAACAGAAGCAATCAATCAGATTCCAATGGCCAAGACCAAAGAGCTGTCCAAGGATGGCAGGGACAAGACTATAGACCTACATAAGGCTGGAATGGGCTACAAGACCACCCCCAGCAGTTTGGTGAGAGGGTGACAACAGTTGGTGAAATTATTCGCAAATGGAAGAAGCACAAAATAGCTGTCAATCTCCCTAGGTCTGGGGCTCAATGCAAGATCTCACCTCATGGAGTTTCAATGATCATGAGAATGGTAAGGAATCAGCCCAGAACTACACGGGAGAATCTTGTCAATGATCTCAAGGTAGCTGGGTCCATAGTCACCAAGAAAATAATTGGTAACAGACTAGGCCATGATTGACTGAAATCCTGCAAGGTCCCCCTGCTCAAGAAAGCACATGTACAGGCCCGTCTGAAGTTTGCTAATGAACATCTGAATGATTCAGAGGAGAACTGGGTAAAAGTGTTGTGGTCAGATGAGACTAAAATCAAGCTCTTTGGCATCAACTCAATTTGCCGTGTTTGGAGGAGGATGAATAACGCCTATGACCCCAAGAACACTATCCCCCCTGTCAAACATGGAGGTGGAAACATTATGCTTTGGAGTTTTTTTCTGCTTAGGGAACAGGACAACTTCGCCGCAGCAAAGGGACAATGGACGGGGCCATGTATCGTCAAATCTTGGGTGAGAACCTCCTTCCCTCAGCCAGGGCTATGAAGATGTGTCGTGGATGGGTATTCCAGCATGACAATGACCCAAAACACACGGCAAAGGCAACAAAGGAGTGGCTCAAGAACAAGCACATTAAGGTCCTGGAGTGACCTAGCTAGTCTCCAGACCTTAAGCCCATAGAAAATATGTGGAGGGAGCTGAGGGTTCAAGTTACCAAATGTCAGTCTCGAAAACCTTAATGACTTGGAGAGGAGCTGCAAAGAGGAGTGGGACAAAATCCCTCCTGAGATGTGCGCAAACCTGGTGGCCCACTGCAAGAAACGTCTGACCTCTGTGATTGCCAACAAGGGTTTTGCCACCAAGTACTAAGTCATGTTTTGAGAAGGGGTCAAATACTTATTTCATTTATTAAAATGCAAATCAATTTATAACTTTTTTTGAAATGCGCTTTTTTTTGGATTTTTTTTTGTTATTCTGTCTCTAGTAACAAACATATGGTCTGGGGACACACTGTACATCTTTGCTGCCACTGTGCTCTGACTGGGTGTCTAGTGTGCTCCTGTTCCTTTAAGGGGGATTGGGCTGCCTCCAGGCCCACCTGCCCCTCATCTATCCATTTAATGCATGTGCTTCCATTGTGGAGACGCCTATAAATTCAGTAGCGTTAGGATTGCAAGCATACACAGGGTGCCCGTGAAGAGGCCTTGCAGCTTATGCATGCATTTGCAAATGCTTGCTAACTAAACCCCTGTTTTGTTTTGTTTTTATGTAATCTTTATTTTTGAAAAATTTCAAACAACAGACAAGTAGACATTTAACAAAGCACATAGGTAGAAGAAACAGTATATGACATGAAGGGCCCCTCCCCGGGTGCATGTAGTCAGCAAGGAAGTTACTTAGGGGTGTACACATTTCGGGGATCGTCCCAGGGGATGAGTAATGAACATATTACAACCATGATATGAATTCAAACAGCAGTGGGTTTCCCCTATGGTCCCTGTCTGGTACAGCTCTGCGGAGGGTGTAAGCCTACAATCAGAGATAAGAATCAGACTGCACTTCTAGGTATCAGGCCCATATACACAAAAGAAATAGAGTAAGGGAACTAAAATCAAATTAAAGAAGAAAAAAAAAACACCTGCTGGTATACTGAGCTGATGTAAACTGTGGCAGTCCCTCCAAGGTTCAGCCCCCTCCACACCTCAGACCCTCAGTGCTCCGAGCTCCCCCCGACCTGACCCCATCAAACAGAGGGGGCCGCCACCAGTGAGGGCCCTGGGGCAGGCTTCCCAGCTGAATTTGCGTAGTTTATCCAAGTGGCCCACATGGAATAGAACTTCTCATATCTATCTTTATACCGTGCCATCCACTCCTCAGCAGCCATAATATTATTTACTAAAGTCATCCATTCGGTGCGAGTAGGTACTCGGGGTGTCTTCCAGTGGATTGGAATTAGCCGCCAGGCTGCATTGAGCAGATGGGGCAATATGGATTTGCGGTATTGGCTAAGAGGAGTGGTGGGGAAGTGCAGCAAGGATTCCAACGGGGAATCTGGGAGCTCCAAGTCCAGAATAATCTTGATCTGAGCATGGATATCCAACCAGAAGGGTCGTAGCTTGGGTCATTCCCACCAGATGTGAAGGAATGAGCCTCTGAGGCTGCATTCTCTCCAGCATGCGTCTGATAGGGAGGGGTATATTTTGGTAAGCTTGGAGGGTACTCTATACCACCTGGTCAGAACCTTATAACTATTCTCCTGCATTTTCGTATCTACTGTGCTCGAATGTATAGGTCTATACAGATGGTCCAGCTGAGGCTCGGTAAAGACGCGCTGAAGGTCCCCCTCCCACTCCCCAATGAACTCCGGCTTCCCGTCAGTATGCAAGGCCTACAATAAGTCATACAACACTGAAATGGCATGGGGGACAGCTGATGTTGACATACATAGTCTTTCGAATGGCGAGGCCAGGGTAAGTGACCTGACTCCCTGGGGTAGGCTAGTGATAAAGTGCTGGAGCTGTCTATAGCGCCACTCATCCATTAGGAAGGGGCCATACTGTTCCCTCAGTGTGGCCAGTGTTAGTAGGCCTTGGTCTTGGACAAATCTGCCACATCTGGACTCTCCATCAGCCGCCCAGGTCCAAAAGAAGGAAGGATGTTCCCCCGGAGTAAACCAGGGGAAGCCACTTAGGGGTGCCAAAGGGGAAGTCAGCTGAGGGAGCCTCCCCCCCTGTTCAGGGCGTCCCAGATCGCCAGAGCGTGGGCGGCCAGTGGAGATACCAGCACCGGGAGACCCCTATGTTCCCGGGGGACCCATGGGGCATGTGATTATGACATGCCAAGAGTTTGTCCAGGGGTACCCAGGGTTTGTAAGGGACACTATGGTACCAGTCCAAAATGCGCTGTAAAGCTACAGCCTCATAGATTCTGTGGATTACTGGGACCCCCATACCTCCCCTCATATTGGGGCGCTGTAATGCACGAAGAGCTAGCCGGGGGCATTTCCCACTCCACATATACTGTATAAACATGCTATTGAGGGTTGAGAAGAAAGTCCTGGGTAAAGTGATTGGCACCATCTGCAGGAAAAACAATATACGAGGCAGCAAATTTATTTTAAGAACACTGACTCGGCCCATCCAAGAAAATGCAACCTTGTCCCATCTTTTCAAGTCCATTCTAATAGTGGAGAGTAATGGTGCGTAGTTACACTCATACAGCAGAGAGCAGCTCGCGGGCAAATAGACCCCCAAGTACTTCAAGGCGGTAGGACACCATGTAAATGAGAAGGCAGATTGCAGCTGTGTACACCGACCCGAGGGGACATTCAGTGATAGGATCTCTGACTTGTAATTTATTCGAAAATTGGTCAGTAGGTTAAATTCTTTCAATTCTGCCGTAATGTTAGGCAACGATGTCAGGGGGTCAGAGACATAGAACAAAACATCATCCGCGTAAGTGGATATCTTGTGTTCTGTCGGACCCACCTTGAAGCCTTTGATATCATTATTGAGGCGAATCCTATTAAGCAGTGGTTCGAGGGTTAGCGCAAAGATGAGAGGGGATAGTGGGCATCCCTGGCGTGTCCCATTGCTAGTTGGGAATACCTTCTGCCATTTGCAGGACGGCAAGAGGAGGAGGGCAATGAACTAAGCAGCATAAAAGGTAAGCATTCTTCTACAAAAATGATGCACTGCATGTTAGCGTACTGTAATACATGAGATGCATTTGATAAAGTTAAAATAATCCTTTAATTATTAAAAAAAAGGCTTTTTAAATTACAGTCGCAAATTAAAGTTTATAAACAAATTATAAATTTTAATAGCAAATTAAAGTTTATATGGGATTTTAGTGATCAAATTCACATTTACTGTTTGAAATTTAAACTTTTATGCATAATGATATAGTTACGTTTACTGACTTGATGCATTAACTTACCAAGAACTGAAGTTGTTTCCATATCTGAGATTTCTGAGATCTCTGAAGTCGTCCTCAGCATGTGACCAGACACAATGGCAGACTCAATTCGTGCCCAGTAAACAAAGTATGACTGAACTACTGATACACTGTTAAGGAGAGGAACAACAATTGTAATTCTCTCAGTTCTTTTGCAGACAACTGACCTGTGTGAGTTAAAAAGAACTTTATAAAAGAAAAAATTGTATCCTTGGGCGGTGAATGTGTATTTCGTGCCTATGATACAAACAATACGCCTACCAATACGCCTACCTTCTGATATTTAGATCTAGGTAAAATAAAAATGCTTACATTTAGTCAACAGCCAAATACACATATAAAATATAAGCATGGAAGACGTCTCACCTGCTAAACAATTCTCAGAGCAAGAGACCTACTTTTAATCTGCTGCTATTAAGAGTATTTCATGTATGATTAAAGGTGCTCTCAGTGGGACAATATTTTTCTCACCTAGGCCAGACCTTTTACCACCTACCCATCACAGTTGGTTTGGATGCTGCCCCCAAGTCATGCACACACAGAGAGACCAGAGACCACCAACAAACGAAGGAAATTATCCCCTTTCCCTTACAATTCTGTAGCCTTATTTACCCACAAGTGGGAAGTAAAATAGGGGGAAAGAAATAACAATCTGTAAATGCTGAGGTTTTCTGGTGCCCCCTTGGCCTGCTGCCATAGAAATTGGCCCACAGTCAGCCCAGCTAATGGCCTCACTTTGCACTATAGATAATCTTGCTAGTAATATTTTTGTTCTAGATAAAATGTAGTTTGTTGTACATTAATTCTTTTAAATAGTTTAAATATGTAAAACAGGTTCACTGCAACGTGTGATTGGAAAAACCATCTAACATATTTCTGCACACAAAATAAAAAAATGATCACTTTTAGAACAAAATGATATAAGATAAGCACATCATTATAATGTTTTACAAGCAGACTTTTGGGAAAAAAAAACAAATAGTTTCTTCATTGGGTACTAAATTATTTTTAGATGCCTATAAACTACAGAAAAGCATTTCTTAAACTGAGAGTGCTTTAGGAACGCTCACAAAAATTTAATGTCTCCAACTGGCTGATCGGGTGACTTCCACACAAAAGACAGATTTCTTTTCAAGGACTTGTCTGAATGGGTCACTGTGTCTCCATCTTCAAAGCAGCGCAGTAGCTTAGAGCCAGGTGGAATAAACACAAAGGATCCAGCAACTTGGTCATTCAATACTCTACGAGCTTGAAGGAAAAAGCCCATAAAATCCCTGGTGCTTCTTACTGTTACTGCCAAAGGAAAAGGAAAAAAGGAAATATACATTCAAACATGCAAACAGATACACATGCTACACACATATACTGTATACATTAACACAAATACACCTATCATTTTTACCAGTGTTCAAATCTGGAAAGTTCTAATATTAAACTAAAAACTCCCACCCACAACTCCACAAGAATGTTGGGAGGGGAGAAAGGAATACAATTGGACTTTAAGTGTGCCACCAAAGAGAGTGCAAACAATATATGTAAAACACAAAAATTGGGAAAAGAGAACGGAAAGAGAAAAAAATCACTAGACACATGCTAATGTGTTGTTACGGCATAGTTTTTGGTGTTGTTTTGTTTGGGTTCATGTTGTGTCTGCTTTCTTGTGCTGGACTGCTGCTTGTGCGGGAGATGCTGTTCTCTCCGTTGATTACCCTCCTTCTCTCCTCTCCCCCCTTCTCTCCCCCATTTGTTTCCGGCGGTGTGCAGGGCCGAGTTTAGCGGCTGGGCCGCCTGTCAGATTCAGGGGAGCCTGTGATGGGACACTGACAATGATGTTATGTCTGTTTTTTTGTTCCCGAAATTGTCAGTGGCACTTTCGGAGAGCATGGCCTACCACTATGGATAAGAGGCAGAGCTGCGGGGGGGGGGGGGAGACCAAAGATGGGCAGTCCTTTATAAGGGATCACCTGGTCCCTGCTAAATGCTATGGTGCCATTTTGAAAGGGAACGCTTGCTGTCTAGAAGTGTATTGTAATCAGCGAGATAAACAGGTATGGGAGCATGTCTGTGGCTACGGCTTATAATTTATGAAGTAACCAGAAAAGTGAATGGTTTACACTCATGTGGTGTCTTACTTTCTCTTTGTGTATATATCAGGTCCGGATCTAACCTATCTGATCTGGGGGTGCAGTAAAAAAATGTAAGGGGCATAGGGGTCAATTTGCTAAGTGTTAAATAACTGGCAAAAAATGCGGCAAAAACGCTTGTGGTAAATCAGTTTTGAAAGTGCAATTCACTAATAATTTTGCTTTAAATGCCGAATGCGGTATTTGTTCGTTTTAGCAGTAATTACCACATTATTTAACCACTTCAATACAGGGCACTTTCCCCCTTCTTGCCAAAGACAATTTTCAGCTTTCAGCGCTGTCGCTGTTTAAATGACAATTGTGCGGTCATGCTACACTGTACCCAAACAAAATTTTTATCATTTTCTTCCCACAAATAGAGCTTTCTTTTGGTGGTATTCGATCACCTCTGCGGTTTTTATTTTTTGCTAAACAAAAAAATTTTGAAAAAAAAAATGATGAGCACGGATGAGGTGGCATCAAAGAGCTGGCACTGCTGAGGTGGCACTGATGGGCACTGATAGGCAGCACTGATGAACACTCATAGGTGGCACAGATGGGCACTAAAAGGCGGCACAGATGGGCACTAAAAGGCAGCACAGATGGGCACTGATAGGTGATTAGGAGGCACTGGCGGGTATTGCTGGTGGGCACTGATTGGCATTATGTGTGGGCACACATTGCCACCCATGGCCACCGGGGATGCCATACCTGGTGGTCATCAGTGGTGGCCATCCCTGGTGGTCCTAGTGGCATCCCTGGTGGTCCTGGTGGGTACCCAAGGGGGGGCTGCGCTGATAAGCAATCAGCGCAGACGCCCCCGTCTACTCACGTCTGTCAGACGCGAGTGAGGAAAAGTCGATAAACGACTCTTCCTGTTTACATCATGATCAACCATGATTGGACACGGCTGATTACGTGGTAAAGAGTCTCCGTCAGAGACTTTTTACCTAGATCGGAGTTGTGGTGTGTCAGAGTGACACGCAGCAACAACGATCGCCGTGATGCATGCCCCCGTCATATGACGTCCAGTCAACCACTTTGCCAATGTAATTTTCCTATATGGCGGGCGGCAAGTGGTTAATGCAGTAACTTATCGCATTGAGCTGGTTGCTAAGGAGCGGGCCAGGAAGCAGGCTGCCGCGTCCTTAACAACGGATGACTCATCAGCTTTCATGCCGGCAATTAAAAAGTATGTATGCATACCATGTGTAGCATGTAAAGAACATGCTGCAGCAAAAATGACATTTCTAGAGAAAAAAAATGAATGAAATGGCATTTAAGTTTCCGGCAATACAATACCATTGCCAGTCTATTGTCTACATTCGACTCAAACATCGGGCTCATCCCTAGTAATTAATTATCTTTATAGATAACCGTTCAATGTAGTATCAAATAACATGGATCCTGAGGAAGTGTCTTGTTTGTGAAACGTGTCAATCAGTTTTTATGCCCATTGATAATTATATCTGTGGAAATATGTATATGCCACCTTTTTTATAATATGCTATTTTTAATATTTGTAAATAAAAAATGTTGTGTTTTACATTTATCGTTTGCACGCTCTTTGGTGGCACACTTAAGTCCCATTGTATTCCTTTCTCCTCTCCCACCATTCTCGTGAAGTTGTGGGTGAGAGAGTTTTGGTTGATCTTAGTAAAGTTGGTGCCCCATTGAGTTAACGTGTTTATATGTTTTAAAGGTTTCACCATTACCGAGTTCTAATATTATCACCCGGTAACTGTTGGTGGTAACGTTATGCATAAATCATATTGATCTGGTATCATTCAGCATAAGAAATAGTTGGTCTCTGGATCCCCAGGCAAGAAAGGTATGTATGTTTAGCGCTACCTGTAGGAGCCCCTGGTTAGGATGGGTCCTCTGTTCTTTGCCTTGACCTCCTTTAAGAACTTCAACCCCTTTGACACATTAGGATGAATCAGGGCTTTTTTCAGCGGGAACACAGAGGAATGCAGTTTCCTCCAGCACTGAATAATGTAATGGCAGGAGGTTTAGGGTCTATTGATGCTAGCTGCTGGGTAAACTATTGTTGCTGGAGGGGATCTATTTTTGCAGGGCGGGGGGTCTATTGTTGCTAAGGAGGTCTATTGTTGCTGGTGGGGGATCTACTGTTGCTGGGGGTGGGTTTTATGTTGCTTGGGGTCAGTGTTGCTGGGTAGAATCTAGTGATGCTGGCTGCAGGGAACTCTGTTGTTGCTAGGAATTTTTTTTGCTGGAGGAGGGGAGATTTTGTTGCGGGTGGTCCATTGTTGCTGGGAGGATCTGTTGTTGCTGGCTGCATGGGAGCTATTTGACTGCGTTTCTAGTTATCATGAACAAATTCTATATAAATTACTTAGTACCACAATTGTTGGATAGGGGGTTGAACCAAGGAATGGTGCAGGAGGTGGGTAGGGGGTAGAGATAAGGGGTGACTCGGGAAGGGGGAGTTTCTGCACCTATTGTCTGAGAAAAAAAGCCCTGGGCTGAGTGTACAAAACACGACCGTAAACCACTGAAAGTAAAGCCCCATACACACTATCAGATTTTCTGCTGATTTTTTCCTTCAGATTTACCAAAACCATATAATATGAGGTCAAACCTTAGAAGTTTCAATTTGTATGCAATCAGGCAGGCCCTTGCACTACATGGTTTTGGTAAATCTGAAGACAAAAATCAGCAGAAAATCTGATAGTGTGTATGGGGCTTAATATTTAGTACACACTGAACCAGTTAGTAAAGGCAAACTTAATATATTGTCACCTGATATGGTTTGTAACGAAGTAAGCATAGAAATAGATTACCAAAGGTAATAACACAATTTAGCATACAGGGTGATTAGTAAGAACGACTATGCATAAGATGACACTTGGCATCCAGATCAACAGAGACAGTAGTAAGGTCACCTAAAGTGCAGCAGTGAGCAGTAATAAAGCTTGATTTATCGAACATAGCAACTACACTGCCAAAGTCCATTAATAGTGACCATGCTAGGCCTAGACTTACTGGATGTGCACTGTCCATAGAAATGAAGGAAAGGAGAGATAGGATTTGCGCAATGATTTTATAGGGCGAGCAGTCCTTTATGCTGTTCTTCTGACTGCTACTGTTGGGCCCTTTAAGAAGCGTTGGTGCTCCTAACAACAATTTAGATGAACCAGTATGCAGTATATGTGCAAGAAAAATGCAGGAAAGGTGTGGTATAGATGCAAGATAGGTGCAGTATAACTAATGTCTTGCCTCCAGTAACTCAGTCCCTGCTTGCAGTGTGAACAATGGGCAGTGCCCTCTTACCAGTCCCTGTGCTGCGGCTGTGAACTCTCGCTGTAGAAAGGAGGCCCTCTCAGTCACTCCATGGAATCCCTGTGGGGATTCAGTGGTGGGAAGTATAGGGTGAGAGGATGCTGTTTTCTCCCTACGGCAATAGTACAGATGTGATCGCTGTGGTCTGTGCACCGCTGCCTTGAATATCTCCGCTGGCCTGGTTTCTCAGCAGTCTGGTCAGTATGCAGCAGATGTGCTTTCATCAGTTCCCCTCAGACCTAAGAGAGAGAACCTAGCTGAGCAATTTTAGAAAAGCGGCTCCACCGCATTTCCTTGCCCCGTGTCTGCTGGGAATTATAGTGCATGTAATGGTCCATAAGCTCCACAATATGGTCTACTTTCTGGACTTCAAATCCCATGACCCTCAGTGTTCTGCACAGGAATCCATAGACTTTTCTGGCTTTAGTTCTCCCTCTGCTGACTGGAGGGGATAGTACAACACAACATTCAGAATAACAGCAGAAAGTGAAAGTAAACTGATTGTAAAGGAAAGAAAATGTCTCCTCCTCCATATTTCTGAAGTCCAGCACCTGGCTACATATGCATATATTATGGAGGGTTGGTGTTAGAGATAGGGTTACAGTAAGGGTAAATGTTAAAGTTGAGGTTAGTGTCAGGATTAGTGTTGTAGTTGGGCTTACATGAAGGATTTATGGGAGGGATAGTATGGGAGTTATTGTTAGGGAGCGTTTGTGTGAGTATTAGGGTTACATGGAGGGCTAATGCCTTAGTATAGTCTATTAAGCGAAACAATCAGAGTTTGGTTTGCTGAATGTTTGCCAGAGACTATAACAATTTTTTGCAGAACTTGACCATAGCACCTGAACCCCATTAAAAGCTAAGGTAACCTTTAATTAAAAAAATAATAAATGCACATCTTTTTTCAGGTACAAAAAAGTGGGCATTTATTATTTTTTTACTCTTCAGTAGGGTTGTCCCGATACCACTTTTTTAAGACCAAGTACAAGTACTGATACTTTTTTTAAAGTACTCGCCGATACCGATTACCGGTACTTCTTTTTAATGTCATGTGACAGTTTTTTTTGTATTTTGTAAATAAGTACTTTTTCTCCTTCACTGATGTGTGCTAATGAGGCTGCACTGATGGGGCACTGATAGGCTGCACTGAGGTGGCACTGATAGGCTGCACTGATGAGGAGGCACTAATATGCAGCACTGATAGGATTGGGTGGAACTGATGAGGCAGCACTGATGAGGAAGCCCTAATATGCAGCACTGTTGGGCACTGATAGGATTAGGTGGCACTAATATGCAGCACTGATGAGCACTCATAGGTGGCACTGATTAAGCAGCACTGATAGGTAGCACTGACTTATGGGCACTGATAGGTGGCACGCACTGATGGATGGGCACTGATGTGTGGCACTGACTGGCTGGCACTGATAGATGGCACTGAGGGATGAGCACTGATAGGTGGCACTGATTATGCAGCACTGATGAGCACTGATAGGTGACACACTGATGGCTGGGCACTGATAGGTGTCATGCACTGATGGATGGCACTGATAGATGGCACTGACTGATGAGCACTAATAGGTGGCACTGATTATGCAGCACTGATAGGTGACACGCACTGATAGGTGGCACGCCCTGATGGGCACTGATAGGTGGCACGCACTGATGGGCACTGATAGGTGGCACGCACTGATAGGTAGCACGCACTGTTAGGTGGCACTCACTGACTGATGGCTGGCAGTGGCACTGGCTGGATGGCACTAACAGATGTCACTGATGAGCACTGATTGATTCTATGCTGCCTCTGCGACGCCCATCTTGGTACACCTTGCACTCAGCCTCAATAAAGCAGCAGCGGACATCTTGTTACACCCAGCCCGAACTATATGGGCTGGGTGTAACAAGATGCTCGCATACTGTGGCCGAGTGCAGGGTGTACCAAGATGGGCGTCGGGATTTTCAAGCACTGACGGTGTAACGGAAACACGGAGCATCACTTCCATTACCGAATGTGGCGGCTCTGGTCGCCGGTCCCGATGGATGATGCAGCTGTGCCCTGCACTCTGCACCAGTGCCAGCTTACCTGCTTGAGGACTCGCTCTCCGCTCTGCCCTCCACTCCGCCCGCTGTCTCCGCCCGCTGACTGCCTGTTGCACATTGCCTCTCTCCCATCCCAGATATCGGCTAAGGCATCGGAGCATTTGTGCGAGTACAAGTACTCGCGCAAATGCTCGGTATCGGTCCCAAAATTGATACTAGTATGGGTATCGGGACAACCCTACTCTTCAACCTGCAAGGCATTACAGGCAGATCGCAGGTGCAATTCCTGGATCCTGCAGACGCTCAGTACACTGTCTCATACCTCAAAAATGGGCAGACAGTTACTGAATGGCAGGAAGAACCAATGGACCATAAGAGTGCTTAGCAGCTTAGTAGTATCCTTGCAGTGCACTGAGAACTACAAGCCGTCAGCCGCCGTGATTTGTAGTTCAATCATTTACAGCATTCTATGGATGAATGATCCAGCTGTGTCAGCACAGCCACGAACGGCCATGCTGTTTTTCAATTCTGGGAGAAGATCCCCTGCCCACTGTCACAGGAGAGGTGGCAGGAGCTGGGACATGTTACATGTTCCACCTTAAATACAGAAGGAACATGTTACAGAGGTAAATTTATCCTTTAACCACTTCAGCCCCGGAAGGATTTACCCCCATAATGACCAGGCCATCTTTTGTGACAATTGTGTGGTCATGCAACGTTGTACACAAACAACATTTATGTCCTTTTTTTCCACAAATAGAGCTTTCTTTTGGTAGTATTTGATCACCTCTGCGGTTTTTTTTTTTTGCGCTATAAAAAAAACAATATTTTTAACTATTTGCTATAATAAATATCCCAAATTAAAAAAAAATAAAAATCTTCATCAATTTAGGCCAATATGTATTCTTCTACATATTTTTGGTAAAAAAAAAAAAAAAATCGCAATAAGCGTATATTGATTGGTTTGCACAAAATTTATAGCTTCTACAAAATAGGGGACATATTTATAGCATTTTTATTATATATATATTTTTTTACTAGTGTAGCAGGTACCTCTCCAGACTGATTGAATCCACAAGGGAGAGAGCTGCCTGCTAGCAGCTGCATGGGCTTTCCCCTTCCTCACCCCTCACAGGTACTTAGGTACTCGGGTACTCAGATGGGCTGTGACAGATACTCAGATGGGCTGTGACAGGTACTCAAGTACTCAGATGGGCTGTGACAGGTACTCGGGTACTCAGATGGACTGTGACAGGTACTCAGGTACTCAGATGAACTGTGACAGGTACTCGGGTACTCAGATCGACTGTGATAGGTACTCAGATGAACTGTGACAGGTACTCAGATGAGCTGTGACAGGAACTCGGGTACTCAGATGGGCTGTGACAGGTACTCAGGTACTCGGGTACTCAGATGGGCTTTGACAGGTACTTTGATGGGTGATGACAGGTACTTTGATGGGTGATGACAGGTACTTTGATGGCTGGTGACAAGTCCTCTTTATTAGGGGGGGCAATCAGTGTGTGTTGGTGTACACTGTGAGCGGTAACAAGATGTTACCACAATCTCCTTCTCACACACGATCGGTGTGTGAGGAGGAGAACCCGGTAACATCTCGTTACCGCAGTTTGTTGACATTCTGTGTCCAATCACAGTCGGTCACGTGGTAAAGAGCCAATTTCATTGGCTCTTTACTGCGATCGGGGTTGGGCTGTCTCAGGGTGACAAGCCTCATCCCCGATCGCCGCTCTGTTCGTGCCCTAGGGGCGTGCTCGAGCGCTGTGCACGTGGGCAGTACATGTGACCATCTGTGATTGGACACAGCCGGTCACGTGGTAAAGAGCCATTTTTTATTGGTTCTTTACACAGATCTGGGATGGACTGTGCCCGAGGGACATGCTTAATTCCCGATCGCCATGCTGCGGGCCCCCGGGGGCCGGCAGGAGCGTCGAGAAACCGAGGACGTCATATGACGCCCGCCCAGGATGGGAGATCCCATCTGCGGATGTTATATGACTATAGCCCGGTACTGAAGTGGTTAAACCAAGTCCTGGCTACTTATACAGGACTTGGCTGATTAATATTACTTTAAACTTTTCTCTGGTCCAAAAAAACTTGAGAGAGCAGAACTGAGTTTGTGTGTTATTACTGGGGTTATCACATTGCTAGAGGTGTGTCAGAGGGGCTGGGACAGTTCTTTGGGTTTTAGAGGAAGAGTAACAGACTGAACAAACAAAAGTAGCTCCTTCAGGGGTATCGCTATACATGGGGGCTCGCATCCGGGATTTTCCGTTTCTCTGCAATCAACTCCCCTACAAGGACCAGGATGAACCTTGTCACTGCTATCCAGTGGTGTGAGAAAGAAGGCGCCCGCTCAGAGTCGAGCGTGGTGATCGAACTCCCTGGGGAGGTGTGGGTTCAGGAACAAATCAGCCAAGCTGTACAGACACTGTCCCCAGACAGGAAGGCGTGGGTGATTTCTGTCAAAACAGACCGTAGGACCTCCCGCACCTATGCACTATTGGAGTGGAGACAAGGAGTCCCTGAAAGCATTCAAAGGTGCCAGTGTGCAATTGGCCAACAAGACGGAGCTTTGTATAATCCATCTGAAGGTTCAAAACGAGGGTCCTACCAGCTCCAGTCAAGCTGAGTCAACTACAGAAGAAGTCCCCCCCATCACCCCTGACCACGATTGGACCAGAATTCTTTGCTGCCCTGGGAGACTTTGTTTCAAAATGTCAGAAAGACCCTCCAACATACTCGTCACCTGAGTATCAAAAGCTCAGGGTTTTCTCTGGAAGACAACCAGTGCCTACAGAGGAGGACAACTTTGAAGAGTGGCTGGACCAGGCCACACAAGCCTTGGATAAAAGGGACATTCCTGAGACCCACAAGAAACAGAGAATCACAGAGAGCTTAAAAAGGCCTGCCTCAGAAGCCATCTGCAATTTGAAGCTCAGCAAGCAAGATTGTGTTGCCCAGGACTATCTGAACATTCTGCAGGATGTAAAACTATAAAAGAAACCGCGCTATACAAATTGTAGGTTAAAAAATTATTATAAAATATGCACATCAGAATATTGAGTCCATTTGTGGATGAATGAAAATAAATGTCCGACAAAGCAAGAGATCACCAAGGGATATAACTCTTCATCCACATAATCAGTGACATCACACTCAGTTCACCATTGGAAGTAGTGTTAGAGATAGGACAGTCCTCCACCTTCAAACCAACTGCCTCTTACCAGCTCCCTTGATCTCTGGTCAGGAGATCAATAGCGCCTTTTGGCTTATAACCCAGCCACAGTCTCAGATACAGATGAATATAGGTCAGATCGACTCCTCCTGTATCCCATATAGCCCATACACAAACTCGTCCAATGGTAAATCATAAAAGGAGAAAAGAAGCCTACAGGACACATAAACCTCCAGACTCCCCCACTTGTGTCTCAGCAGCCATTGGAGTGTTCCCAGTCCTGGATACAATATAGATGGAATGAAAGGATGAAGGTTACCTGTAGTGATGAGTGTTGCAGACCAGGCAGTGGTGTTGCTCTGTGAGAGCAACACCACTGCCTGGTCTGCAACACTCATCACTACAGGTAACCTTCATCCTTTCATTCCATCTATATTGTATCCAGGACTGGGAACACTCCAATGGCTGCTGAGACACAAGTGGGGGAGTCTGGAGGTTTATGTGTCCTGTAGGCTTCTTTTCTCCTTTTATGATTTACCATTGGACGAGTTTGTGTATGGGCTATATGGGATACAGGAGGAGTCGATCTGACCTATATTCATCTGTATCTGAGACTGTGGCTGGGTTATAAGCCAAAAGGCGCTATTGATCTCCTGACCAGAGATCAAGGGAGCTGGTAAGAGGCAGTTGGTTTGAAGGTGGAGGACTGTCCTATCTCTAACACTACTTCCAATGGTGAACTGAGTGTGATGTCACTGATTATGTGGATGAAGAGTTATATCCCTTGGTGATCTCTTGCTTTGTCGGACATTTATTTTCATTCATCCACAAATGGACTCAATATTCTGATGTGCATATTTTATAATAATTTTTTAACCTACAATTTGTATAGCGCGGTTTCTTTTATAGTTTTACATTTCTAGTGTGGGTATCTCGCATTTTTGTAACCGCAGCTCATTACTCAATTTGGAGTCCACATATTGAATTTATTTATGTGTGTCATGCTATGATTTTCCTGACAGCGCTGTATTCCTTTACATTCTGCAGGATGTGTTTGGGAGCACAGAGAAGGTTTCTGATCTTATTTACCAGTTGGAGCACACTTACCAAAATGAAGGAAAGAAGCTGAGACGTTGAGTACAAGGAACGTTTGGACAAAATTATGCACCAGATCTTGCTGAAGAATGGTCTAGATCCCCGGAAGGTGGTTGAGGTCAGTGCCCAGCAAGTCTTGAGGTGTATCCAGCCCTTGGACCCCATCACCCTCCTGTTGAGAACCCGGAAAAATGGTGGCATCTTGAAGTATCCAGATCTGATCCGGATTGTGCGAGAAGAAGAGGCCATGCTGGAAAACAAAAAAAAAGTCAGAGGTCAGAATCTGTTGTTGGGGTCAGGGTGGCCAGTGCAGCTGATGGTGACCCCTAGGTCAAGCTTCTTAAGACTCAAGTGTCGCAGCTGATAGAGATGATGGCCCTGTTGACCGCCAAGCCCATTGTTCTACCCAGCGATTAAGTTTTAGTGCCCAAGAAGTTTTTAAGCTCTACGGTTGCTCAGGCGGAGAAGCCAGCAATGGGAAAAAGAAAACCCGCCGCTCCAGGTCAGATAAGGAAATCTAATGATCCGGCAGGTGCTCACCTCGGCTCACCTCCGCACACAATGAAATTAGAAGAAGTGGCCGCACACCACTGTAGATCAAAATCCTCCTTATTTGGACATCCCAAAAATTACAGGCATCAGAATGCTGGGTAGACGCGTTTCGCACACTTCACGTGTGCTTAGTCATTACTGGAGAAACCAGAAAACCAAGGGATCTGCTTCAACTGCGGAGTAGTTAAACATTATCGACGAGTATACCCAAGCCCAGTGAAGCCTGAAGCACAGCACTAAAAGCCGGTGGGAAACTGCAGAGGGCACCGGTGAAGAGGTCAACCGGGTGCCCCTCTACATTAGCTAGCTCCAGAAAAACCAACGATGTAAGGAGACCGCAGCGGGAGTCCAAACCCTTGCAGAGGGCCCCGTTGTTGCCTCCGAGCGACCCAGTGTCTTACTTCCTTTGACCTATACTACCCGGCGTTGGAGAGTCAGTACACACCAGACTCCCAGAAATCAACAGAGACTCAGGCCAGATCAGAACTTCCACAAGAAAGGAGTACGGATACAAGCCACCGAACAGGCCAAGCCTGCCACTTCCCACAAATTTCCTGCCAAGCTAGTGGGACGCTCTCCAGTTGTCTCCATCCAAGTGAAGGGAATCCACACCAAGGCCCTCCTGGATACTGGAGCTCAAGTGACCCTCCTCTACAGAGACTTCTATGACAGGCACCTCAAACACCTGCCATTACAGAAGTTAGAAGAGCTAGAGATTTAGGGCATTGGGACTCATAACTTCCCTCATGATGGCTATCTACCAGTCAAGCTGACCTTCGATGACTCCATAGCTGGGAAATTTGAGACCTTTGACACTTTGGCAGTGGTCTGTCCTCGCCCACCAGGGGCTAGTTCTCTCATCATAGGGACTTATACTGATCTTGTCAGAAGACTGTTGAAACCTCTTGTCCAAGAGCAGGACACTTCAACTACAAGTGTGCACCCCATGTTGAGACAAGCCTATCAGTGCCTGGTGAAAGAACAGAAGGCCCTAGCTGAAGGAGTGGGAAAGATCTGGCAAGTGAAAAGGTATTACAGCCTGGTGAAGTGACCTGTTTACGGGCACCTGTCAAACTGAATTGGAAACAACCAGGCCCTTTCATCATCCTTGAAACGGACAGACAGAAAGAAGACATGGGAGTGGAGATGATTCCCGAAATGATTTCAACCAAAGCATTGCAAAAAATCTACGGGAGGATCTCGGTCAGTGTCCGCAACATAACGGCCTTGCCAGTGAAGATGCCGGCTTGGATGCAGCTGGGACAAGTGAACCCGGCTACCTCAGTCTCACCGTCTGATTTGGTGGGGGGAGAACAGGATGGGATCCCTGTTGAGGAGTTCTATCCAAAGAACACCACTGTCTAACCTGAATGGAAAGAAAGAGCCAAGACTCAACTCTTAAGGTGGCAGGCTGCATTCTCGAAGAGTGAATTCGATGTGGGGTGTGCAAAGAGCGCCCAACACCGGATCCGTCTACAAGAAGACAAGCTAAGCTGTTCAGAGAGAGAGTTCGACGTATTCAATTAGGGGACTTGGAAGACCTGCGTGAACAATTGGCAGAATTGAAGAGAGCAGGTTCACCGCAGGTTTTTATTACCCCGGTGGGGTTCTTTGAATTTGACCACATGCCCCAGGGCCTGTCCGGTGCCCCAGCCACTTTCCAAAGGCTCATAGAGAAGTCCGTGGGTGACATGAACCTGATAGAGGTGTTGGTGTATTTAGACAACATCATCATCTTTGGGAAGACTTTGGAAGAGCATGAAGAGCGTCTGAAAAAGGTTCTGAAAAGACTCTATGATGAGGGGTTGAAGCTGTCTCTGGAGAAGTGCCAGTTTTATCAACCCTTGGTCAACTACCTTGTGTGTGCCGACCGAGTGGCCACTGACCCCCAGAAGCTGGAAGCCGTCACTTCCTGGCTGAAATCCACTAATGTGACTGGGATTTCTGGGTAATGTCTGGGATTCTGTTCCTATTACATAAGATTCGTCGAGGGATTTGCTAAGATAGCTCACCCACTCAATGAGCTATTAAAAAGCGGAGAGGAAGACGATGATCAGACAAAGCCTGTCAGACCAGCTGGAGGGCCCAGAAAACCCATAGAGTCCATTATGGAACAGTGGACTACGCAATGTGAAGAGGCCTTTAGGCAGCTGAAAGGGAGCCTAACAACTGCTCCAGTCCATGCCTATGCAGATACAACCAAGCCATATGAACTACACGTTGACGCCAGTCGAGATGGGTTAGGCGGGGTGCTGTAGCAAGAACACGACGGCCACCTACTGCCGTTGCCTATGTGAGTCGGAGCCTGGCACCTGCCAAGATGAACTACTCCACACACAAACTCGAGTTTCTGGCCTTGAAGTGGGCAGTAGTGGATAAACTGAGGGATTATCTATATGGAGCAGAGTTCGTGATTAAGACTGACAATAATCCCCTCACCTACATCTTCACCACTGCCAAGTTGGACGCCACAGGTCACACGTGGTTGGCTGCCCTATCGGGGTTTAATTTCAGCCTGGAATATCGACCGGGGGTCGGGAACAAAGACGCAGATGCTCTGTCAAGGAGGCCTCGTTGCTCCAGTGACCCTCCAGAAGAATGGGCCTGGCTGACACCTGAAGGGGTAGGAGCCTTGTGTCAAGGAGCAGAACACCAAGCTGGAGGAGGATCCAGAGCCGAAAACATTGGAGTTTCAGCTGCTGATGTCCCCAAATGTTATTGCAATGTCACCCAAGTCGGGGATGAAGGTCTGCCAAAGCTTTCTAAGAAGGACTTGCGAAGGGACTAGCTGGAAGATCCTCTCTGTAGCTTGGCATTGAAGGCCTTGGAGAGCCAACGTCCTGACATGCTCCTCACTGACTCCCCGAAGAAGACCCGTCTACTGCACCGAGAGTGAGATCATTTACAGCTGCATCAAGGGGTGGTCTACCGAAGGGGCCCCTCTAATGATCTCGAAGAAAAATTGCAGTTATTTCCACCGGAAAAACACAGGGAGACAATATTAACTTCCCTTCACGACAACCATGGCCACCTAGGGCCTGAGAGGACTTTCCACCTGGTGAGGAACTGATTCTACTGGCCCTGCATGCGGGCTGAAGTCGAGGGCTGTTACCACTCTTGCATCAGATGTATCCAAAGAAAAACTTTGCCTCATCGAGCTGCCCCAATGGACCATCTTCAGAGTCAGGGACCCATGGAGCTGGTGTGCATTGACTTTCTGTGCTTGGAGCCTGATCTGAGTGGACAGGGAAATACTCTGGTAGTGAATGACCACTTCACTAAGTATGCCCAGGCATTTCCCACAAAGGATCAACAAGCATCCACGGTGGTCAAGATCTTAGTGGAGAAGTTCTTTGTACACTATGGCCTGCCCCAATGTAATCACTCTGATTAAGGGAGAGATTTTGAAAGCAGCCTCATCAAGAGACTTTTAGACTTGTTGGGCATTAAGAAGTCCAGAACCACCCCATACTATCCTCAAGGGGATCCTCAGCAAGAGAGGTTCAACCGAACCCTCCTGGATATGCTTGGGACCTTGAATTCGGAACAAAAGCAGCACTGGAGCAAGCATATAGCTGCTATCAGAGGCGGCTCTCTAATTAGGCAAATTAGGCGGTCGCCTAAGGCCTCGCACTCACAGGGGCCTCGCGGCTGCCTAATTTGCCTGTTCTCAATCACTGAAGTTGACGCCGGGGGCTCCGCCTACCCCCACTGGGACTCTGTGGCTTAGGATCTGACGGACAAATCAGATACTGCCCGCAGCCTGAGGAATAGCGGCCTCATCACGGAGTGTCCCAGTCCGTGGGGCCTCATGTGTAAGTTTTGCCTAAGGCCTCACAAAGCCTAGAGCCGCCTCTGGCTGCTATCATCCATGCTTATAACAGTACTGCAAACGATGCCACAGGATACTCCCCCTATCATCTGGCGGGAGGCCTGGCTGCCAGTAGACTTGGCCTTTAAAGTGTTTAGTGACAATCGCCACCAAGAAACATGCAATGTGCATAAAACTATACAGATATCAAAATTAATACGAAGAAAATTTATATGAAAAAAAAAACCCCTACAGCCCTATCAAAACAGCATAAGAATATACGTCTACTCGTTCATCACTACCATGGACTCACGGTGACTTTCTTTTTTTTTATGTGTGCCTTTTTAAGTGCATTTTATAAGAACAAAAGACATACAATCAACACTATCAAGGTGTTCAATGAGAAGAGCAAACTTGGACCACGCTGTGTGCCTTGAACATTAGTGTATGATCAGTTAGGTAGGATCAGCAGTCATGCTCCGTATGCTCATGCAAGTCCACATGCATGATTCAAGAGTACCCTAATAGTTTATCTGTGCTCTTTTTTCAGTTTAGTAAATCAGGCCTGTTGGGTGGGAGAAGTTCTCACAGTTAACACAATGGCCTGTCTTTTACATCATCTTAGACCATTTCACTGTAATGGCTGCAGATTCCTAAGTAAAACTGTCCCTAATGACACCGTGTGCCATTGACAGTAACTGTGGGTGTAGCTGCCTGATGTTCTTTACTGTCAGAGATCACTACCTGTTCCTAAAGCAAAGATGGATTATTGATTTGGGATGTCCTGAACAATGATGTGTCATCTATATATTTAGCAGAACAAACAGCAAACGTTATTTTTTGCCAACACCTACAGAGCAAATGCCGTCAGATGTTAATTAGCAGTTGGCAGCATTGCTGAGTGAGTAGGTGAACTCATTTGTCTATCATTATATAGGATGCCAGCTGCACAAGTTAATTCAGCAATGTACTAAGCTACGTCTTGACCAATGTTTATTCTCATTATGTATATGTATGGGTGAAAGGAGGTCAGCTTGTTTCTGAATATTCATGAAATGCCTCAATTCTATTATTCTACCAAAAGTAAAATATACAGCATACTTTTGCAGATTAGTGATCAAATGAGTTACTGTCATACAGGAATCACGGTTGCATTCCAACAAAAAAAAATAGTTGATTTGATTTGATCTTTTATTAAGGTTAATGTAAATAAAAAAAAGAAGAAAAGTAGAAAATTTAAACTGTTGCTTGCCCCAACAATCAGTCAAACTCCATTAAAATTTTACTAGTGCTGGTCTGAGAATGATGGCTATCATCTAATTGCTTACATTCATGTAGACGATGGAATAGAGACTAGTCACCTTTACTCAAGTTGTAATCTATGACTCTATAACTTTGCCAACAGCACATACAGTACATTATGGGCGGATCACGCCTGCAGAAACCTCTCCTCGATCTGAGTGGACATCATATGAAGTCCTCCTGGATCACATCACGCAGCAGCGCGATCTGTCACTGGCTGTGTCCAGTACCGGCCAACCGCTCACAGCAGGTCACATTCTTTCTTCCAAGCCATCCGTTGTATACAAATGTGTTGCTAGCTGTGATTAGTCACAGTGATCCCATGGTACAGACTGGGCTTATCATGGTCCATCTGTGTCATGTGATCAGCTGTGACCAATCGCAGCTAATCACAACAAAACAACCTGAATGAATCAATTCCATTCAGTAAAATGCTTGCATATAGCAATAAAATGTATTGCTATATGCAAACATAGTGTGTATTTTTTTTTTTTAAATAAACCCTGATCACTTCCCCAGAGCAGTACATTGTTAATATGGTAACATTATATTGCTCTGGTCAAAGTGTGTTTTGAAAGTTTTTTTTTGTACTTTCACCAGTCAGTGTCCTTGATCATGGCCACACCTGTTATTTGATGACACTGTACTGCACTGGTGACAGTGTGTAAAAAATACAATCTTTTTAATTTCTTCATTTTCCAAAAAATTATGACAAAAAAATGACAGCTTAAAAAACAAACCTGTCATGCCTCTTACTAAATACATTGGATTGTCTACATTCCAAAAATTGACCATTTAGAGGATATCTGTATTGTCCTGACATTTTGGGGCCTCAAGAAATGAGTACATCAGGACTGATGAATTTTCAGATATATACCATAGTTTGTGGACTGTATAACTTTCCTAAAGACTAAATACACTGGTTTGGGTTATTTTCACTAAAGAAATGTAGCAGAATACATTTTGGCCTAAGTACATGAAGAAATAAAATTTTGCAAATAAGTAATCTAAGAGAAACAATTATTTAGCAAAAATTAAAAAAAACCCAGTGGTGAATAAATACTAGCAAAAGAAAGCTCTATTAGTGAAAAAAAATGTTTTGGTACAGTGTTGCATGGCATTCAAAGAGGGACAGCGCTAAAAGCTGAAAATTGGCCTGGGCAGGAAGGGGGTAAAAGTGCCCAGTATTGAAGTGGTTATTAATACCTGAACCTGTACGCCTTAGCTTTTGTAGCTATTTTTTCTTTTTTCCATAAATATGTTAATTGAGACCTAAAAAGTCTGCACACTACAGAATCCAAGAACAAAAAAATAGAAGGCAACACAATGACAAACATCGTCAAAGTCATGGGAAACACCAAGATAAAAAGTTAAATTTTCCAAGTAGTACTAAGACATTGTACATCAAAAAGAACTAGCCTGATAACAAATCGATATCGCAGAAGAAAAATATTTCAGCCCCCTATTGTTTTTTTTCTTTCCTTTTCTCTCAGTGCCTACATGATATTCCAGCTAAAAATACAATACGAATTTTACCAGGAATATAATGTAGGCACTTCAACTGTGAGTACCATGTATCATTGACAACTATTATTTGAATTCAGAAATAGGCTACTTACCAGGAACTCTGTCTCCAGGCAGATAGAAGGAGCGGTTGGTATGGATGGTAATGTAGTTCTTTCTGGGGTTCTGGGGCTGAGCTCGGATGTGCTTGGGCCTCATGTCAGAGCAAGCAGCAAGACTTCCACCGTGAGAATAAGCAGCAGCGAAAGATACCAAACCAGTGGAGATGCACATCCATATCAAGCTCGGCAACCAAGACCTTGACTTATCTTCTACCTTGTTTGGAAAAAGGATATTTCTGTTTACTGATAACATCAAATCGGCTGCACAATCAGAGTAAGAACTAAAAAATGTGCTTTGACCTGACAATTTGATTTAAACTCTTTTGGAAATATGTCTCTATACTGTATGTTATTTTGGCTTATCTAGTCTATGATTTTCTAAGTTATACAAATTGAGTTCATCTTTTTATTATTTGTTTTGATTAAAGTTCAAGAAAATTCTAGTTAATATTTTAAATTTTGTAAAAAGTGGAAAATACCACGCTGTCACCTGAAAAAATGGAATCAGCAGCCGGCACAACAAAAGACAATTGCAATTTAAGATAATGGGTACAAGTGCAGTGCTAAGTGAAAATGGTCATATGAGGTAAGACCGTGTGGTGGCAAAAAAGTATAAATAAAAAATATATATAAATTTAAGAGTAAAAAAATGTTAAATGTATGAACATAAACATTATATACTCCTAATAAGCGTGCAAATATATGTATATACCGTATATATATATACACTTGAAAAAGTCCACACTCTATTTATTTCACTTGTTATCACATTGTGGACTTTTTCAAGTGTATATATACATATATGTGCACGTTTATTAGGAGTATATAATGTTTATATTCATACATTTAACATTTTTTTGACTCTTAAATTTATACATATTTTTTATTTGTACTTTTTTGCCACCACACGGTCTTACCTTATATGACCATTTTCACTTAGCGCTGCACTTGTACCCAATATTTTTAATTATGACTAATAATATTGAAATTTAATATGAAACCTGAAAGAAAAATAGAGCATCCTTGCACTTCAATACCACATGTCATCATTAGGTGGCAGCACATAGCAGAATCATTTGTATATAGTTCTAAATTACAATGCTATAAATTCTGTGTAGATTGTATACATACAGGTACATATCAATGAAAAAAAAAAGTGGAATAGTGAAGCAGTTGCACTTGGCCATTTATGAGGTTTCAACTTATTAATGAACTTAGGATTCCTACCTGCTCCATTTTTGCTGGAGTTTTTTTTATAAATCAGTTCCACTGTCAGATGGACATACTTTATCAGACGTATTTATTAAAGCAGTGCAAAAAATCATGAGTAGATGCAGCTTTACTGCATATCTAAACCCAAAAACAAAAATGTAATATATTGCAGCGCACCAGTCTTTAAATGCGGTAGCTGTATTCGTTTTCTTTGAGCTATTTTTCCTATTTTTCGCCTGGTGATCCAGCCAGCAGCATACTTTATGTCCCCGGGTGGCTACACTCACTCCTTTACTGAATCTATGAAGGAACAATGTAGCCACCCTTGAACAGCAGCATTCACAATCTGTAGAGAAGATACCATTAGAAGGGCTGGAAGATTCAGATTAACTTTACATAAGTAACTTGCACATTAAAGCCTAAGTCCAGCTAAAATTTATAAGGCAGTTACAGTTTTTGTTTTTTGTTTTTAATTTTGGGTTTAAGGTTTTACATAAATGAATAAAAGCTGAAACTATCCACCCTCTAACTCCCACATTTGTTGGACAAGTAGGTCTGTTTAGGAAAGTGGAATAATAAAACTAACCGGCAGATTCAACTGGTGAACCATTTAATATACAATATATAGTATACAGTGTTTATAAACTTGTATAGTTTTAAAAATGTCAATGGGATTGACCACAACCAATATACAATCCCTTTAAAGAATATTTTTAATAGTTACTATAGGTCATTAGCTTTTGGTTTTTGTGCAATGGTTGATATGATTATAATTTTTTTTTAGTTACCCAACCAATACCCCCTATAGGTCAAGTATAATGTGATAAAAGTACAGGTATGTAAGTAAACAAAGGCGGTTGTAAAGGTATAAATATTTTTGTAATCAACATTTTATATTTACCTACTCTGTGCAATTGTATTGCACAAAGAGGCCCCTTACTTCCTTTTCTGGGGTCTCCCACAGGCACTTTTCACTCCACCTCTTCACTGAGTTCTCCCATAGCAAGCTATGGGGGCAGTCATGCGGGGCGCTCCCAAGCAGGGCTGTGAGCATCCACAGATACACACAACATGGCTGGGCTCTGCCCCTTGCTCCCTCCTCATAGGATTTGAGAAAAGGGAGAGAAGACAAGCGCTGCAGCAGATATGTACAGCGCTGGATTGAAAGAAGAGCTAGGTAAGTATATGGGGGGGGGGGGGGGAGTTGGGACGAGTGAATCATGGATTACCTGGAATCATGTGCAGAGAAAATGTGAAAAACTGGATTTTTTTCTTCTAAATGATTGGAAGATTGCTATACACAGAGCCTCTTTTATTCAAGAGGAAATGGTAAGAACAGTCTTTACTTGGTTAGTAAATCCAACCGCAAATCTTTTTTATGGTAATTATTTAAAGAGGAAGTAAACTTCCATCTTTAAATTTTACCTATAGGTAAGCGTAAAAGTTAAGAGTAAATATTTACTAAACATGCACTGTTTAGGAGATATTTACTATACATGCAGCTAGTGAAATCACTGGCGCATGCGCTATGAAGGAACGGCCGCCCGTGCTGTTTCTTCAGAGCCCTGAGCCGTGACCAGCGGCTCCCGTGCGCATGCACGAGAGTGACGTAATCACAGGTTGGCCAGTCACAGAGCCAGAGTCCGTGAACCTGGAAGCAAGACGGGTGAAGATAGAAGCTGCCTCCAGCGATGACATTGCATTGCTGGAAGGCTCTGCTTTGAGGCAAGTTTCACATAATGTGCTAGTATGCGATGCATACTAGCACTTTATGCCTTTGCCTTGCAGGTAAGAAAAAAAAAGTGCAGTGGTTTACAACTGCTTTAAGACAGAAGTCTAGATTGTTTATAAATCTCCCTTAAAAAATGTATAAACTGACCTTTTTAAGCAAGGGTCTTCTAAGCCGGTCCAGTGATGTCTGGGGTCCTTTTTCTTCTTTTTTTTTTGGCACTGAATGGTGCTTACATAATGACTTGTGAGCATTGTGCACTGCAGTAACACTATCAGCTCAGGATGTGTGATGACACCAGCTTCAGCCTAGTACACACGATCAGAAAATCGGAAGAAAAATACCGCTTTCGAATTGTATTGTGATTGTATGATATTCTGATTGTTAGTGCACAGCTTTCGAGAGTTGAGACCACCAAGACCATCCATGCTCGGAAACCATAGAATACAAAACATTACATTACTTCCGAAGTTGTATTCTGTCATACAAGAATTTTCGTAACTTTAGTAACCTCTTAATTTTCGATAAGGGACTAGCATGCAAGAAAAAAAAAAAAAAAAGGATGATCATTCGTCCAATATTCTCATTGTATGTACGAGGCTTTAGGGAGTGGGTCCATGACAGCCCAGGCTCAGATGAAGTGGGTTGAATAACATTATCTGTCATTCAACCTGGAATAATAAAGTAGAACTATAGGCAAAACTTTTTTTTTTCAATTTTGGATAGAACAGGGGAGGGTTATAACCCCTGTAAAAAAAAAAAAAATTGCCGTCTGTGTCTCATTGCGGAGAAGTCACCATAACTAGTGTACTCATTGGAAGATTTCCCCTCTAATGCCCCGTACACAAGGTCGGACATTGTTCGGACATTCCGACAACAAAATCCTAGCATTTTTTCCGACGGATGTTGGCTCAAACTTGTCTTGCATACACACGGTCACACAAAGTTGTCGGAAAATCGATCATTCTGAACGCGGTGACGTAAAACACGTACGTCGGGACTATAAACGGGGCAGTGGCCAATAGCTTTCATCTCTTTATTTATTCTGAGCATGCGTGGCACTTTGTCCGTCGGATTTGTGTACACACGATCGGAATTTCCGACAACGGATTTTGTTTTTGGAAAATTTTATAGCCTGCTCTCAAACTTTGTGTGTCGGAAAATCCGATGGAAAATGTGTGATGGAGCCTACACACGGTCGGAATTTCCGACAACAAGGTCCTATCACACATTTTCCGTCGGAAAATCCGACTGTGTGTACGGGGCATAACACTTTTCTGGGAACAACCCAAAATGTGGGATTTTCGTTTACTTTCACTTTCAATGATAATGGTAAACGGGACCAAAAGAGAGGGTGAATCTCCTTAAGGGGGGCACAAACCGCAATAAAAATTGGCAGGTGTTCTAATCGCTCTCCACTCTATAAAAAAAAAAAAAGTTTTGGCTTTAGTTCTACTTTAAGATGCATATGTCAAACACAAGGCCCGCGGACCGAATCTAGCCCCCCAGGTCATGTCATGTGGCCTTCACACCCAGTTTTTCAACTAGAACATGGCACCTCCGGCTCTCACCCTCCATTCCCTGCTCCCCACTGTCCCCTGTAAACACAGAAGCCTTCTGTGTTTACAAGCACAGCTTTGCCTTGGGCAGCATGCAGCTCTATCAGATCCCTCAGGTACTCCTCAACCCTGCACTCTATAAACAGTGCACCCCTGAACTCTGCACTCTGTACGTAGTCCACCCCTGAACTCTGCACTTTGCAGGTAGTGCACTCCTGAACTTTGCACTTTGTAGGTAGCGCACTCCTGAGCTCTGCACAGTGTACGTAACGCACTCCTGAACTCTGCACATAGCTTAATTCTGAACTCTGCACTCTGTACATAAAACACTCCTGAACCCTGCACTCTGTGCGTAGCACATCCCTAAACCCTGCACTTTGTACGTAGCTCACTCCTAGTGCACAACCGGCCATTTGAGGGCAACTATACTGCTGATGCGGCCAGAGATAAAATTGACACCCCTGCCCTAAGACATTGTGAGGCGCAAAATAAGTACTGATCAAAGTGTGAGGGTAAGTATTAAAGCAATGTCTGCTTTTTTTTAAACTTTCATTGGCAAAAATAAATATTTTTACATTATTTTTGTCTGGAACTCTGTCTTTGCACTGATGATCTCCAAAACAAGCACAATATGTCAGAGTCTTCCTGGCCAGGGTGCAGCATGAAAATCCACACCTCAAATTGTGACTATTCTGCCTCCTTGCAGAAACCAATACTTCTAACACTGACAATAATTTCTGTTTTCTAAGTGTAGCACTTTCTTGAAAACAGACACAACTTTAAGAGATTTAGATAATGTTTTAATGAACAGCAAGTTATATTTACTCTAATTAATTTTCTACAGGAATGTGGTAAGTGCAGCTACCATCCAAAATGCAGTTAGCCAGAACCCGTCCATATAAAAATGTTCATTAATCATAAGTTAACTGCCAAAAAAAATAATAACAGCAAAACATTTTTGATCCAAGTCTGTGTGTTTTGCAGGGCCAAAAGTCTGCAGCCTGTTAATCAATCATGGCTTTTACGCATTTACCTGTCACCATGCAGTGATGGAAACAGCAAAGAGCCAAGTGTACATCAGCCTGGCACAGGGCTATGCCTTGTTAGGGTTTGTGCCAGAAACTGAGCTGGGATCACTCTGCTAATCTTGGCATGTTGAGAGGCAATTACAAAGTATGGAGTGCAGCACTGCAGTTCTTTCAGAAGAAAACGTTAACCCCTCATTTTATACATACATGCCAATTTATTAAAGCCGTGCAAATAGTAATGATATGCAAAGTGCAGGAAGAAAAAGAAATCATCTGATTAGAGTAAACTAAAATCTGCACTGCAGACATTAATTAAATTCGCAAAGCTTTAAACATCCATAAGGGGCTTTATTTTAAGCCATGTGACTGTAATTTTCAAATTTCATTGGACTCAATTGAAAATAACTGTCACTTTTTTTTTTTATAATCCTTATGCATGTCTGTTAGCCATTTGTTTGGGGGAAAGAGGCTTTGGTATTGCATAAGGAAATATGTTTTATAAAGTATTCTGCCTGCTTATAACTATTGGCAAATACAGATTATTTCTATGATATAATATTTCTTACTTACAAGTGTAAAGAGCTACAGTACAGCCGTGGCCATAAGTTTTGAGAATGACACAAATATTATTTTTCACAAAGTCTGCTGCCTCAGTTTTTATGATGACAATTTGCGTATACTCCAGAACGTTATGAAGAGTAATCAGATAAATTGCAATTATTTGCAAAGTTCCTCTTTGCCATGAAAATTAACGTTATCCCATAAAAAACATTTCCACTGGATTTGTAAAGAAGGCTTCAGGGCACACAAGAGAGTCCAGCAAGCGACAGGACAGTCTCCTACAGTTGATTGAGCTGCAAGATCGGGGCACCACCAGTGAAGAGCTTGCTCAAGAATGGCAGTGGGCAAGTGTGAGTGCATCTGCATGCACAGTGAGGCGAAGACTTTTGGAGGATGGCCAGGTGTCAAGGGCAGTAAAGAAGCCACTTCTCTCCAGGAAAAACATCAGGGATAGACTGATATTCTGCAAAAGGTATGGGGATTGGACTGCTGAGGGCTGGGGTAAAGTCATTTTCTCTGATGAATCCACTTTCCAATTGTTTGGTGCATCTGGAAAAAACCCTATCTGGAGAAGAAAAGGTGAACGCTACCATCAGTCCTGTGTCATGCCAACAGTAAAGCATCCTGAGAGGGAGTGGGCTCACTCACAGTTTTGCCTAAGAGCCATGAATAAAGAATGGAACAAAAACATCCTCCGAGATCAACTTCTCCCAACCATCCAATAACAGTTTGGTGCGGAACAATGCCTTTTCCAGCATGATGGAGCACCTTGCCATAAGGCAAAAGTGATAACTAAGTGGCCTGGGGAGCAAAACATAGAAATTTTGGATCCATGGCCAAGAAACTCCCCAGACCTCAATCCTATTGAGAACTTGTGGTCAATCCTCAAGAGGCAGGTGAACAAAAAAAAACCCACAATTTCTGACAAACTCCAAGCATTGATTATGCAAGAATGGGCTGCTATCAGTCAGGATGTGGCCCAGAAGTTGATTGACCGGGTGCCAGGGCGAATTGAAGAGGTCTTGAAAAAGAAGGGTCAACACTGCAAATATTGATTCTTTGCATAAACTTAATGTAATTGTCAATAAAAGCCTTTGACACTTATGAGATCTCTACTGTGCCGACACCCTCCACGCTTTACACTTCATGCCCACAGGCACAATCCTTATTTCCCTCTTTCAACCCCACCACTACAGACGAAGTTGCTAAACTACTTGCTAATGTCCACCTTACCACCTGCCCTCTCGATCTTGTTCCCTCACAAATGCTACGTTCACCCTCTGGCCCTATACTACACTCTCTAACCCACATCTTCAATCTCTCCCTCTCTTCTGGCATCTTCCCTAACTCTCTAAAACATGCACTTGTCAGACCCATACTTAAAAAGCCCTCACTGGACCCATCCAATCCTAACAACCTACGCCCCATCTCCTTGCTCCCTTTCTTATCTAAACTCCTCGAACGTCTGGTCTACAACCGACTGAGCGTCCACCTCACTGATAATGGCCTTCTTGATCCCCTTCAGTCTGGATTTCGTCCTCAACACTCCACAGAAACTGCTCTCCTAAAACTAACAAATGATCTACTAACAGCCAAAACCAATCAACACTATTCTGTACTCCTACTCCTGGACCTCTCTGCTGCCTTTGATACGGTTGACCACCCCCTTCTCCTTAAAAAACTACACGCCTTTGGTCTCCGTGACTGTACACTTCACTGGTTCTCTTCCTACTTACTTTTCAACCGAACCTTTAGCGTTTCTTATAACTCTACTTCCTCCTCTCCTCTGCCTTTCTCTGTTGGGGTCCCTCAGGGTTCTGTTCTTGCACCTCTACTATTTTCAATCTACACCGCCTCCCTGGGTCAACTGATAGCCTCCCACGGCTTCCAATACCACCTCAACGCTGACGACACCCAAATCTACTTCTCTACCCCTCAGCTCACTCCCTCTGTTTCCTCATGTATCAGTAATTTACTCTCAGATATATCAGTCTGGATGTCACACCACTTCCTTAAACTAAATCTAGCCAAAACCGAACTTATAATTTTTCCTTCCCCATATGCCTCTTCCCCTGATCTCTCTGTCAAAATCGATGGCATAACTATAAGCCCATCCCCATATGCCAAGGTTCTAGGTGTTGTCCTAGACTCTGAACTCTCCTTCAAGCAACACATCCAATCACTGTCCAAACCCTGCCGCCTCAACCTCCGCAACATCTCCAAAATACGCCCCTTTCTAACCAATGACACAACAAAGCTCTTAATTCACTCGCTAGTCATCTCTCGCCTCGACTACTGCAACTCCCTTCTCATTGGCTTACCCCTACATAGTCTATCACCTCTTCAATCCATTATAAATGCCGCTGCCAGACTCATCCACCTTACCAATCGCTCTGTGTCTGCCACTCCTCTCTGTCAATCCCTCCACTGGCTTCCGCTCAGCCAAAGAATTAAATTCAAAATTCTAACAACTACGTACAAAGCCATCCACAATTTAACCCCCAGCTACATCACTAGCTTAGTCTCTAAATACCAACCTACTCGCTCTCTTCGTTCCTCTCAAGACCTCCTGCTCTCTAGCTCCCTTGTCACCTCCTCCCATGCTCGGCCCCAGGCCTTTTCCAAAGCCTCTCCAATCCTATGGAATGCCCTACCCCAATCTGTCCGCTTATCTCCTACTTTATTAGCTTTCAGACAATCCCTGAAAACCCTTCTCTTCAGAGAAGCCTATCCTACCCACACCTAACTGTATTTTCATTTTTTCCATCAGCTCATCCCCCACAGTTACTACCTTTTTGTTTCCACTTGACCCTCCCTTCTAGATTGTAAGCTCTAACGAGCAGGGCCCTCTGATCCCTCCTGTATTGATTTGTATTGTAAGTGTACTGTCTTCCCCAAGTTGTAAAGCGCTGTGCAAACTGTTGGCGCTATATAAATCCTGTATAATAATAATAATAATAATGACCTAATAGTTTAACTGCAGCTGCTGAATGTACGACCCCAATTACAGAAAAAGTTGGGCTAGTGTGTAAAATCTACATACAAACAAAGTGCAATGATTTGCAAGTCTCACATCTCAAAAAAGTGGGAAAGGGCAACAAAAAGTTGGCAAAGTAAGGGATAATAACAAGGAAAAGCTAGAAGCATATTTAGTAACTAAATAGGTTAATTGACAACAGGTCAGTAACATGATTGGATATAAAAGGAACATCTTATGCCGCGTACACATGGGCGGACTTTCCGGCATACTTGGTCCGGCGGACCAGAGTGTGCCGGACAATCCGCCCGTGTGTGGGCGGCGGCGGACTTTTCCGGCGGACTTCTTCCCAAAAGCCCGCCGGACCTAGATTTAAAGAAAGTTTCAAATCTTTCCGTCGGACTCAGTTTCGGGCGGAAAGTCCGCCCGTGTGTGTGCTGGTCCGACGGAAAGCCCGCTCGTGTGTATGCTGGTCCGACAGACCAAATAAGACACGAGGGGATGGTATTGCATCTCGCGCTCGCTGCAATAGGAAAAACAAATCTTCCTATTGCGGCGAGCGCGGGGCATACCAGGCCCTTAGGTCTGGTATGGATTATAAAGGGGAACCCCTACGCCGAAAAAACGGCGTGGGGCCCCCCCTAAAATCCATACCAGACCCCGATCCGAGCACGCAGCCTGGCCGGTCAGGAAAGAGGGTGGGGACGAGCGAGCGCCCCCCCCCCTCCTGAACCGTACCAGGCCGCATGCCCTCAACATGGGGGGGTGGGTGCTTTGGGGGAGGGGGGCGCCCTGCGCCCCCCCCAAAGCACCTTGTCCCCATGTTGATGAGGACAAGGGCCTCTTCCCGACAACCCTGGCCGTTGGTTGTCGTGGTCTGCGGGCGGGGGCTTATCGGAATCTGGGAGCCCCCTTTAATAAGGGGGCCCCCAGATCCCGGCCCCCCACCCTATGTAAATGAGTATGGGGTACATGGTACCCCTACCCATTTACCTAGGAAAAAAGTGTAAGTAATAAAACACACTACACAGGTTTTTAAAATATTTTATTAAACAGCTCCGGGGGGGGATCTTCCTCCGGCTTCGGGGGTCTTCTTCCGGCTTCGGGGGTCCCTCCGCTTCATCTTCTCCCGGCGTCCGGTTGGTTCTTCTCCGCTCTCCGGCTTCTTCTCCCGGTGTCGCAGGTCTTCGGCCGGCCCCCTCCGCTGTCTTCATGTAGCTCTATTGCAAGCGGAGGTCCGGACTTCTTGGCTTCTTGGCTTCTTGGCTTCTCTTCTCTTCTCTTCCCCCAGATGTTGACACGACGCTCTCTCCGGCTGGACTGGTCTCTGAGGGCTGCGTTGTGACTTATATAGGCGGAGACCCCGCCCCCATATGATGTCACAGTCCTTGGGCATGCTGGGACTGTGACGTTTTAGGGGGCGTGGTCGACCACGCCCCCTAAAACGTCACAGTCCCAGCATGCCCAAGGACTGTGACATCATATGGGGGCGGGGTCTCCGCCTATATAAGTCACAACGCAGCCCTCAGAGACCAGTCCAGCCGGAGAGAGCGTCGTGTCAACATCTGGGGGAAGAGAAGAGAAGAGAAGCCAAGAAGCCAAGAAGCCAAGAAGTCCGGACCTCCGCTTGCAATAGAGCTACATGAAGACAGCGGAGGGGGCCGGCCGAAGACCTGCGACACCGGGAGAAGAAGCCGGAGAGCGGAGAAGAACCAACCGGACGCCGGGAGAAGATGAAGCGGAGGGACCCCCGAAGCCGGAAGAAGACCCCCGAAGCCGGAGGAAGATCCCCCCCCGGAGCTGTTTAATAAAATATTTTAAAAACCTGTGTAGTGTGTTTTATTACTTACACTTTTTTCCTAGGTAAATGGGTAGGGGTACCATGTACCCCATACTCATTTACATAGGGTGGGGGGCCGGGATCTGGGGGCCCCCTTATTAAAGGGGGCTCCCAGATTCCGATAAGCCCCCGCCCGCAGACCCCGACAACCAACGGCCAGGGTTGTCGGGAAGAGGCCCTTGTCCTCATCAACATGGGGACAAGGTGCTTTGGGGGGGGGCGCAGGGCGCCCCCCTCCCCCAAAGCACCCACCCCCCCATGTTGAGGGCATGCGGCCTGGTACGGTTCAGGAGGGGGGGGGGCGCTCGCTCGTCCCCACCCCCTTTCCTGACCGGCCAGGCTGCGTGCTCGGATCGGGGTCTGGTATGGATTTTAGGGGGGGCCCCACGCCGTTTTTTCGGCGTAGGGGTTCCCCTTTATAATCCATACCAGACCTAAGGGCTTGGTATGCCCCGCGACGGGGCTCGCAAGGTGTCAATCTCGCCGATAAAAGCGGCAAGATTGACATCCTTTTCTAGTCCCGTCGCACCTGAGTCACGTTCACAATGAACGGACTTGTCCGTGTGTGGGCAAGTCCGTTCATTCTGAAAGTCCGCCGGAACTCCGGCGAAAGTCCGTCGGAAAGACGGGCGGACTTAGCCCGCCGGAAAGTCCCGGCGTGTGTGGGCAAGTCCGTTCGTTTTAAAGTCCGGCGCACCTGGCGGACAAAGTCCGTCGGAAAGTGTGCCGGACCAAGTAGGATAGAAAGTCCGCTCGTGTGTACGCGGCATTAGAGAGTCAGAGTGTCTCAGAAGTAAAGATAGGCAGAGGTTCACCAATCTTTTTCTGTCTAAAAATTTCTGAATAATGTTCCTCAATTTAAAATTACAAAAAAATATATTATCATCTACAGTACATAATATCATCAACAGATTCCAAGAAACTGGAGAAATCTCTGTGGGTAAGGGGCAAAGCTGAATTGAAATATTGAATGCCTGTGATCTTCAGGCCCTCAGGCGGCACTGCATTAAAAACAGGCATGATTCTGTGTTGGTGATGGACATCAATGCATGGGCTTCCAAAAATCACAGTCTGTGAACACAGTTCGCCATGCCATTCATAAATGCAAGGTAAAGCTCTACCATGCAAAGAAGAAGCCATATCTGAACATGATCCAGAAACACTGCTGTCTTCTCTGGTCCATAGTTCATTTTTAAAATGGTCTGTTGCAAAATGGAAAATTGGTCTGTAGTCAGACAAATCGAAATTTGACATTGTTTTTGGCAACCATGGGCGCCACGTCCTCCAGGCTAAAAATGAGAGGAACTTTCCGACTTGTTATCAGCACTCAGTTCAAAAGCCTGCATCCTTGATGGTATGGGAGTGTATTAGGGCATATGGAATGGGCAGCTTGTACATCTGATAAGGCATCCTGAATGCTGCAAGATTTTTCCAGGTTGTAGAGCAGTATATGCTCCCATCCAGACTGTGTCTTTTTCTGGGAAGACCTTGCATATTTCAGCAGGACAGTGGTAAACCACATATTGCATCTATAACAACAGCATGGCTTTGTTGTACTAGAAGAGTCTCGGTGCTTGATTGGCTTGCCTGCAGTCCAGACCTTTCACCAATTAAAAATATTCGGAGTTCAAAAATAATCATATTGAAATTAAAAATACAACAAAGAAGACCCAAGACTGTTAAGCAGTTTGAATCCTATATCAGGCTAGAATAGGATAACATTCCTCTCCCAAAACTCCAGCAACTGGTCTCCTCAGTTCCCAGGCATTTACAGAGTGTTGTTAAAAGAAAAGAGGGGGCGCTACACTGTGATAAACATGGCCCTATTCCCAACTGTTTTGTGACTGTGGCTGCCATCAATTTCAAAATAATCTTAGTTTTTCTAAAAATGGTACATTTTCTCAGTTTAAACATTTGATATGGTTTCTATTTTCTATTGTGAGTAAAAAATAGGTTTATGAGATTTGCAAATCATTGCATTCTGTTTTTATGTAAATTTTACACTGTGCCCCAATTTTTTTGGAATTGGGGTTGTATATCTAAATCCTTGTGGTAGACAAAATATCTCTTTACATGCAGATCTTATTATTCTAGTTATCCCTGTGCCTTCTGATCTAGGATTCTTTAGTTAGTTTTAGTTAAGGGCTAAATAACCAACATAGGCTAGAGCCAGGTTTGGCATTCGATGGCCATGTTGCGATCATAGGCTTTGAGGTCCGGTTTCACGGCAGATTAGAAAATATTAGAGAGGGACTAAAGCTGAGTGGACAGGCTGTTTGTCATGGTTATGCAGTAATGTGTGTCTGTCGGGTCACCTTTACTTCTGTGTTCACCTTTAGAGGCCAGCCACCCTCACCTGACTGTTTAAATAATCTTCCCTCAGCATAGTTCCACCCTGGTCTCTAATTAGGAACACTATATTAACCTGGGCATTGCAAGCCACCTTGCTGATCAACCATTGTGTGTTTGCTTTCGTGTGTACTTGCTGTGTTTCCTACGTCTGATTCCAGTTACCGACCTTGGCCTGTTCTCGACTATCCCTGTCTGCTTGTGACCCTGACCTTTGGCGTGTTATGTTTATCCTTGTCTACTAGTCGCCCCGACATTTGGCTTATCCCTTACTTTCCTTGTTGTTCCAGCCTGCTGCCTCCTACCTCTTCTCCTGTAGTCTACCGTGAGCGCGAGCTGTGGGACCCTGGGGGCCACGACCTGGAGCCAGACTGCAGCGCAGTCCATCCCCACCACTAGAGGCTCTGGTGAACACCTGCTGGCTCTTAGACTCCGCACCCTGGGGAATCTATGCTCTAGCTCCCAGTGGGATCTGTGTCAGTGTTCCAGTAGACCTGCTTCCTGAACCTCCCAGGGTTCAATCCGCAGCAGTCAGTCCTAGGGTCCACTACCTTAGCGGTGCACTCCTGACTGCCACGGAGTGCATCTGTCACCTGGTCTCAGATGACCTGACACTGTCCCTGAGTTTCAGTGCCACAGTTCCAGTGCCACACCACAGTTCCTGCTAGTGAGAAGCTCTGTTCCAAGCTGGTTGGACAACAGTTGGAGAATCTTTCCATGATCGCAGGTCAGGTCATCATCAGGGGTACCTGCAATTGGAGTTTGTGGCAACGTTCATCTGGAGGTATCTCTATTAACCACTTGACCCCCGGACGATATACCCCTCCCTCCTTCATGACCAGGCGTTACTTTACCTGACAATTGCGCGGTTGTGCCACACTGTACCCAAATAAAATGCATGTCCCTTTTTTTCCCACAAATAGAGCTTTCTTTTGGTGGTATTTGATCATCTCTAAGTTTTTTATTTTTAGCGCTATAAACAAAAAACACTGACAAATTTGAAAAAAAAAACAAAAACATTTTTTTTCTTTCTGCTATAAAACATATCCAATAAATAAATGTAAAAAATCTAATTTCTTCATCAGTTTAGGCCAATATGTATTCTGCTACATATTTTTAGTAAAAAATAAAATTCCAATAAGAGTATATTTGTTGGTTTGCGTAAAAGTTACTGTATAGAATGGGATGTATGGGATATATTTATGGAATTTTCATTTATTTAAATTTTTTTTTACTAGTACTTTTTGGGGACCAGTGACACTAATACAGTGATGGGTACTAAAAATATGCACTGTCACTGTATTAATAACACTGGGAAGGGGTTAACTTTGGGGCGATCAAAGGGTTAACTGGTTGCCTAGCCATTGCTTGTGTACTGTGTGGAAGGTGCTTTTACTAGGGGAAGGCATTGATCCACATTCCTGCTTTGCAGGAACACAGATGAACGGCGATCTGCTTTGTATGCATAGGCAGATTGCCATTCTGGCTCTCTGCCTAATGATCAGCGGGTACCAGCAGACACTTTTCACAGCGGCCCAGTCCTGGGTGGAGACAATGCCACCTTTTTTTATCAAACCACTTAACAAAGGTTCTAGTTCTCTTAATTACCTACAGGTTAAGCACAATAGCCTTTTTGGGCAGAGCCATTTCTCATAACCCCCCCTTCAAAAGAGGGCAGCAGACAATTCATGTTAGTGGGTATTTGCTGCAGGTCATCAATTTCCCCTCAAGTAGTCCACTCTGTAAACTAATATAGGGTCTTTGATCGCTTATCAGTTTACCTATGGGTGCCATATAGGGATAGGTTTTGAATTTGGATTGAACATAAGTTTAGCAGTTCATTGAACAAACTATATTTGACCAGTGCACCGTCCTACTGCCCCTGAATGGCAGATTCAAATGAGGACTGTATAAGGCTTGATCAAGTGAGAGTAAGGCCTCATTCACATGGCCAGAAAAAAGGGCATATACAAGCTTTTTTTAATTAAAGATCTGAATGCAGCTAAACAGTTTTCAATGGAGCCATTTACACAGGTGCTTTTGGATCCATAACACAGAATCCAAAAATCAGCGTTTAAGAACATCTGCTTTACGCGCTTATAGGTATAAACGAATGTATGTGGGTTTGCAAGTACATAAGTTAAGTCTAAACAAAGGGGAAGTAAAATGCAGGATAAAAACAAATTATCTACGCATACGCTTCTTTACATTTTTAAATGCATTTTTTACCTTAAAGGGGTTGTAAAGGTATTTTTTTATTTTTTAAAAATAACAAACATGTTATACTTACCTCCACTGTGCAGCTCGTTCTGCACAGAGTGGCCCCGAACCTGCTCTTCTGGGGTCCCTCGGCGGCTGTCTCAGCTCCTCCCCGCAATAATTAACCACCTTAATGCGAGCTCCCTCGCATGGTGGTTAGTTAGTGCGGGCGCGCTCCCGTGATACAGCCGGCGGCTATAGCCGCTCGCTGTATCACTCGGTCCCGCCCCCCAGTGCGCCGCGTCATTGGATGTGATTGACAGCAGCGCGAGCCAATGGCTGCGCTGCTTCCAATCCATCCACTGTAGCCAATCAGTGGCCAGCCTGAGCAGCGGAATCGAGGACGTGAATGAGCAGCCGAATTTCGTGGGGTCAGGTAAGTAAAACGGGGGGGCTGGGGACGGCGGTATGGTTAGTAGGTTTTTCACCTTAATGCATAGAATGCATTAAGGTGAAAAAATTTTTACCTTTACAACCCCTTTAATCTCCCTGGCGGTATGATTATTTCAGATTTTTGGTGCTGAAAGCGGTACCATTATTTTGCATGGAAATTTGGCATTTTATATTGTAGGCCTGTAATTCTTAGGAATAACTCACTTAAATCTGTCCAAACAAGAGTCTAGTAGACATCCCGGGTATGATAAAGTTTGAAACACAAAATCATAAATTATAATATAATAAATAACTATAAATAATTATACCAAATAATAATATAATAATAATTAAAATTATTCAATAATGTAATCAAATCAAAAACACTGAAATTTGCACAGTTGCAGAATTGTCGCTGTCATTACTTTTCAGTGTTTGATTACGGATTTCCCCACAAATCACTATCGCTCAATTCTGCGAGTGATTCCAATTTATTATCGCTGTTTTCTAGCTGGTCTAAAACCACTTTTGATGTAAAGGGACGGTTTTGGTTGCTATGGACAATCTCCAATTTCCAGGCAGAAAGAACAGTTTTTAGAATATAAAACTGCATGTAGGGCACTGGACAAACCACTACGGACAAAAGGGATGTGAAATAATTTCATACAGTAATGTAATCTGTAAGATTACAGTATACTGTATGTATTGTGTGTGTTTCACTTTTTGAATTTGGCACCATTCTCCGTCCCCGTGCGTCGCAACGATCGCAGGAAACGGAGTTAGCCTCCGTGATGAATCGAGCGGAGGACGAGCCGCTAACATTGCGGGGAGACATCGCAGGATCCAGGGGACAAGGTAAGTAAGCTCTTCCTGGATCCTGCGATGCGATCCTGAGTCTGGTTACCACTTTTGGTTCTGAAATTCCACACCGAGCCAGAATCGGGAATACCGCCAGGGAGGTTAATACAGGGAATGCATTAAGGTAAAAAATGTTTCGGCTTTTGAACCACTTTAATGCCTGAGCCCAGTTTTTCAACTTTGGTATGTGTTTGTAAAAATGTACATATCTTTGCAACTACTTAGTCGATACTGTTGATGACAGCTCAGTCTCTGTGCTGGGTGCTATGGAGTGCGCTTCCAACACAAACAAAGGTGCGCATATATGCGGCATCAAAGAAGAAGATCCTCCTCTGCAATGCCACATTTATATGTGAGGCAGGTGAGAGCACGATACATGAAGGTCTTTTTCTATTGTGTGGATTTTTTTTACTATTTTTGTTTTTTTTGTGAATGAGTAACCAGGGGTACTATGTACTCCACATTTGATCACATGAGGGGGTGGATATCTGGAGGCCCTTTATTCTAAAAGGGAATTTAAGATTCTGGTGGACAGGATGTGGGGATAACGGGCCTTGCAAGGGGGAGGCTTGGTCATCTTCCCCCTCACAAGGCATATTGCATCAATGGATAAGAGTCATTTTTGGATTTTTAGAGGTAACCCATGCTGTTTTTTTTTCTCTTGCTAGCAATTGGGGAGCAGCAAGCTTCTCCGGCTTCAATCACATCATCCAGCAATGTAAATACATGCCAACCAATGCCAAACAATACTGACCCATAGACATGATGACCTGCCCACAAGATGATACCGTCCCGCTGCTACTTCCATCACAAATGTCAACTCAGTGCCATTGGAATGTAAACGAAGGGGATAGGTATCTTGGATGTTATCATTGACCAAAGATGGGCATGACCATCTTTGGTCAATGACATTACCCAGGCTACCCAGCCTTTTTGAGCATCCAGCGGGGATCTGTCATTTAGGAGAAGTACTGCTACCACTGCAAAATGTCAGATACCCGGCAGCTGTTTGTAAACATAAAATGTCACTTGTAATGTGTTTGTTTAATGCATCTCCAAAGCATGTTATTTTAAAGATGTGTATATTATTAATATTGCTCTTTAAGCCTTATTATAAGACCCTCTTCTCCTGAATTTTTTATTTCTTTTGCATTTGTGTGTTTCCCATGACAGTGCCCATCTACCCATGCTGACCTTTTTAACAAAAGCTTTCAAACTGACCCTGAAAAGGGCCAGAAAACAATAGCAAAACTCCGCTCCAAAAGACTTCAGTTTATATTATTATTCAGGATTTATATAGCGCCAACAGTTTACGCAGCGCTTTGGTGCTATATTTCTGTTTAGCTCCTACACATCTGCTTCTCAGAGGTTTGGCAGATTGTGGTCGAGTACGAGCCCAAGTATGCCAATGTGGAAGCAGAAAAAGCAGATACCTACTTAAACACGTGGGTATTTGACCACTGCAGGGCTCCCTCTTGTGGAAGGAAAGGAGGGAATCCACCAAAGGCAACCCCTGCAACACCTGTGAAGCAACTGGCATCTGGAGCTCCTAGTACCAAGCCAGCATCAGCTGATCCCCACAGATACTATACTTGCGGCAAGCGCAGACACAGTGGGGTTGCTTTACTAAAGTTGGAGAGTAAACAAAAAGAAGGGGGGCTTAATGAGCTACACCTCCGTACACATGTGTGGGGGGAAATTACTTCCAGTTAAACTCACAGCTGAAACACCCATTCAATTAAGATCTAATGACTCCTCTATGCTATAAGCAACATATAATAAAAGGAGGAAAGACTCCTCAAGAGGCTTATCAATGAGGAGTAAGTGGGTTTAAGAAAATGTACAAATTGCTTTTTTTACATAAACATACATAAAACCACAATTGCCTTCATCATTTCATAGTAAAAATTGACAATGTTGTCAGTAACAGACTTACAACCACCCTGCTCAAGCCTTTATACTCACACACACACACTATCACACATCAGATATCCAATGAAGAAAATATCGCTGGTAGATGAAAAATTAACAGCTAGTCCCAGATTCAGTTTGGCACTAGGACAGTGAACCTGTCAGTATAGTGTTGACACAGTCCAGGAAGCGGAGATGAAAGTATTCAGCAACTTGGGGAAGTGTGTGTGAAAAAGAAGGGACATAGCTCTGTACTGAAGCAGGTAAAAGTTACTGGGTTAGATCCTCGGCCAGATTTTAAAGAAGATCACATTGAAGGTGGCAAACTCAGTGCAAAATAGATGGAAAGTCAAGCTGGTACATATCAAAGCAGACAAGCAGTGGATTTCTGCGGATAGAAGTAATGTGTCACAGGGAGATGGGATGGTGTTGGGTTTGGGACTATCTACCTGCATGTGCAGGTAGGCAGTCCAATAAAATCTCACCAATCCACGATAGCACTCAAAGATCCACCGGTTAACTCCGGGATCTGTCTCTACAGCATGTCAGTCACCGCATCCACACTCCTCCTGTAATGCCAGCTGAAGTCCCTGCTTGGTAGTTGGAGCATACAAGGCAAGTCAAGTGGCCATAGTCTGGATCAAAGCACCACACCCTCTGTGATGATAATGTCACACTGGCATGTTTCACTAGTCAAGCTAGTTTCTTCAGAGCGAGGCTGGAAGTTTTTTGGGGAAGAGGTGTCTTATAAGTGCTCCACACTTGTGGAATCAATCAATTAGCACCACAATCACTCCCAAACAACACAGCCTCAACGGACTTTCATCACTTAATAAAAACCTTAAGTGCTGCATAGTAAAAAGAAAAACAAAGTGTCCCATCTAAATATCTAGGAAAATACAAAAATACAGAAACACAGGATTTTTTTGGGGAGAGTCAACCAGAAAACCCCCCAGTTTCCTGAGATATAGATAACAGAAAAAAATCATGAAATTATAAACACTAGATCACCCATTATTGTTCTAGGAATGCTGATAGCTTACACTCAGTATTTAACCCTTTCGGATATAAAGTATCTAAACAATATATCCACATCTTTCCTTTTTAAACTAAAATCCTATCAAAATCACCCCGCCTAGTGGGTAAATTCAGGCTGTAGATACCCTTAACTTCTAACCCTCTAGGATCCCCTCCATGATGTTGAATAAAGTGTAGGGCAAGTGGTCGTTTTTTCATCTTTTTTATTTATACTTTGAATGTGTTCAGTAATTCATATTTTTTATTTATTTATTTCAGGTACTTATATAGCGCCGTCAATTTACGCAGCGCTTTACATATACATTGTACATTCACATCAGTCCCTACCCTCAAGGAGCTTACAATCTAAGGTCCCTAACTCACATTCATACATACTAGGGACAATTTAGACAGGATCCAATTAACCTACCAACATGTCTTTGTTGTCTTTTAGTTTTACCCACGTAAGCATATAAATAATGCGGGTAGTCGAGCAATTAATAAAATTATGAATCCTAAACTTTTTGCTCCGTCAAAAAGGAGTCCATTTTGTCCACATATTTGCAAATCATGCACCCGCCACAGAGGTGCAGGCCTCGCAAAGGTCGCAAGTCAGTTAGCCAGTTGCTACCAGGTCTTCTACGGTACTCAGAGTGGGTAAGATTGTCCCTTAAGTTTTTAGTCCAGCGAGCTATGGTCTTTCTCCCACAATCCCTCCCAGCACTGGGGATCTAGTAGGTATGTGCCAGTGTTGACGCAAAATTGATTTAACCTGGTTCCACTGTGATCCATACCGGGTAGTTATTCTGGTCTGGTTATTTTTAGAGGATATTTTTTTAGGATCTTTTTTAGGCTGCAAACGGTCCTGACTCAATTGATCTTTTTTTTTAGCCCTCCCAATGCAACTGTGAGAATAACCCCTTTCTCTGAATATATGATACATGTCCTCTGGTTCAACTTGAAAATCCTTGAATTAGGGATTGAGGATGATGGCTAGTAGCCTGCAGCAAGGTGTTTGCTGTGGTGTCTTTGCGGTAGGTTCTGGTAGAGATTCTCCCTCCAACTGCCTCTATTGTCAAGTCCAGGAAGAGTAACTGCTGGTGGTGAAAGGAGTGGGTCAATCTAATGTTCCTATCGTTGGAGTTAAGTTCCTCAATAAACATGGACAGTTGTTCACTAGTGCCCCCCAGACCATCAAAACATCATCAATGTACCTCAGCCACAAGCGACTGTGACCAAGGTACAGATATGAATGAAAAACCACCTCCTCCTCCCACAGGCCCAAATGTAAGCAGGCATAGAAGGGAGCCCAAAGGGCCCCCATAGAAGTACCCCTAAGTTGCTTATAGTTAACAGTTATTTTCCAACTTGAACTTGAGTGTCTCAACCACAAACTCATTGTGGGCACCTAGTTCTGGAAATTTCTGTTCCAAAAAATGCATCACTCCCTGTAAACCGCATTTATGTGGAATTGACTTATACAGTGATTCGACATTGATGGCAACCAATAGGGCTATCTCTGTTAAGTTGATGGATTCAAGCTTATGAAGGACATCTCTTGTGTACTGCACAAAGGAGGGCAAATCCTGTACCAATTCCTTAATAAGGGCAATTCTACAAATTTGCCCACCCATTCCAACGGGCCTTTGACAGCAGATTCAATCGGTCTCCCCGGGGGGGTTATCAACTGACTTGTGAATTTTAGGAATAATATAAAAAGTTGGTACATTAAATTCATGAACAATTTAATGGCTGAGGTACATTGATGATGTTTTTATGGTCTGGGGAGCACTAGTGAATATGTATGTGTGAGCATGGTGTGTGTGAGAGCATGAAGGCTTGAGCAGGGAGGTTGTAAGTCTGTTACTGACAGCATTGTCAATTTTTACTATGAAATGGTGAAGGTAATTGTGGTTTTATGTATGTTTATGTAATAAAGCAATTTGTACTTTTTCTTAAACCCGCTTACTCCTCATTGATGAGTCTGTTGGGGAGCCTTTCCTCCTTTTATTATATAAAGCTAGAGAGTGCAAAATTAGGCTCACTTCTGCATAGAAACCAATCAGCTTCCAGGTTTCATTGCCAAAGCTTAATTGAACAAGCTGAGGTTAGAAAGAAAAAAGAGAATAGAGTAATGGGACTTCTTTAAAAGCCCTTCAAGCCATTTTTTATGTATTTTAAAAAAAAAATGTATACATCACTATGTCAGATATCATTCCATTAGGAGGTTTCAGCATTTTTAAAGTCCCATTACTCTATTCTCTTTTTTCTATTTAACCCGGGATGTGGTGCTGTACTTCGGCTGATATACATTATTATAAACAAGCTGAGGTTAGATGTTGATTGGTTTCTGTGCAGAAGTGAACCTGATTTTGGACTCTCCATCTTTAGTAAACAAAGCCCTTTATAACCAACATCCTGAGAGAAAGAATCATACTTCACTTGGGTAGCTGGCCTACACCAATTCCTCTGTGCTGTTCAAAAGTGGAGAAGCAAGGAACAACAATACCAACTTACAGTCTGTTATCATGGGCAACCAAATTGTTACTGGCTTTTGAAAAACCATTGCAGAAGTCACACTTGTTCACCCTAAGTTGGTGGATGAAAAGGACATCATCCTGCAAAAGTTTCTGACTTACTCACTCACTCCTCCAGATGAACTGTGGGATTGTGTATATTGGATTGTATGTTTTTTGGGGTTTTTTTTCCCTTGGTTGAACTAGATGGACTTGTGTCTGTTTTCAACCTGGCTAATTATGTAACTATATGTAACTCATGTGAACAATAGATTTTCATGTATTGGGGGGGGGGGGGGGGCTGAGTGGAGTGGAAAGAAACAGGTTTTAGATAAGATTCCCAAATTGATGGTACCCATAAACCTTTTCTTTGTTCTGACCCAAGGGACGCCATGAGACAGTTGACTGTGTCTTATAGTTCCACCTTCAAGCAAGCACTGCAGACTGACCAGTCTGGAGCAGCTCAATAGCATAGCTTCAGAGGGAGTCAAACAAAAGGTTTACTCATACAGGGGAAAGCTGCTTAACCACTTGATTTACTCCCCTTCATGACTAGGCCATTTTTTGTGATACGACACTGCCTTACATGCAACGCTGTACCCAATTAAAATGTGTAATTTTTTCCCACAAATAGAGCTTTCTTTTGGTGGCATTTGATCACAACTGCTCCAATAAATGTATATTGATTGGTTTGCGCAAAAGTTATAGCGTCTACAAACTATGGGATACATTTATGGAATTTTTATTTATCTTTAATAGCGGCGATTAGCGACTTATAGCAGGACTGTGATATTGTATTGAGAAAATACGGACACTAATTGACACTTTTTGAAAACCAGTGATACTAATGCAGTGAGCAGTGCTAAACTGTACTAATGACACTGGCTGAGAAGGGGTTAAACATCTAGGGTAATCAAAGGGTTAAAATGTGTGCCTAGCCGATGTTTTGGTGTAAACTGTTTGCCACTTTTACTAAGGGAAACAATGGATTTTATTCCCTGCTTTGCAGAGAAAGAAAATCAATTGTTTCCCCACTGACAGCACAGAACTCTTGTTTACATAGGAGTTCTGTCCTGTGTGTCTTCCAGACGATTGGGGGGTGCCGGCCATCGCCCATTGGCCGGCACCCGCTGATTGCAGTAGAGCCCGGTTGCCAGCGGCACATACCTAGAATGAGATGCAACAATGAAGAGCCTTGCAGCCATATTTCTGTCTTATATGGTCGGCGAGTGGTTAATCAGCCCATTGAAGGCAGTGAGGCAGAAATTGTCAAAAGGCAGCTCACTGTACCTGACAAATTTAGGGGCCACCTATTGAAGGTAGCATACTAAATTCCCCTAGCATGTCACTTTGAAAACACTAAGACCAAGGCCTGAGAAATGTAGAAATATTTCTGGTCTAACAAGCGTACAGACATAACCAACTACTTTTGGACCTGTACTACCTACCAGTGAGTTGGCAAGGCAGGAAATGTTTACAGGGCTTCGTTACAATATTTACTTGTCACTGACAAACCTTTTAAGAGGATGGTGGTGGTGGAAATCATTGGAATGCTAGCACTTCAATGAGACTTTCAAAGACCGCTATGTGGGAAACTGGGTAGGAAGAGGCACCTTGGGACCTTAGACAATGAAGGTCAAGGCATTCCTAACCTAGCCTACCCCTCAAAAAAAGAAGCAGAATATATCACATCAATATATATTGTTCATCTCGTAGACTGGCCAGAAAAAAAATTAATATTCTTACCGTGGCAAACAAGCATAAACAGTGTTCCTTCACACAATGAAGATGTAGTAGTTATTAGATCTCTCCCAGAGGGTGTTCAATAGATAAACATCAAGTTGCTGTTTAAATGGAGTACAAGAACTACTAAGTGTGGCTATTATACTTTATTTAAACAGCATTTAATGTGTATCCATTGAAGATCCCCTGGGAGCAATCTAATATCTACTTCATCTTCATTGCATGAAGGTACACTGTTTATGCTTGTTTGCCGTGTTACACAATATTGTGTTTTTCTGCCCAATCTATGATGTGAGCAATATACATTCATTCAATTATAGCTACAGAATTATCGATACTTTAGAGACACCATGTTTCCTTTGCATTTTCCAGCCAGAGTGTGAGAAGGTTTTCCAGACCCTGAAGGAGGCACTGGCCAGTACTCCTGAACTGCAAGCTCTGAATTTCATCTGTTGATTTCTGGTGCAAACCAATGCTCGTTTCTGTGCTTCAGGTGTGGTCCTTAGCTGGATGGATTAGTCATAGGAGGAACTTCTCTACCTGGGTCAGAAGCTATTCCTGAGGAAGGTATCACACCATTGAGTGCTTTATAATCATGTGGGCGCTGCTGAAGCTGCAACACTACCTGTGAGGCTGTAGCTAGCAATCGCTAATCATAATCCACTAGGGAGATTCTCCTTCAATGTGATTTCACCATCCAATGCAAAAAAGGCAGTAACCATGGTATTATATACAGACTGTCCTAGCAAGCAGAGCCAACAGAAGCCAGTTGTGTTGGAAAAGGAACTTGAAATGCTTTCCATGCTAACTTCTAAAGAGAGGTAATGTGATGATAGTGAAGTCTGATAAAACCCAGACTGTGTGAAGACAATGGAGTAAGATAAGTAGTCTTAAACAATGTGACACCTTCATTTCCCCCTAAAAACACAAATCAGTAACAAATATGGTCAGATTGAAATCTCATGACTATAGTAGAGAAGATGACACATTCGAAAAATGACAGTCCAACGTTGAAGGAATGCAACCTTAGTTAGGCAGGCTCTTCGAAGGGCTTTTAAAGAGGCCCGGTAGTAAATGGTTAAGTCATACACAGCTTAGAGAACAGCTTAAAGGAATACACATCTTTGAGTCTTGGTATGTTTAACTAGAATTGAACTTTTGTATATATCAAACACTCAACATTATTTTATATTCATTAACTCCTACAGTAATGAATTTACCTTCCAAAAAAGTGGCTACACTAATTTATACCACACAGTTAAACAGCAAACACCTACAATATCATCATTTGATAAATAATAATAATATGCTGGTTGTTGGGTTGTGAAAACTTCTCAGGATAGTTGGCATTAGGGGGTCCAGTGAGCATATTAAAACACATAGCATACCTACAACACATACCTCAGATCTGCGACATCCTCTACAGAGACAAGAAACAATGGCTTCATCACAAGCTGTGGGCTCTTGTTTTACAAATTAAAGTAAGGATAATGAGAATCACTTTCTAAGGGCTAGTGATGCTTGCAAACATCAGACTGAATTTTTTAAGTGATCCAAACTCGGCACTGTACCAAAGACCAGGCAGACTTCAATTAGGTATATTTTACTTTTAAATCCCATTTGCAGTATTTTACTTTTGCTTATGTCTATTTTGTAATATATTTTCTGTAAATATTTTTTGCACTGTTTTTCTTTTTTATTAAAACAATAGATAAATATCACTAAACCCAATCTCTGAATGCCTAACTAGAAATGAAAGAACTTAGACTCTGAAGAAGCTACTATGTGTAAAGCTGGCCTTACGCAGTTCAGCCTGTTCAGTAGGGATCGGCTGAATTTGATCCATGTATGGGCACTGTGGTTGTACGGAAGTCAATCTACCAATCAACTTCTGTACAACCACCCTGTTGGATGGATCAGCAGTGCTAATTCGTGTATTCTGATGGTGGGGAATAAAATGGGATAAAAACAGAAATAAACTTTTACTGCGGCTTATTCTGTCGACAGAAGCACATCAAAAATAATCATAATCCACCAGTTTAGAATGGCTCCATGTGAATTAGTATTAGTGATGATCACTGCTGATGCTTAGATTGTTGTATAGTGAGCTGAAAAATCTCTGAGCAGGGGGATGTTAAGAGTATAATAGTAGTAGTAGTATGATTTTCTGTGCTTTACACGAGTTGTCTTGCCAGTACTTCCATGGAAGGTCAAGGTAGTACAGTTCTCTAGCTCTCCTGCAGGCCTTTGTTCTTTTTTGTTTTGTCATATTTAACTGCTCACTGATTAAATCCTTAGTTTTTTTTTTTAAACCAACATAAGGGAAATTACTTACATTCACTGAGAAGTGTCTCAGCGAATGTAAGAAATCTTGCAGTGCTGTGGGGCTTAATACAGCCCTTGGACCTGTAATAAGCACTTGTCAAGAGTGCTAACTATGTACACCCTTTCTGCCCCCCTCCCCTATTCATAAAAACTGCACTATAGCTTCCATCACTCAATGGAGGAGGTGGGGCCTTTCATTCATCCAATGGGAGGGGGCAGAGGATGGAAGAGTTCAATTAGGATAGCAGCCACCAGCACAAGGGATACTTTGCATTGAATATAATTTCTGCCCCTTGTGCTGATTTTTTTAAAGTTTTAACTAAACTTAAGCCTGGTACACGCTATGAGTTTTTATTCGTTCAACCAAAATGAATGTCAGACCGGCTGGCATACACATGGGTCGAAAGTCAGCCGGTTTTAATTAGTGTGTACGGGGCTTCAAGGTTGTCAGGCAAATGTTAAAATAGGAATGAAGTGTACATTCCAGAGGATGAACAAATATATTAGCCTCAGATAATGGTCAAAAGCAGGGTTTTTTTTAAACAGCATCTACTCACACAGCCAGTCAAACCTTAACCCCCCCATATTATTTTAATAAGGAAGAATTTTTCATACGCACAGGATGTGGCTATGTAAAATTCAATTCGCCCATCCACCAGGTCGCACTGACCAAGGGGCTCTGTGAAATAAATCATTACAAGCAATTTGAATCTGTTTGTTTGCATTGCAATGGCCATAGAAAGTACAGAGAATAATGTTATATTACACAGCACCCTTCTTATCAGGCAGGTTGTTTTAGAATGTAATGTCTCAGAAACCTTTCCTCTCAAAATTTTTTATTTTATTTTATACATTAAAAATGCTTTTAAGCAAAACTGTATCGAAGATGTATTTTATCATTTAAGGAAGACCTGTCACTGAGCATTAAAGAGTGCTTCATGTATAATGGGTCATGCTATAGCAAATGGATAGTCATTTGCCAGTGCTATGGACAATTCAGGTAGTTTCTATTTCAGATACTCTGATGAATAGGGCCTAAAAAATTATTCTGAAAGCTGAAGGTAAATCTGCTTACATTTTACTTTCTTTGGTACATCGCTCCCTTCATTATCAAGATGCTAATACAATTTGTACTGTAATAAGACTTTCTTTTTTTATTATGTACTTTATTTTACATAGTTACATAGCTAGTCTGGTTGAAGAAAGACACAAGTCCATCTAGTTCAACCAATAATTTTAGATGCAGTGAAGTCATCACTGGGTCTCTATGCTTCTAATTTTTGGGCCTCAAGAAGATAGGCCATCAGTAATCAGGGCTGATCAATTTTCATAATGTATATATATATATATATATATATATATATATATATATATATATATATATATATACAGGCATACCCCACTTTTAAGTACACAGTGGGGCTTATTTTCTAAAGCTGGAAAGTGCAAAATCAGGCTCATTGCTGCGTAGAAACCAATGAGCTTATAACCTCAGATTGTTCAATTAAGCTTTGGTAATAAAACCTGGAAGCTCATTGTTTTCTATGCAGAAGTGAGCCTGATTTTGCACTTTCCAGCTTTAGTAAATAAGCCCCATTGTGTACTTAAAAGTGGGGTATGCCTGTATATATATATATATATATATATATATATATATATATATATATATATATATATATATATATATCATAGTTTGTGGACTCTATAAATTTACTACAGACTAAATAATAGAACTTATTTGGGTTATTTTCACCAAAGATTATTTATTTGCAAAATATTACAACAGAAATGAAGAAAGACATGTTTTTTTTTTTTTTCTTTTTCAAAATTTTCATCCTTTTTTCGTCTATTCAGCAAAAAATAAGAACCCCAGTGGTGATTAAATACCAACAAAAGAAAGCGATATCCATGTGGAAAAATTATAAAAATGTAATATGGTTACAGTGTTGCATGATCGCAAATTGTCATTTAAGCCCCATTCACACCTGAGCGTTTTGTAGCTTTAAGCCTGAAGCTACAAAACGCTGGAGGGGAAAAAAAATCAATTATTCTCTATGGAGATGGTTCACATCTCCACTCCAAAACGCCTGAAGCCAGAAGCTTCAAAACGCCTGAAGCTCAAACAAGTTCTGGAACCTATTTTTTAGGCAAATTTGGGGGTTTTTCTGTTTTTTACATTGGTGACTTTTTGACATGTACAAAATCGTGTCAAAAATCGTTTCAAAATCGCACGACTTTCTGCCTGAAAATGCTATGCTCAGGTGTGAATGGGGACTAAAAGTGTGGCAGCGCTGTAAGCAGAAAATTGGCCTGGGCAGGAAGGGGACAAAAGTATATGGTATTGAGGTGGTTAATCTGTGTGATAATATATCGTTTGTGCCTAAGGTCTCCTGCTGACAATTCCAACTTCTGTTTCATTCCCTCTGAACACAATTTTTTTTAGTCAATCTTATATTGCATAAAAAGCACCAGAAAGTAGTGAATCCAGAGACAGTCAGGCAACTAGCAATTTCAACATGAGGTCAGCAATGGTAAAGAAATACACTATATTGCCAAAAGTATTGGGACACCGGCCTTTAAACGAATGTGAACTTTAGGGGCATCTAAAGCCTCATACACACGATCAGACTTTCTGACGGGAAATGTTCGATGGCAGGCTGTTGGCGGTAAATCCGACCATGTGTATGCTCCATCGGACAATTATTGTCAGATTTTCCGGGGACAAATGTTGGCTAGCAGGTTTTCAAATTTTCTGCGGACAAATGTGTGTTGTCGGATTTTCCAAGCGTGTGTACACAAGTCCGTCGGACAAAAGTCCAAAGTACAAACAGGCATGCTCGGAAGCAAGGACGAGCCAGAAGCTGTCAATCTTGTAAACTAGCGTTCTTAATGGAGAATTACATTTGTGACGTGGCAAATTATGAAATCTCGAAATGCAGCGCACATTCTCTTCTTCTTTAATGGGATAATAATGAAGCTGCTTTGCTGGTGATACTGATGGAGTTATTGGAAACAAATTTTCAAAGGCTTTTAAAGTATTATTCTCCGCATTTTTTTTAATGTGCATTAAAAAAGAAAACAAATACAAATAAACATGCTATCTGCCAATAGAACTTAACCAAAAAGTGCATTCTATGCATCCAAACATATAGAAAATATACCAAATCAAATCATTATTCAACCAAAAAAAATGATGTCAAAGCAATAACTCCAAGGCCAACAATAAATAACATGTTATCTCCTCCGATTCCGCAACATGGCTGGTTGATGAACGGCTGTTCAGAAACAAACTGAAAAGTGCGAAATGAAAAGCGCGAATCAAAACTCACCAAACTTCTACTAACACGAAATTAGCAGAAGGAGCCCAAAGAGTGGTGCTAAAGAGCTGAAAAACAACATAATATGTCACTATGTTCATAATTGTTGGCCAACAATTGTGTGGCCGTGTGTATGCAAGACAAGTTTGGGCCAATGCCCTTCGTTCAAAAGTCCACGGTTTTGTTGGCCAACAATCCGATCGTGTGTACGAGGCTTAAGTCCTAATCCGTAGGGTTCAATATTGAGTTGGCCCAACCTTTGCAGCTATAACAGCTTCAACTCTTCTGGGAAGGCTGTCCACAAAGTTTAGGAGTGTGTCTATGGGAATGTTTGACCATTCTTCCAAAAGTGCATTTGTGAGGTCAGGCACTGATGTGGATGAGAAGGCCTGGCTCGCAGTCTTTGCTCTAATTTATCCCAAAGGTGTTCTATCGGTTTGAGGTTAGAACTCAAGTCAGTCAAATTCCTCCACCCCAAACTCGTTCATCCATGTCTTTATGGAGATATATAACGAAATGTAGCGCTAAAGTGATAACAAACAGTATAAAGTGCAATATGCCATACAGTGATGGAAAAATATATTATAAGGAAATGCAACATACAATGGTGAAAAACATGTATGGTGAATAAAAAGGTGCTGTAAAAATGAGAAAAAAAAATAAATAAATAAAAAAATAAAAATAAAAGTCCCAAAGGTCTGAGCCAATGATGGATCGCTATATAATGAAGTAAGTTCAAATAAGATAGAACAGGAGAATAGTCCACCCCTATAATGGAATTGGTATTCAGAGATAGGATGAAACCGCCATGACAGCACACATAACACCAGGAATGATGCGACCTCCACCAAGGATAAGGGGTAAACACTCTTACCGAATTAAGTGGACTCACATGTCAGCGACAGTGAATCAATCATGCTTAGGATGCCAGAACATGGAACTCCAATGATGAACCCTGGAACTCACACAGATGGAGATGAAGCTGGAACTCGAATAACGGTCAATCCAGGTGTAAACAATAAGAGCAAGACACTCTCATCCAAAGGAATATGAAAATAAAAACATGCCTCCATGTGGTGTAGATCAAAATGGATGGGTTTTATTTAAAATACCAACATCGATCCATAAATGTAAATATATGTGATCACAAAGTGTAAGCAATGTGGGGAGCTGAAAAGCAAAACCCACAGGGTCGCAGAAGAGTTGAAGCTGTTATAGCTGCAAAGGGTTGGCCAACTCAATATTGAAGCCTACAGACTAAGACTGGGAGGCCATTAAAGTTTATGTGCGTGTAAAAGTGGGTGTCCCAAAATTTTTGGTAATATAGTGTATGTCTCTGAGCACAGTCTTCCTTTCAGTACATTTGCATGCATAAAACATCAGACATTTTATTTCTCAATTAGGACATTTTACATTCATCAACAAACTTTTTCCTAAAAATAATGTTTCCCTTAGGTTTATTTGGGAACATTTTTGAGTTGAATTAAAATGTAATTTATGCTACAAATCAAATAAAGGAATGCTTAAATAAAATATACTGACATGTTGGTGAAACGAAACAGATGACTTTCCAATGATCGGATGACTGTCCACATTTATCACAAACTCATCTCTATCTGAAATGTAATTCACATTCATATCGTATAGACTGAAAGTCAACACATAACTATATGCTGCACTAGAGTCTATTACATATGCTTTTTCTTCCTGGGTTCAGGCAGGAATCAAAGAGGTGATTTGTTCCCCAGAATACATCAGTGAGATGCCTGATTGAACTCATGAAGTGCCAAGTAGTTCTCAAGGTTAGTTTTTTTCTCTCGCCAGCATGAATTTTCTACAATTCTAAGCTTGCTCTCCAACCTCTCTCTACAAAAACCTCGGCACTTGTTGAAGTATAAAGTTTTCACTGTCTACCTTCCAAAGATTCCACATCTCTGATCTCCTTTACTAAGTCAGTATGAGAGGGCAGCAAGAAAGCAGTAAAGGATGTCCCCCTTGACTCTGCAGGATGCTAACCTCTGGGATGCACAGGTGTACCATTGTGTTCAGTCACTGCATGCGGCGTCTCATCTGGTTAGTGGAACTAGGACCAAAGAACTGCGGAGCTACTGAGAATACTAAATTATACCTAATACAAACTTTGTATGAGGAGAAATAAAATCGCTTCTTAAAGGCTTAAACATTTGATCAGGATCAGAGTTTACCCGTTTTCTTGGAGAAATTGCAGCAAACGTAATTTGCATTCTCTTATTTTGTTTTTTTTTGTTTGGTTTTTTTACTATAAATCATTTATTTTGGAAAATTATAAAAGATACAAAGAAATAATGCTTCTCAACTTCTCTCCTCAGGACCCACTAACAGGCCAAATTTTAAGTATTACCTTGGGGAAATGCAGACTAGAATACTGCAATCAATGAGCAATAAATGATATCACCTGTGATGTATTTCAGTTATCTTCCAAACCTGGCCTGTTAGTGGGCCCTGAGGACAGGAGTTGTGAACCACTGATCTAGACAAAAACAGTAGTGCAAAATAACAAACAATACCCCTTATTGCTTAATAATTTACATTTCTTATAAGAGTTTGAAGTACGTTATAAATGAAAGAAGGGATTAAGCAACAGAATTAAGGCCTGTGTCAGCGAGTTTTGTTTGTGTCAGACAGGTTTTGCATTCCAATACAAGTCAATGGGAATGCAAAACCAACTTGAAGCTGGCCACATGCATGTAGAAGGAGGTCAACTGCAGGTCAGTTTCACTTATTATGAATTTTGAATGATCACAGAAGTCTCAAAATTATGCCATCAACACATACCCAAAGCCCACTGACAAAGGCCCTAAAGGTCACATCTTCACTGGGATCAAGGTAGCTCTGAATATCCCTGCAAGCTCGGTGTATATCTAAAGACCATATATACATGCAAAAATAGAAGTAGAAACACTGGTGCACTGGAAAGTGCAGGTAAAACAACTTCAGTAAATAAAAAAAGGTTCAAACTAGACGTACAATGAAGTGAAATGTTCAGGTTATATCACCAACCCAAACTATGCAGAGAAACAGGTGGAACACTCTTACTAGATTGCAGTTGATGATAAGCTAAGATGGTACTTCCTCTATAATTATGTTTAAGAGTCTTAAATAGGCAAAAGCAAACTGTCCAATGGTGCCAAAATTCAGTCCAAATTCAGAATGAAACAAGTAAACAGAACAAGTTGGCACAGTAGGTGAGCTTTCACCATTTGTCTTGGTGATATGTCCTATACAAGTCACTTCTTTGTAGGTGCAAGTTTAATTGTAAGCAGTAGGTTTGGTGTTAAGCTTAGAATGAGAAATAGGTTAAGTGTCCGAGTGTTATTGATAACTTTAGGGCCTAGCTGCAATTTTTGAAACTAATGTTTGTTCTCAGCCCTGGAGGATCCACACCTAAATGTCCAGTGCCAGGTCTTGAGATCCAAAGAGTAACCTACCATACATACATTTACAACCTAAGGGCCTCATGCAATTCTCCCTTTACCTGTCATGCACATGGACAATACATGCCTATGGAAAGGCAGCCTAACATGTCATGAAATATTCAAAAGTTCCCCATCACTAAATGAGGAATTGCTAAATAGAACAATAAATGTGACAATTACCAGTCAATTAAGGCAGAAGAATCAGTCACTGTAATTTAAAGCATGTGCACTGGGAAAATACACCTACAGTTATTTGCTTTTACACATATGCCCTTTGGATTGAAAATAAAACTCTTTGATGGAGTATCTTCACATATATCGGTATATAAACACTTTTGCTTTAAAAATAAATGTTAGATATTTTTTATAAGCTTACTGGTCAATCTACACAAAAAATCATAATAGAATAACTGGCTCAGAGGTGCAAGGCAGACAAGGACAATGCATATAAAGATGAAAGTTGTACAGAATTAGGACCTATCAACACTGATATTTGCCTTAACACTGCAAATCATTTTTCAAAGTGATCACTTATGCAATGGGGTTGATTTACCAAAGGCAAATAGACTGTTCACTTTGCAAGGGAATTATCCCCAGAGCTTAGTGAATGAGGTGAGACTTTGCTGACTTCCATCATCCAATCATATGCAAGAAAAAAAAGAAAAACTTTTTTTTTTTCTTGCACACGATTTGGTATTCTTTGCAAAGTGGCATTTCATCACATTCACTAAGCTCTGGGAAAAACTCCCTTGCAAAGTGCAACCTCCCTTGCAGAGTGAACAGCTTATTTGTCTTTAATAAACCAATACCATTGAATATGTTTCATTTTACTATTAAGACATTGGATTGTTCTAAGAAAACATGTTACTTTAATTTCTGACCTGCTGTAGGTCAATCTGCTTTTTTTCTTAACAACAGATCCCTAAGAGCAATATAACAGCTTATAATGGATAATAACTTTAAAGTACATTGTAACATGATATAAAGGACAGAGGGGGAAACATATGTCAAGTGTAGGAATGCAAATTTTTAAGTAATTAATATTTTCTGTTCTACAGATTACATTCACCTAATCATCAGCATCAGTCACAATCAATGCTCATTAAAACTAGATTACAAGAAAAACAAGGCATTTAAATGACATCTCAATGTCAATGGTAATGACAAGCCTTAGCACTAGGCAAATACAGGTCCTTGACGCTGATCAATAACTACTATTAAGATCAATTTAGTGTCTCAAAGTCAACTGAAAGCTCTCAAGACGTCCCATCCAATTAAGTGTAAAATGCTAGTAATGGCGCAGTCACTCCACTTACCACGAGAAGCATGTTTAATCAGGATGCTGTTCCCAAATCACACACACAGTAATATGTGCATTGGACCCACTGAGAGACATCCTTTAGAGAATTCTAGAGACTAGGAAATCTCTAATAGTGTGTGCAACAGCTGTCACTGCTAATGCTCTGCCTGTGAAGTCCTTGCCCCTCTGGTGTTGCTAACCAGCCCTAATTTGATTACTTTCTTCTCTTATTCTTGGCTTGGAACTCTCTTTCAGAGTGACAGAAACACAACAAGGAAGACAAAAACTAATATCTGTGTTGCAGAGATCAGCCTGCACATCCTTTAACTCCCAGAAGGAGACCTTATTGTGCATCCTTCCAGCCCAGTGGGATAGGATTTAGTTGGAACAAAAGGACTCAAGACACCACAATGCTTGGCATCCCAGAAGAGACATACAAACATCCTCCTTATATCAGTGAAGGGTCTCACAACTATTTTCAGCTAAATGACTTCTGCTCCACATTGCAGAGAACATTTTCCAAAGTTACAAACAGTGATATGGTATATGGTAGATATACCGTACATCATATATTTATTGCATAATGCTGAACATTTTTTGATAGGGAAACAGATATGTCTCTATAACTAGATATAACCCCATTCACTAACATATGTTACAATATTTAACAATCTTAAAACATAGCTAAACCCAAAAACATAAATGTCATTTATTGCAGTTTACCAACCTTGAGGCTGGGTTCACATATATGTGAATTGGATGTGGGTTTTCCTGCATCCAATTTGCATGACAGGAGAGTGTGCCCGGCTCTCAATGAAGCCGGTTCACACAGCTCCGGAGTGGCCACGGTACGCATTTGGAAAGAGTCCTGTGCGTCTTTGGTTCTGATTCAGGTGCGAATTCAGGCAAAAAGGTGAGCAGGGATGCACCGGATCCCCTGCTGTGAGCCACAGCTGCAGCATATGTGAACCCAGCCTAAATTATGATGGCTACATTCGGCATTTGTTTTTAGGCTTTATTTTCATCTGGTGATCTGGCCAATAACTCACTTCCTGTCTTTGGGTGCCTCCTCTGTCTACTGAGAAGCAATGGAGACACCCTTGGACAGCAGCGCTCTGGGAAGAGGGTAGTGTTAGATGAATTAGTAGATTTCGATTTTTAGACTTTACATAAGCAACCAACAAATTAAAGTCTAACCCCAGCTAACACTTTTTAATCTGTTACAAAATATGTTTTTCTTTTGGGATAAAGTATTTACACAAATGAATAAAAACTGACTATTGTAAGCCTCCCTGTCAATTGTAAATGTTTTGTCTCAACTCCCTAACTGCTATAAATAGAATGATAAGGACAGATCTAGGCAACATTTAGCACCACATCGCATAAATTCTAAGAAAAATTTTTTTTAAAGGGGAAACCAAAGGGACTTTTAAGGTGCTTGCACATTAAAGTAGATAAACATGTATAACTTTATCCATAAAAGTCCTTTTTATTTAATACAATTAAAACAAACAGTATGACAACGCAGTTAATCACTTAAAAACAGTGTTTAGATATCAATGACGCCACATCTATTGGTGGGCAATTAATTGAAAAAGTACCACTTGACCATAAAGCCACTCTACATGTTTCGCTCAATTCGGAGCTTCCTCAGGAGTTTTGACAATATAATAAAATAAGGTACACAGGTTGCCGCACACAGAAGGCAAAATTGTTTTTTAATGAGCCAAGCCAAGGATTGGCATCAGGTATGTTCAAGCTGCGTCTCTCTCACATCAAGAGTTCCCATCTATTTTTGGCCACAGAGGGAGGTAAAGTTAATGTATCCTTTAATAGAATCAAAAATCTCTGTATTAGGGACACCATAACCTCATAGACAGTTTAAAAAAAGGTGTGTTGATCAGTATCCACTAGGGGGCCGTACTTCATCATTTGGAAGTCAATATATGAAGTTCCAGACAGTGAAGTTTTTTGAGAAAAGGTTCTGGTATGAGAAGAACTGGCAGGTGACAATTTGGGGAGAGACATAAAGTCTCCCCTGTGATAAGGAGCCTGCAGCAGGTCAACACACAGTTTTGACATTCAATATCTATTAGAACATTCCACCCATTACCAATTTCTTTTGGTGGTATTTGATTACCAGTGCGGTTTTTATTTTTTGTGCTATAAACAAATAAAGAGCAACAATTTTGAAAAAAACACAATATTTTGTCATTTTTGCTATAATAAATATCCCAAATTAAAAAAAATAAATAAATAAAAAAATAAATAAAAAAGTTTAGGCCGATATGTATTCTTCTACATATTTTTGGTAAAAAAATCGCAATAAGTGTATATTGATTGGTTTTTGCAAAAGTTATAGCATCTATAAAATAGGGGATAGATTTATGTCCTTTTTATTATTATTATTTTTTTTTACTAGTAATGGTGGCTATCTGCGATTTTTATCAGGACTGCGACATTGCGGCGGACAGATCGGAAACTTTTGATACTATTTTGGGACCACTGACATTTATACAGCGATCAGAGCTAAAAATAGCCATTGATTACTGTCTAAATGTCACTGGCAGGAAAGGGGTTAACACTAGGGGGCGATCAAGGGGTTAACTGTGTCCCCTAGGTGTGTTCTAACTGTAGGGGGGATTGGACTGACTAGGGGAGGAGAGAGATCGGTATTCATACTTAGTATGAACACATAATCTCTCTCCTCTCCCCTGAGAGAACTGGGATTTGTGTGTTTATACACACAGATCCTGGTTCTCGCTCTGTCACGAGTGATCGCGGGTGCCCGGCTGCCATCGCGCCAGCCAGGCATGCGCAGCGGCTCCGGGGACACGTGGCGTGCCTGTGGTGTGACGTCATACAGAAGCGACGTACAGCTACGGTGATTTGTGCAGCTGTGCCAACCTGCCGCAGTATAACTGCGGCGGCTGGTCGGCTAGCAGTTAATCACTGAGGGAGAGGAGAATGAGACATGGCTTCCTCCTGCCTGCAGCAGACTGGTGACATCATCATTTAACCAGGCAAAGTCACTTAACTGCAAACCAAATACTGCTTTTTAATGATCAGGTAGAGCTTTTCGGAAACATATGGTGAAGTGTTAGGCATTTCTTCATGAAGACTTGTAAAGCTCCTGAAAAATCCACTTTAAATACCTTAAATCATGCTAAATTAGTCCTAACATCTTTTGTTTTGTTTTTAATCCAAATATAATGATATAACGTTTGTTTCCTTCTAGATATACTATATATGCCTACTCATCTTTGGCTTACAAAGATTACAAAGTTTACAAAACATGTATTTTGTTATCTATAGCAAGTTTGGTTATCTACAGTCTAAACCAGGTTAACATTTTTGGTGATATCTTTTTCACATATTTTTGTTTTTTTTATAAATTTGTATATATTTTTATAAATTAATTTTTTTATTAATTACATGACAGCAATTGTTAGGGCTCATGCACACAGGCTTAAAAAACACTGCTTTTACAAGTGTTTTTTCAGTGGGGTTTTTTTTTTTTTTTTTTGCCTGTAAACGGCAACGCAGCTCTATATTAGTCTATGTGGCAATGTACATTAGGTGTTTAGATCTATATGTCAAGAACAGCATTTACAGGCATAAAAAAAATGCACCAAAAGCTGTGTTCTGAGAGTAGCTTATTAGCATAATTTAGACACGTGCGCGCGTAAGAGCATAAAGCATGAGAATAAATTAATATTTTGGCAGAAAAAAATCCAACATATTTTCAGCATAAATTCATATGCCCATGTGCATAAATTCTTACATGGATGCATATGCCTTATTCATAATTATTTTTTGGGGTTTTTTGGTAAAATTTTGGGGTATAAATTGAGTCCTTGGCTAGAACTTCATCTATTCCTTACTTAACTTTTTAATTAGTATTATTGTAATGCTTATTGTATTATGTGTGAAAATGAAGGGATACATCATAGCCAAGTAACCAACTCACCAAATAGCCAATTTTCCACGGTTTCTCCAACTCCAGATCTTTAAAACACCTTTTAAAATGTAGATTTACCACTTCAGAAGGGAGGATTTTCAAAGTACAGATTTCTCGTGAATTTACAGTAAATGTCTCATTAGCTGGGTTATTAATAGGGTGGGTAATACAGTTCATTTTTCTTTCTGTAAAATGGATGTTTGTAAATGTTGGCAAATGTTGCTTGATCTGGTGTATGATCTATTAATATGATGATGGATTAGTTAATAATGGTACATTGAACACCACATTCACCACTCTGCCCTTTGTTATGTTGCTCATGTGTTTTACATTTTCAGCTTTAAAAGAACATGTTTACCAGCCTTGTCAGAGCCAAAATCATTCACAATCCCTAAGAATGTTTGTAGAAGTGCGTAAGCCTTTACACAAATATCCACACAAATGTCTTTTCACATTCTTGTTTTTACAACAGTTACCTCAAGAGACGTTTCATTTAACAACTAGATGTTGATAATAAATAGCCTTCAAGTAGATACCAATAATTATTATCTTATAAAAGCATTACCATGTTAATGGCAATTCAGAAATAGTTTTTCTTCTTTTTAAATCTGCAGTTTTTAATAAAAGTCTACCTTCTATCCAATAGGGAGGTCCGTGATAAGGCACTTCCTCCTATAGAGTGAAAACTGACTCTCAGTGGAAAACAGTCCTTCACCTCCACACCAGTAGCAGCACAACTTGTTTAAAAACACACCAATCAGACCAGTCAATGATGGTGTGGCAGCACATTCCGATCTAATCAAAAATTCAAAATTCAACCAGTGCTAACCTTTAATTTCCCAGAGTGTTACGGTGCAAGAAATTTAAAAACAAATCCAGTTACATTTTATGCAGCGTACACACGGCCAGACTTTCCGGCAGAAAAGGTCCGACGGAATCATTCCGTTGGACATACTGATCGTGTGTGGGCTTCATCAGACTTTTTCTTTCTAAAATTCTGACGGACCTAGGAATAGAACATGTTTCAAATCTTTCCGACAGACTCAGTTCCTATGGGGAAAACCGCTCGTCTGTATGCTATTGCGCCGGACCAAAAACAATGTAAGGGCAGCTATTGGCTACTGGCTATCGAACTTCCTTTTTCTAGTCCCGTCGTACGTCATCCCATTCTAAATGATCAGACTTTGGTGTGATCGTGTGTAGGCAAGTCCGTTTCAGTGGAACTCTGTCGGAAAGACCAGCGGAGTCTACTCTGACGGAGAGTCCGGTCGTGTGTACACGGCATAAGAATACACCAGCAAAAGTATGCCAATTAATTAAATAATGTGTGTAGGTGCATTAGCCTTGAATGCAGAAGTGTGCATAGGTATAGTGGCAAAAATCACATTAATTCAGAAATGTTGAGGGCAGAAGCATGCATCAGTGCCGTGGCAGTGTTGGGAATCATTCCTGACGATGCAGTGTTGGATAGTGGGGTTGTGTGCATAGGTGCAGCAGCAAAGACTGGGGTTCTGCAGATAGATGCAAGAAGGGTCCTGTATATGTGGCAGGTTGACAGTTGATTGTAGGGTGGGTGTAGAGAGTGCCTGTCTGTCACAATGCACATGGAGTGGGGGGGGAGTGTCACTGCACAGCACTATAACTGATTGACTTACTATAGGAGGGCAGGCCGATATATATATACAGTGTATATATGTATATATATATATATATATATATATATATAAACTACCAGTCAAAAGTTTTAGAACACCCCATTTTTACAGTTTTTATCGAAATGTACGCAGTTTAATGTCTCAATGTACTCTGAAAATAAAGCATAAAACACACAAATAAACAAAACAAAAAATCATAAAAGAGGAATCATGGAATCGTTTTTTTTTTTTTTTTACAAACTGTAATCTAAATGTTTGACTTGTCAAAGTTACCACCTTTTGCAGATACAGGTGAATCTCAAAAAATGTGAATATCGTCAAAAAGTTAATGTTAGTTTCAGTAATTCAATTAAAAAAGTGAAACTCATATATTTTATATAGATTACACACAGAGTGATATATGTTTCAAGCATTTCTTTCTTTTAATTTTGATAATGATGGCTTACAGCTAGTGAAAACCCAAAATTCAGTATCTCAGAAAATTAGAATATTACATAAGACCAATAAAAAAAGGATTTTTAATACAGAAATGTTGGCTACTGAAGAGTATGTCTAAGTATGGTATAGTATGCACTATACCAATACTTGGCCAAGGCTCCTTTTGCATGAATTACTGTATCAATGTAAAGGAAGCCCAGGTTGTTTTGATAGTGGCCTTCAGCTCGCCTGCATTGTTAGGTCTGGTGTCTCTCATCTTCCTCTTGACAATACCCCATGGGGTTTAGGTCAGGCGAGTTTGCTGGCTAATCAAGCACAATGCTCTAGAATTTTCCAGTAGAGGGCTGCACTGACTTTGGACTTGATAAAACACAGTGGACCAACACCAGCAGATGACACGGCTCCCCAAATCATCACAAACTGTGGAAAATTTGGCATTTTATTTTCGAAATCAAGATCCCAGTGTCTGGAGAAAGAGTGGAGAGCCACAGAATCCAAATTGCATGAGGTCCAGTGTGATGTTTCCACAGTCCGTGATGATTTGGGGAGCCATTATTTGCTGGACCTGAACTGTTTAAATTTCAATAAAAACTGGAAAAATGGGGGTGATCCAAAACTTTTGTAATTTATAATGTATATATATATATATATATATATATATATATATATATGTATATATATATATATATATATATATATATATATATATATATATATATATATATATATATATATGTATGTATATATATACGTATATATATATATAATATATATATATATATATATATATGTATATATATATACGTATATATATATATATATATATATATATATATATATGTATATATATATGTATATATATATATATATATATATATATGTATATATATATATATATATATGTATATATATATATATATATATATGTATATATATATATATATATGTATATATATATATATATATGTTGAGTGCATGTGCTCAGCATCATATGCAGAGGTTGTCTTTGGGAAATAGACGTATGAGTGCTGCCAGCATTGCTGCAGAGGTTGAAGGGGTGGGGCGGGTCAGCCTGTCAGTGTAAGACCATACGCCGCACACTGCATCAAATTGGTCTGCATTGTTGTTGTCCCAGAAGGAATCATCTTCTAAAGATGATGCACAAGAAAGCCCGCAAACAGTTTGCTAAGGACATGGATTACTGGAACCATGTCCTGTGGTCTGATGAGACCATGATAAACTTATTTGGTTCAGATGGTGTCAAGCATATGTCAGCAACCAGGTGAGGAGTACAAAGACAAGTGTGTCTTGCCTACAGCCAGGCATGGTGGTGGGAGTGTCATGGTTCGGGGCTGCATGAGTGCTGCCGGCACTGGGGAGTTACAGTTCATTGAGGGAACCATGAATGCCAACATGTACTGTGACATACTGAAGCAGAGCATGATCCCCTCCCTTTGGAGACTGGGACACAGGGCAGTATTCCAACATGATAACGACCCCAATCACACATCCAAGACGACCACTGCCTTGCTAAAGAAGCTGAGGGTAAAGGTGATGGACTGGCCAAGCATGTCTCCAGACCTAAACCCTATTGAGCATCTATGGGGCATCCTCAAACGGAGGGTGGAAGAGCTCAATGTCTCTAGAATCCACCAGCTTCGTGATGTCATCATGGAGGAGTGGAAGAGGACTCCAGTGGCAACCCATGAAGCTCTGGTGAACTCCATGCCCAAGAGGGTTAAGGCAATGCTGAAACATAATGGTGGCCACACAAAATATTGACACTTTGGGCCCAATTTGGACATTTTCACTTTTGGGTGTACTCACTTTTGTTGCCAGCAGTTTAGATATTAATGGATGTGTGTTGAGTTATTTTAAGGGGACAATGTGAGGGGTGTACTCACTTTTGTAAGATACTGTATATATATCTATCTATATAGATATATATATATATATCTATATCTCGAACTATATCTATATCTAGATCTAGATCTATATCTATCTAGATCTAGATCTAGATCTAGATCTATATATATATATATATATATATATATACAGATATAAACTGTATATCTGTATATATTACTAAGTGGTGTCATATAGTCCTATAGTAAGTAATTCAGTGATAGTGCAGACACTATCTCCCCATTACGCTTAAGCACAGAGTTTTTGGCTCCTATGGATTCTGGATTAAGGTGGCATAATATAAAAGGGTCTGTAAAGGAAGTGTCCAGTGTATCACTCAGTTCACTCATTCCTGCTGACAGTTATTGTGAAGGAAAATGTCAACAGAGAATGTCCACTCTGGACACTTGTGGCTTTCAATTGTCACAGGGATAGCCCTGGGGGGAGGGGAGATAGGGCAAAGATAGCTGTCCTCTCACTTCCTGGGATTTTCTAATATACAACATATTAAATAAAGGATCTAAATATTTTTTACGAATGCATAACTGTGTAAATTTTTTATGGCCACCCATGCATTGAGACTTGCATCACTAAAAGTATAGGTAATATAGGTATAAATGGGTTCTTCCATTTTTTATCTATAAAAACAGAGTAAACTGTAGTACATAGATATGACCAAGCTACATTATTATTATTATTATACAGGATTTATATAGCGCCAACAGTTTGCGCAGTGCTTAACAAAATGAAGGCAGACATTACAGTTACATTACAATTTGGCACAAGAGGAATCGGAGGGCCCTGCTCGCTAGAGCTTGCAATCTAGGAGGGAGGTTCAATTGATACAAAAGGTAATAGCTGTGGGGGATGAGCTGATGAAGAAAGCAAAACAGTGTATTAGTTAGAAGCAGGATAAGCCTCTTTAAAGAGAAGGGTTTTCAGGGATCGTCTAAAGATGGCTAGATGGGAAAGAATTAAATTCTCACTTGAATGGCATTTTTATTCCATAAAATTAATTGGACAAGCAGGTTTTAACAGGCCCTTTATATCTGACAGAAATTTAGTTTTAAAGCTGACAATTTATGGTTTCAGCAAACATCATTTGACTGTGCTTTTATAGTATTTTTACTCTCTCATTTAAGACATATTTCAAATTTAATGTAGCATTATGTTGTCAATGGGAGGCAGAATGAACATGCATAAACAGGTAAAAAATTCAGTAAATAAAACAATTTCAAACAAACATATTAAAGTTGAACTCCAAGAATTAGCCAAAATCTACCCTTGCAGTGCAATATCTACCCCCCCCCCCCCCCCCACACACACACACACACACACACACACTGCCAGGTCTAACTGCTTGATAGGTCTAGGGATGAAGAAATATGGAATATTACCATACTCCCCGCTCCGGCAGGTGCCCTTGATCAGTGCAACTGGTCAAGTGCTGCCTCTTCTCTAAGGTGCTCCATCCCAGGTCCCACCCCAGCCTCTTTTATATACTCTGCACATTTATTAGCCCTGCACTGCACAAGATGTTGAAGGACAACCTATAGGCTGGAGCTTCATAGAGAAGAAGGAGAGTGTCAGAGCTGGCCAGAGCAGAGGTATGGTAAATAATGCATACCCCTGAAGGGGCCACTGGAAATAGACAGGTTCTCCCAAAGCAGTACAGAGGCTGCCAGTCATACAAGCACAGTCCCATGCACATTGATAATTAAGGCTCAGTCTAGGGGGATGTCTTTTTAGTATTCATTGCTGAAGAACTTTAAGAGGAGAAGGAGTTTAGGGTCACAGGATACTCTAAAATGGTTAGTAACAGCAATAGGAGGACAACTCCTAATCTTTCAATAGCAGCTGTCTAAAGGTAAAAGGGAATGGTCCGTATATCTAGGACTCTACAGCAGCAGTCCACAAAGCAATTTCGGGCACTTAGTTCCTTTATAGCATTTGCATAGCTATCAGTCCCAACAAGGTGTTCCAGGAGCTATCTGCTACCCAGCATCTGCAGGTAGATCCTTAGTGAGGGAGATAACAAGAACCTTCTCCAGACCCAGAGCTCCAGTGCAGTGCTCTAAAGCAAATGCAATCCTCAGGCAAACTTCTCCAGGCCCCCAGCCCAGCAGCCACGGAAGCCTAGACTGCAGTTTCTTGTTTCTCTGGCAAACATCAGGGGGCTATAGCCCCTGAGGAGGACTGGAACCTTCCCTGATGAGGCAAATGAAGAAAGAACAACTTCTTTCCTGCATATTTATCACCTCCTTAGCCACCTTCTGGGTGTCTCCTTCCAGGAATTGGCTGGGGCATTACAAAGATTATACCTATAATCTGAACCTCCCTCCCCATGCAGTGGAGGCTTCTTCCAGAGGCAGGGGGTAGCAATAAAACTTTCAGATAATAAATCCTGATCAGTCCAAACAATCAACAACCACTTCACTCACTACAGTGGAGCCAAAATCCTAACTTGAAGGCTGCTACAAATACATCTCCTTGATTTCCTCCCTAGACTTAATGAGTATTTAACCCTAGCAGTGGAAGGACCACTGCAGGGGTACATTTTGACTAATTACTGAAAATCAAATTTAATGAAAGACGTGTCCCTTCTATTGTTTTTTTGTAGCATTAGTGTTCTAATTCTTGACATCATTGTGGAAGAAGAACAACAATGGCGCCACTCTAAGTGCAGTATTAAAACAGATTTTAATAAATCTTAAAAACAGGTACTCACAAAAGTACATGTATTCAGGCATGTAAGTACTGGACAGGAAATGCCAGGTGTCCCAGGGGTATGATCCGGTCACGTCCTCAGATGTCGTTCCGCTTGGAGACGGGCTGCACTGCTGTGTGGGCGGCAGATCCGGCTGCTGGAACGCACTGTGTATGATGTGATGATCTGGGGGAACGAAGGCACTTCCGGGTCTAGGCAGGGGTGACGAATAAATCTGTTTTAATACTGCACTTAGAGTGGCGCCATTGTTGTTCTTCTTCTACAGTTTCCAGAGGATTGCTTCTTCTTTACCAACAGGGCTGCCTTCTACAACTGCTTTTATTGGACTGTAACTCAGTTTCTTATTGGACTGTAACAGCTTACAGTTGCTGATGTTTTGATTACCATATAATTTTACCATTCCAGATTGTTATTTTATGATAATAGTTATACAGCACCCAATCGCCCCATTTACTCTTAAACTGTTTACAAGTAGACTTACTACTGCTGTCTGACCATATTGAACATAGCGCTCACATCCACATGTTTTATATTGACATCATTGTGGCTCCTGATCTCCTGAAAGGAGCTTTATTGATTTTAATACATTTGGGACTTTTGTTTATCTGATATTATCATGATCCACCACTATACTCTGCTCCGTGTGAATTCCCATTGTCCAACAGCATTGATGTTGAGCCTGGTACACCCAATCTTGGGATGTATTGTTGAAGACCTCTTGGAAATTAACTGTGGATTCCTGCTATTTAAGCTTCTCAGCCAGGAAACAAATTGGTTTTTTCTCGACCACTCACCAAGGTGAGCTGCATACATTGATTTCAATTTTCCTGTTCACCTATCAATACTCTTAGATTCACTCCAATTTTGTTTCATTTTTTTTAGTAATCGCTGTGGCTATAACAGCACATGAAAGCACAGAACACTAGATATTACTGCATTATATAAACCCCCCCCCCCCCCCAAGAAACAGATATTGCAACAGTTTCCAAATATGTTTACTCATATTTTCAATTAATTGCTACTGTGATGTCAATGAGCTATGTACTGAATGTTAATAGCTGTGCCATAACTATAGTAACACTTATATATATATGTCAAGTAAATTTGTAAAGCTTGGTTTCCATAGTGCAGTGTTACATGAAACTGTGCACTTAAATTAGAAACACAAATGTGTAGTAAATATTCAAAATAAAAAATAGGATTGTGTACTCACTGCAAAGTCTTTTTCCCATTGTCTACTGAGGAATACAGCTTGAAACCTAGGGCTATATGCCTCCTACAGGAGACATGAACACTAGGCACATAGACAACTGAAGGTCAGTCCCCTCAGTTGTAGCAAGCTGTCCAAGAGAGAATTATGGCATATAAGGGGAGGGAGTTGTATCTCCCAATAGACTCTGCAAAAAGTATTTCTTTCCTGGCCAGCCTCACGTCAGCACACAATGGGTTAACTCCTCTCTCCAGTCTCTCAGGACCACCTTCTCTTAGCTGATAAAAAGGGAGCCTTTCCTCCCCCACCCTTGTTCTCTTTTTTTGGTCGGACTCCAGGCCACCATGCTCGTGGAATAGACTACACCCCCCTACCGAACCTACCTGCCCAGGTTTAAGCCTCTCCTGGGTTGGAAGGTCCAGAACAATAAAGGTAGATCCTTTTATCACACTGAACGCTCTAGGTGCCGTGGTGTTGCCGAAAGATCGTGTACTCTTTTCCTGCTCTCTAGGAGCCGCGCCGGCCGCCTCCCCTGTGCTTTCTGTTGGTCGTCGATGACATCACGGGGGGCGGGGCTGTGGGGGCGGAGGTGACAGGCGTTGCCTAGCAACATTCACCATAAAGCCTGGGGGGCCAGGAAGCTCCAGGCTGTTTGCCACAGCTAGTGAGGGAAATATTCTGGTGAGTTTTCTGTAGAGAGGGGGAGGGGTGACTGGGCTGTGTCAGTGTTTACTAGGCTGTGACCACTGAATATCCTTAATGCATTACCCATGTGTTTACAGCTTTCAGATCTTTTCTAAATATGCTGCCACCCCGAGTGACTCCACATCCTGTATTAAGGTAAAGTTATTTCCTTTAAATGCTAGAGTTAAAAAAAAAAAAAGGGAAAAGATATGATAGGAGTTTTTTTCTTTTTTTTAAATCCTGTCTTTTTATTGCTGCAGTATGAGCTCACCACAGCCCCAAAGTGCATGAAGATTGTCGGAAAGGTAGGAGGGGTCTACGGCGGCCACAAACAAAAGAGTGCAATATACCAAGGTAATAAGGTGTTTTGTCTTTATAGGAGTAGAAGCCCTAAAAAAAGACATTTGCAGAGAAAAAAGTCCCACCACCGCTCAAAATCTCTGCAGGCATCTGGGTCATGCTCAGGACATAGATCCCAGCCCACGCCACAAGATTGCTCAGACTGCTATAGCGGCAGAACAAAGTGCGACAAGAGGCCATCCTGCCGAAGGCCTCTGCTGGGCTTGTTCAGCGCCATCCGCCCCTGAAAAGCTCTTGTGGGCAGAATGCATAAAAGATGTAGCCACAGATAGAGAAACAGAGGCGCTAAGGATAAAGGAATTCATTCATGAGGCGGTGACTGAGAGTATGCAGTTGGTCTCAGGCGCAAGTACTTCCGAGACTAAGCCTAGAGTCAAGAGCACATCTAAGCAGAAGCGAGACTCACCACTGATCCTGGAAATATCTTCAGACTCTGATGAACCGTCAGAATATTTATTCGACTTCCAGCTCATAGAGCCTTACATTGTAGCAGTGAAGGAGGCCATTGACTGGGAACAAGACATCCAACCACCGGAAAACGTTCAGAGATATTTTCCTAACCTGAAGAAGCAGGGGGCAACCTTCCCGTTCATGACGGAGATTCGCAATTCGAGCAGGAATGGGAAAAACCAAAAAGGAAGGCAAACGTACAAAATCGCTTTTTAAGGTTATACCCATTTAAGACCCCAGAGGCTGTCTTTTGGGAATCAGCTCCAGGGGTGGATGCAGCTTTGCAGCGCCTAGCAAGGCAGGTGTCCCTGCCTTTGCAGAATTCTACAACCTTCAGAGACCCAATAAACAGGCGCACAGACACAGATCTAAAGAAGATCTATACAGGGGCCGGCGCAGCCTGCCGCCTGGCCATAGCCCTAACCTCGATCTCCAAGGCTCTAAAGGTCTGGGTCACAAATGTGGAGAAGGCCCTGAAGTCTGACGCAGAGAGGGCCAGAATCATTTTGGCGATAGAGGAACTTCATCTCTCAGCCGCCTTTTTGGCAGAAACCTCTATAGACCTAGTAAAACTGCTTATGACTTTTTCAGTAACGGCGAAAAGGGCCCTATGGTTGCACCATTGGGTGGCGGACAGTACCTCGAAACAGGCACTTTGTAACATTCCATACAATGGCAGGATGCTATTCGGGGACACCCTCGAGGAAGCTATCAAATGAGCTACTGGAGGGAAGTCGGGTCTGCTACCACAGAGACCCAAAAGGAGAGAGTAAACCGCTAGGTCAGGCCAATCAGAGTTCAGAAGGGCGCAGGAGGCCAGGTCATATAGACCAGGCCGAGAATATATGGGACCCCAATGGAGAGGCTCACAAAGTTCCTTTCTTCGGAACGTGAAGTCTAAGCCCACTCAGACCGCTAAGAAACCGGAGAAGTCCTTTTGATGGGTTGACTGCCCATCCCCCTCAGGTGGGTGCCAGGCTGGCGTCCTTTTCGAACGTATGGACGGAACAGGAGTTTACTCCCCATTTTTTTCTGGTGCCCAAAGCGTCCGGAGATCTCAGACCAATCTTAGACCTAAGGTCTTTAAACCACTACATCGATCCCAAGACATTCAAAATGTAATCAATGTATACAATTATATCAATTCTGCAACCAGGGAACTGGTTAATATTAGTCGATTTAGCAGATGCCTACCTTCATGTCCCAATCATCAGGCATCACCAAAGATACCTAAGATTTATGGTAGGGGAAGATCATTTCCAGTTCAAATGTCTGCCCTTCGGAATCAGCACAGCACCTCAAGTCTTTTCCAAGATCTTGCTAGCTACCATTGCTGTTATACGTCTGAGGGGCATAAAAATTTTCCACTACTTAGACGACATCTTGGTAGTGGCCCGCGCAAACGAGGAGTTAACGGCACAGCGCGAGGGGATGCAGAAGATTCTACTTCGGCTGGATTATCAACAAGAAGAAGAGCCAGTTGATTCCCTACCAAGAGATGGAGTACCTAGGGCTTGTTTTCAACACAAACAAAGGGCAGGTCTCGCTACCACATCGCAAAATAGCTGAGCTAGTAGCCTGTGTAAACAGCGTGATGGAGTCCTTGTCGCTGTCAGCGAGGGACTGTATGACGCTTCTGGGAATGTTCACCGCAGCAACCCCAGCTATTCCCTGGGCAAGATTCCATTCAAGATCATTCCAAACGTCCTTACTGAACCAGTGGGATGGCGTATCACTCCACCAAAAGATTCTTATACCAAGATGGATCCGCCAGGACTTGGCGTGGTGGATAGTTCCAGGGACTCTGTCGCAGGGCGTGCCTCTCAGCCCTGGAGATTGGATCCAGATAACCTCGGATGCCAGTCTCCGGGGCTGGGACACCCACGGCCTCGGCAGATGGGTCCAAGCCAAATGGAGCAGGATGGAGAGCAGACACTCCAACCTTTTGGAGTTACAAGCAGCATACCTAGCCCTATTGGCATTCGAGAACCTGATTCAGGGAGCTCTGGTCAAGCTTATGTTGGACAACTGGATGACGGTCGCACACATGTGGAAGCCTTGATGGCAGCCTACATTGCGGGCAGTCAAAACTACATAGCAGACCATCTGAGTCGGATTTTCCCGACAAAAACGAGTGGGCACTCAACAAGGACTATCTGAAAACAATCTTTTACAGGTGGGGTACACCCTCAGTGGATTTGATGGCAACCCCATGGAATACGCAGGTATCCCAGTTCACGTCAAGACTCCACTTCAATGAAGCACTAGCTCAAGACGCCTTCTCAATTCTGTGGGAATTTCCCCTAGTCTACCTTTTCCCACTGGTACCTCTGATAATGAAAACCCTATTAAAAATTGCAAGGGAGATCGTCCATGCAATTGCAATCCTACCCTTCTGGCCACAAAGGCCATGGTTCCCATTGCTCCTGCAGCTGACGGCAGTTCCCCCAATATGGTTGCCGCTGAAGAGAGACCTTTTACAGCAGGACCAGTGGTATCACCCCAACCCAGGCAGATTGCAACTGACAGCATGGCTGTTCAATCAGCCAGACTGCAGTCTCAGGGCATCTCAGAAGAAGTAATCTCGACCCTATTGAAGTCAAGAAGGGCCACAACTAATGCCACATACACCAGAATTTGAAGGAAGTTTACAGCATTCGCTTTACAACAGAATTTCTCCCCATTGTCCTCAAATATTGCGCAGGTGCTGGAATTTTTACAGTCAGCTCTAAGTATGGGCTTAGCATACAACAACATAAACGTGCAGTTGTCAGCCTTGTCTTGCTTCACAGGCCACAAGTGGGCAGACGAACCGCTCAATAAAGCAATTTCTTAGAGCGGCCATAAGAATAAGACCACCAAGGAAGTCCCTGTTCCCAGCCTGGGACTTGGGCACAGTGCTAAAATCTTTGCTACAACATCCATACGTGCCTGCGGAGACATGCCCACTATGGTTCCTGACAGTCAAGCTGATTTTCCTCACAGCCATAATGTCAGCAAGGAGAGTTTCAGAGCTGGCAGCTCTATCTTGCAAAGATCCTTTTTGCATAAAGTGTTTCTTAGGCCCTCACTGGCCTTAACCCCTAATTTGGTTTCCACGTTCCATGTAAATTGGAAGGCAGTCCTGCCCAGCTTCATGCAACTGCCGAGACAAGAGGGGGAACTAGATCTCAGACCATTGGAAATGGTCAAATTATTTTCAACTTACTTACACCGCTTTCTGCAGTTGCGCAAAATTGATACCTTGTTCATCCTGCCATCAAGACCTAGAAGAGGAGAAGCGGCATTAGCTAGAATCATAGCTACCTGGATCACTAAAGTGAGAAACAGGGACTGACGCCTCCACAAGTTATTAGAGCTCATTCAACAAGAGGGGTGGCAGCCTCATGGGCAGCTTCTGCTAAAATATCGGTTGAAGACATAAGCAGGACCGCTAGTTGGAGCTCCTGCTAAACCTTTGCCAAATATAGTTTCGATGTCACAGCGACTAGTGCAGCAAATTTTAGTGTCAGCACCCTTACAAGCAAAATAAAATATTCACTAAAGCAGCATTACTAGTTGTTTTTCGAGTCTTTATTATCCCACCCTAAATTAGCTAAATCAAATCCCATTGTGTGCTGACGTGAGGCTGGCCTGTCCTCACGTCAGCACAATCTTTTTGTTCCCTCCCTACAAGCCTGTCATCCACTAGTAAGTGGAACAAGGGCGGAGGAGGAAGGCCTCCCTTTTTATCAGCTAGGTGAAGGTGGTCCTGAGAGACTGGAGAGAGGGGTTAACCCATTGTGTGCTGACATGAGGACAGGCCAGGAAAGGAAAATTACAGTAAGTATTGGTAACAATTTTCCGTTTTCACAATGAGTACAAAAATCTTATTTCTTCTAAATGCAACTTGATAGTAATCAACCTAGGGACATTTAAAATCAGTCATACTGAGGGGAGGGTACACCAAAACAACACAGCCGAATTAGTCCTACAAGGAAAAAAAAAGAAAAAACAATCAGGAAATCAAAGGGCAATAAATAGCCGCTTACAGGACCTTTCAACTAAAACTAGTGTAGCCTTCGTTTGAAGGGGTTTATGACAAATGAACCTCTCTGAACAGAATATTGCACTAAATCTGTAGGTAAATAAGAGAACCAGAATCTTCGCTTAGCGGAAGACTGGGTTTAATAATAAAGTTGGCAAGGCTTCCACAAAGGACATGGTCTTTTTGAACAGAGAATATTCCCTTCCTGGGAAAGTAACAAGTAATCAAATCAAAGTAACTGGAAGCAATGGAACTACTGCAATCGGCATATAACAGTAACCATAAGTATACAGATACACACCAGTAAGAAATAATACAAGCTTTACATAAGAAAAGATTTTTAATAGCACATACATCCAATGTCCAAATAGGTATTATCAGCAAAGAGCCCAACAAGAGTCCTAGTGGAACTGTGCACATATACCCAGGTATACAGTATATGGTGTAGCAGGGTGCCTGTGAAACAAGGTAAAATGACAGGAAAAGTAATTGATGGGATATATGTTCCTCCACGGACGTGTGTATGCTCCATCGGACAAACTTTTTTGGTTTTCATCTGACTTTTGTTGGCTGTGTGAATGGACAAACTTTCCGGCAACAAAAGTCCGATGGAGCAAAGTCTGATCGTGTGTACACAAAGTCGTCTTGTTCCCTCTTCTCTTCTTCCGATGTTGACACGACGCTGTCTCCCGCTGTAAAAGCTGTGTGCGAGGTGCACAACGACTTAAATAGGCACGGGGCGTGGTCACCAGGTGATGTCTCCCGGTGACCCCGCCCCCTTATGACGTCACAGTCCCATCATGCCCCGGGATTACAGCGTGAGACAGCGTTGTGTCAACATCAGAAGAAGAGGGAACAAGACGACGGAGAAGACAGGGCCACCGCTAGCAAAAGAGCAGCAGAAGATAGCGGAGGAGCCCGGCAGAAGAACTGGAGAGCGAAGAAGAGGCCGGAGAGCACGGAGAAGACCTGGACACTGGGAGAAGAGGCCAGAGAGAGCGGAGAAGTCGGAAGAAGACCCTTGCAATCGGAAGAAGACCCCGAAGTTGGAAGAAGACCCCCGGAGCTGACTAATAAATTACTTTAAAAACCTGTCTAGTCTGTTTTTTTACTGACGCTTTTTCCCCCAGTTGTCGGGAAGAGGCCTTTGTCCTCATCAACATGGGGACAAGGAACTTTAGGGTGGGGGGGACCGCAGGGTGCCCCCCTGCCCCAAAGCGCCCACCCCCGAATGTTGAGGGCATGCGGCCTGGTACGGTTCAGGAGGGGGGCGCTCGCTCGTCCCCACCCCCTTTCCTGACCGGCCGTGCTGCGTGCTCGGATAAGAGTCTGGTATGGATTTTGGGGGGACCCCCACGCTGTTTTATTTGGCATAGGGGGTTCCCCTTAAAATCCATACCAGACCTAAGGGCCTGGTATGCCCCTGGAGGGGAACTCATGCCGGTTTTTTATTTAAAATTTGGCGTGGAGTTCCCCCTCATGATTCATACCAAACACCTGTCGGCAATGCTTGTCGCTCATCGCGAAAGGAAAAAACACATTTTTCCTTTCCCGATCAGCGCTGGTTCCCACGACGGGAATTGCAAGTGTCAAATCTCGCCGATACAAAAGTAAACCAAAGGGTGGCAGTAAAGAGCTAAAAAAAAACACGTGATTTGGTGAAATTTGGATGAAAAAGTCCTGCCGTGTGTATGCTTAATTAGTTTAAGGCCAACGTCCTTTGTACAAAAATCCACAGGAAAGTTTGTACAAAGTCCTATCGTGTGTATGGGCCTTTAGATTTACAATCTAAGGTAATACCAGCAAAAACTTCAGGGTAAAGAAGGATAGTTCTTTACCCTGTGTTGGTAATGTCTGTTCTGGGGCTGGTTTTATTGGGAGTCTGATAGAGCTCTGGGTGGGACAGACTCCCAAGTCCGTGGACTGCAGCTTAATGTTCTCCTTTCATGTCTTGATTAGGGCAGCTGGTCCTAGCTCTCAGGGAGAGTGTGTGTCTCCATGTGAGGAGGCAACTAGGAGCATGGCTGCTTGTTTTCCCTAACTTTGGATACAAAGTGTTTGCGTTTGGAAGGACATTTGCTACATAACCAAGCACTGGTCAGACTACTGGCACAGTAAGGCTTGGTAGAGCAGAAGTTTATTTTTGTTTGATTGATGGCAAGATGCTCTTTTTCTTCGATTTGGAAATCTCCTGTGCATTAAACATGGTGTTTTCCTAAAGAGACTGTGAGTTTGTCCCTGCATTGAGTCTGATCCCCTACAATTGGTGGCTTGAAGCGGGCACAAGACATTGAGAGTGTACCTCTTGCAGCGGCATTTTTGAAAAAATAAATAAGAGCCAGTGCTCTTAAAGGGACAGTACGCTAAAAAAATATTTCTTTTTGTTTTTTTATTAATTCACTGGTAAGTAAACTGATAAGAGAATGGAGGAACTATTCAAACAGCTGGTGCAAGCACGCATAGACCAACAAGAAACTAACCGCTTGTTGATAACTGCTACCCAAGTGACCATGCAGGAGCAGAAGGATTTCAATAAGCTCATACAGACTCAGGTGCAGTCCCTGACTGACAAAGTCCTACGTGTGGACAATGTTGCAGATTTACTCAAGCGAGTGCAGGCTGCATTACAGAAAATGACGGCCGAGGATGATGTGGAGGCTTTCCTCACGGTTTTTGAGAGGGTGGCAGAGCGTGAAGGGCTACCTCTGGACCAAGGGGCTGAGGTCCTTGTCCCCTTTTTGACCGGGGACCCACAGAAGGCCTATTTTGATTTAAATTCCGCTGAGGCCCGGCAAAATGAAACTCTGAAAACTGAGATTCTGGCCCGCCTTGGCGTAACAATGGCTGTGAGAGCTCAGCGCGTCCATGCTTTGTAATTTAAGGTGGACCAACCTGCAAGGTCCCAGATGTTCGACCTCATTCATCTCACATGGATGTGGTTACAGCCAGAGGTCGTCACCCCAGCCCAAATCTTGGAGAGAGTCGCAGTAGACCGCTTTGTGAGAGCCCTTCCAACCCCTATACAGCCGTTTGCCGGGAGAGCTGATCCTAAAGATGCCAATGAATTGGTGGCCCCCGTGGAGCGGTACTTGTGTACTGAGGATTTTCTTCGGGGTGTAGTACCCACAGAATCCTTCTCCAAGAGACAGAAGCCCACCAACCCAGGAAAAAGCGATCCCGCCCTAAAGTGGGGGAAAAGGGAAGTAAATGCGATGGAGGTTGCGGAGGCACAAGGAGTGAAGAGGCTCAATCACCAAAGGGAGACCCGCCAGGATCAGGGTCCTATAGTGTGCTGGCGTTGCCAAGAACCGGGGCACCTGGCCGCCAGTTGTCCGCTAAACCAGGAACCTATGGATTACAGTATGACCCAGAAAAGCTCTTTTGTTGCTACACCAGGAAACAGCCAGGCGGCACTGAGAAACAAATTTGTGTCATTAAAGTGGACGGTTGCCAGATGACTGCCTTGCTGGATTCTGGCAGTCTAGTAACTCTAGTGCATGCCAGTCTCGTGAACCCCCAAAAGTTGCAGTAACAGCTAATGGGTGTGGTTTGTATTCATGGGGATACCAAGTGCTACCCCACGGCCATTGTCTATCGAATCTCCCTGTGGCACTATGGACTATGAGGTTGGAGTAGTCCTAAATCTCATGTATAACACTGTCCTTGGACGAGACTTCCCTTTTTTCTGGGATTTATGGGATAGTGCCAAGGGAGCAAGGCCCTCAGCGGGATCGGATTCCTACTGCCCAGAACCGTTGGAGGAGGAGAACAAATTCCATTTTAACTTAGAAGTCCTTGCAGGTGACACAAAGAACCCCCATCCAGAGTTAGGCCTGCCAGACCTGCCCACGACCCGGGAAAACTTTGGCAGGGCCCAGCTTAGGGACCCAATTTTAGCTAGGGCAAGGGAACAGGTAAAAGTGATAAATGGGGTACCCCAAGAGCCAGGGGAGGAGGCCATATTCCCACATTTTGCTATGGAAAATGACCTGTTATATAGAGTCGATGAAGTTCGAGGAGGGAGACTTGAACAGTTGCTAGTACCTCAACCTCATAGACGCATGGTACTGACCTGGCACATTCTCATGTTCTTGGGGGAAATCTGGGGGTGGATAAAACTAAGGAAAGAGTATTGCAACGGTTTTATTGGCCAGGCTTGCACAAAGAGGTAAAAGTGTACTGTGAATCTTGCCCAGTTTGTCAGATCACTGCTCCGGTCTCACGTTTCCGGAGTCCATTGGTGCCTTTAACCATCATTGAGGTGCCCTTTGACAGGATTGCCATGGATATTGTGGGTCCCTTGGTTACGTCCACTAGGGGGCACCAGTATATCCTGGTTGTCTTGGACTATGCCACCCGGTATCCAGAGGCAATCCCATTAAGGAACCCCTCAGCTAAGAGTATTGCTAAAGAGCTTTCTCTTATATTTTCACGTGTGGGTATTCCTCGGGAGCTGCTAACTGACCAGGGCACGCCCTTCATGTCGAAGGTTACTAAAGAGTTATGTAAAGTGTTTAAAATTAATCACTTACGCACTTCTTGTTTTTAAGGTTGAACTGGATGGACTTGTGTCTTTTTTCAACCTGACTAACTATGTAACTTCTGTGTACCACCCACAAACGGATGGTCTAGTGGAAAGGTTCAACAAAACGCTTAAAGGAATGTTAAAGCGAGTGGTAGCGGCAGATGGTAGGGACTGGGATTGCCTCTTGCCCTAGCTCATGTTTGCTATACGGGAGGTACCCCAAGCCTCCACCGGCTTTTCCCCTTTCGAGTTGCTGTATGGCAGACACCCGAGGGGCCTATTAGATATAGCAAAAGGATCCGAACCTTTAACCCTGGTGACAGAGTTCTTGTGCTGGTACCTACGGTGGAGAGCATATTTCTGCCGAAATGCCAAGGGCCATACGAGGTCGTACAACAGGTGGGGGAAGTTAACTATAGAGTACATCAGCCTGTTAAAAGGAAACCCGACCAAATCTACCATGTCAATCTATTGAAGCCCTGGAAAGACAGAGAATCCCTTATGGTCCAAGCACCCTTGGTGATGACTACCACAGGTCCTTCTACCATGCCTGGGGTAGAGATCGCTGAGGCCTTGTCATAAGCCAAAAACAAGAAGCCAAGAAATTACTGCTAAGAAATAGGAAGTTCTCCTCTGATCTTCCAGGGGTAACCTCAGTAATAAAGCATGATATTGTGACCGAGCCAGGGGTGAAAGTTAACTTAAAACCTTATCGCATCCCAGAAGCTCGACGCCAAGTCGTTTCAGAGGAAATAAGGAGGATGTTGGATCTTGAGGTAATAGAAAAGTCCCATAGTGAGTGGTGTAGTCCAATCGTCCTTATTCCAAATCCGGATGGAAGCATCCAATTTTGTAATGATTTCCGAAAGTTAAATGAGGTGTCAAAATTTGACGCTTATCCAATGCCCAGGGTAGATTAATTAATTGAGCATCTAGGACATGCTCGATATATCACCACCCTGGACCTTACGAAGGGGTATTGGCAAAAACCACTTACAGAACGTGCAAAAGAGAAGACAGCCTTTTCCACTCCTGAGGGCCACTGGCAGTATAAGAGGATGCCAGTCGGCCTACATGGGGCCCCTGCCACTTTTCAGAGGATGATGGATCGCATCCTTAAGCCCCGCCAAGCCTATGCATCTGCGTATTTAGATGACGTGGTAATTTTTAGTGCAGACTGGGAGAGCCACTTACCTAACGTGCAGGCTGTTATTAACGCCCTCCAGGGTGAGGGTCTGACAGCCAATCCTAAGAAGTGTGCTGTGGGATTAGAGGAGGCCCGGTATCTGGGGTACATTATTGGCAGGGGGATAGTACAACCCCAAGTCACAAAGATCCAAGCAATCCAAAGTTGGCCAAGACCCCTGAATAAAAAACAGGCCAGGGCTTTTTTGGGTTTAGTAGGCTATTACAGAAGGTTTATCCCCAAATTTGCTACATTGGCTGCTTCCCTTACAGATCTTACCAAAGGGTGGGAAGTCCACAGGAGTAACTTGGTCCCCAGAAGCTAGGAAAGCTTTCTAGAACCTAAAGACAGCTCTGTGTAATAGCCCTGTCTTAATCACCCCAGATTTCACACAAGAATTTAAAGTGCAGACGGATGCTTCAGACGTGCGATTAGGTGCAGTGTTGTCCCAAGTGGTGAATGGGGAGGAACACCCCATAGCGTTCTTAAGCAGAAAATTGACCCCTGTTGAAAAAAGGTACGCCATTGTAGAACGGGAATGTTTAGCCATCAAATGGGCTCATGAAAGTTTAAAATATTATCTATTAGGGCGACAGTTTAGGCTCCTAACTGACCATGCCCCACTCAAATTGATGGCCCAAAATAAGGAGAAAAATGCAAGAGTTACCAGATGGTTCTTGGCTCTACAGAATTTTAAATTTTTAGTAGAACATAGACCAGGTAGCCAACAAGCTAACGCTGATGCCCTCTCCAGAGTTTACAGTCCGTTTGCCCAAGGTGCTTAACCCCCCGAGTTTGAGCAGAGGGGGGAGATATGTAGCAGGGTGCTTGTGAAACAAGGTAAAATGACAGGAAAAGTAATTGATGGGATATATGTTCCTCCACGGATTCTTAGATTTACAATCTAAGGTAATACCAGCAAAAACTTTAGGGTAAAGAAGGATAGTTCTTTACCCTGTGTTACCCTGTGTGGTAATGTCTGTTCCGGGGCTGGATTTATTGGGAGTCTGATAGAGCTCTGGGTGGGACAGACTCCCAAGTCCGTGGACCCTTGCTTAATGTTTTCCTTTTAGGTCTTGATTAAAGCAGCTGGTCCTAGCTCTCAGGGAGAGTGTGTCTCCATGTGAGGAGGCAACTAGGAGCATGGCTGCTTGTTTTCCCTAACTTTGGATACAAAGTGTTTGCGTTTGGAAGGACATTTGCTACATAACCAAGGACTGGTCAGACTACGGACACAGTAAGGCTCGGTAGAGCAGAAGTTTATTTTTGTTTGATTGATGGCAAGATGCCCTTTTTCTTCTGTTTGGAAATCTCCTGTGCATTAAACATGGTGTTTTCCCAAGGACACTGTGAGTTTGTCCCTGCATTGAGTCTGATCCCCTACATTAGTTAATAATAAGGACACCTAAAGTTGCATGTTGCAGCAAAGTTCATTTGCAGGGGCCCCTGAGGATGATCACGATGTGCCATTCATCTTGGTGTCAGAGACCTGAAAACTTGATTAGCGGCAATTAGGAGACCATCTAACTAGCCTGGAACATAACGTCTAATTTTTCATGCAAACTGCCCTCTAACTACCAGAATTGGCAGTTTAATGCCTAACCTGGTCTCTCTCTCTCTCCCTCTCTCTCTAGTGGACTGGGCTTTAATAGATAAAAGAGGCACTTTATCATGCAACTCATAGGCCTGCACAACAACCTGCTGAAATCACTTAGATGGATAAAGGGGGGGGGGGGGGGTTGGGCGTTTAACAGGATAGGTAGTTCTGACAGGGATCTGAAAAAAGGGCAAGTATCACAATCTTTCCCTGCGCCAAACTTGACCTTGCACAACAGTGCATAAAAGGAACTGGTTAGATTGTTTGTCCACAGTTACAGGGAATTTCCCTTCTTTTTAGTGCTAGACATTTTACTAACAAGGTAGCGTACTTTTAGGTAAAATAGAGCTACAAAAATCCTCTGCTAATAATCAGGGACAGTGTAAGATAAATGTACCAGGGTTAATAAAAAAAATGTAAATAAAAAGGAGGGTTTTCACTTTCGCCAAACAAGTGCCCAGCCTGCAAACCTACATAATGAAAATAGTAAAGCCAAATAAAAGAAAAAAGGGGATATATTTTCCTCAGATACTGCTTCCATGCACACAGCCTCATGAACAAGAAAGAGGAAAACATTACAGAGTGTATAATCTGCTAGCCACTCATAACAGTGAGTCTTTAGAGAATGAGACAGGAGACAGGTGAAGGCTGAACCACAGATGGGTTGTCACTGCTGACTGCAGCAGGATCAACACACCAGTATACTTTTTTTTCACTTTCTTTTTATTCAGTTTTCAATAAGATTACAGTAGAATACAGCAATCCAGGGTAACAAGCTACAAACCCAGCTACAACTCCTGCATTAAAAACACTGTGACTAATAGATCTGAAGTAATTTATAACATTGTCATGCAATGGTTTCTGTTGCACCAAGTGGGTAGCTGGACACTCACGAGACTCACCCATTTACGAAGTACAAAGATTATCTCCAAGCATAAAGGGAATGGAAGACATGCCAAGTCCACCACCAGCCCAGCAGAGGAGATAAGCTGTCAGTATGAAATGAGGGTTTGAAATGTTGTATACACAACAGTGTATATACAACAGTTCTACCCTTTTCAAACTTCATAGGACAAGCACAGTTCTTATAGGTGGCTTTGTATGGGGCAATGCCTTGTTAACCAGGTTCTTCCAGAATGCAAGTGAGGGTGCCACTTTCTTTTTCCAATGTAGTACAATAGTATTCTGCACTGTGAATAGAAGAAGAGTTACTAACATCAATACTAGGAGACACTGCTCCAGGTGAGATTTAGCAGCTTAATGGTCTCCACACATGGGTGCTCGCCTTGGCTCGCAACCGCAATGCAATAAACGCAAAAGGAACAGCTTCACTCCACTGTAAGTCCTCGTACCACTTACTGTATAATCTTGAAGAGCAAGTGACACAGGAAGGACATGAAGAATCTGCTGTTAATGCGTTTCACACAAACTTGTGCTTAATCGTAACACCATAGGTGTTATGATTAGGCACAAGTTTGTGTGAAAAGCATCAACAGCTGCTTCTTTGTATCCTTCCTGTGTCACTTGCTCTTAAGATTATACAATAGATGTTACGAAGACTTACAGTGGTGTGCAGCCAGTCCTTTTGGATTTAATAGAAGATTCCTTAAACATGTCATTGGATGCCAGTCCCAAAAGGCCAGGCTGAAACTAGGGGGGACAGGGGGAACACGCCCCGAGTGATGCATTTACAGGGGTTCCGTCACCCCCACCCACACTGGGAAGCGCTGCTCTAAAGGCTGTCACTGTTGCCCGCTGCATAGTTTGCCAAACACCAGAGAACCAAATAGGAGGGAGACTGCACAGGCACTAGCACTGAATCACTCTGCTCTTCCTGCCTGCCAGCACTATAGAAAGGCATTCCAGAGAGATGCTTCAGCATGAGAGAGTCTTCGTGGAACTGGAAGGCATTTATTTAGACAAGGAGAGGGATTTGTGTGCAGAAGGCCCTGGACTAGGAACTTGGGGTTGGTATGGCAAAGGATTGGGGGGCTTGGGGGGGTGCAGAGAAGGCCCTGGACTGGGGGGGGCAAAGCAGATCTTGGGCTGGGGGGTGCAGAGGAGGCCCTGGACTGGGGGGTGCAATGGAGGCCCTGAGCTGAAGGGGGGGTGAGGAGGAGGCTCTGGACTGGAGGGGGCTCAGAGGAGACCCTGTACCTGGGGGGGGGCAGTGGGGGCCTTGGGCTGATGGGTGTGGAGAAGACATTGGGCTGGGGGGTGCAGAGGAGGCCCTGGACTGAGGGGGGTGCGGAGGAGGCCCTGTGCTGGGGGGATGGTGCAGAGGAGGCCCTGGGCTGGGGGGGCATGGTACAAGGGGCATGGGGGGTGCGGAGGAGGCCCTGGACTGGGGGGGTGAAGCGGAGGCCCTGGACTGGGGAGGTGCAGAGGAGGCGCTGGAGTGGGAGGGGGGTGCAGAGGAGGCCCTGGACTAGAAAAGGGTTGGTGTAGCAAAGATCCTGGATTAGGAGAGGAGGCCCTGGCCTAGGTGCAGAGTACACAGGAGGCCATGGACTGGAAGGTGCAGAGGAGGCCCTGGACTCCCCTGGACCCATTTTTAGCTAACAGTGGGCTGTCAGCTGACGTCAAAGAGCCGGTCCAGGCTGGGGAAAAATTGCAACCTTATGGTCGGGGTCCACTCACATACCTGGACCAGCACCCAGCTCAGCCTGAGCTGCCCGATCCCGCCCTCCACAGCCCAGTGTTTCAGCGAGCGCGGGGGGGCATAGCAGGGAGCCAGAGACTGACAGTCGCCAGCTCTCTGCTCAGGGATCACTAAGAACTGAGTGATCGGTGGTGTTTACTCGATTCTCAGGCTTAGAGCTGGCGGGGGCACAGATGCAGCATCCACTTACGTAAGTGGGATTAAAAAAAAAAAATCCCATACCTGACCATCTCCTCTTTCCTGCTATCTGGCCCACATGATAATTAGGCCTCATTCACATGGAGCATATGCGTCCATGCCCAGTGTGATGGTTGTGTACCGCATGGGGATACTTGGTGTTCCGTGTATCCCTGTGCAGGCAGTCCAGTCAAAGTCATTTGGGACACAGCAGCTGCATGGACATATTTGAATGGCAAAATGTGAACGCATAGTGTCTGCATAGGGATCTGTGCACCCACTTCTACAAGTGAAGCTCTCTGGTGGATGCAGATACAGCAAAAAGTGGCTCAGCATACAGGACCTATCTTAGTGCCTGTCTGAATGAGCCCTTGGGGAATTTATCAAAACTAGAGCAGACAGAATCTGGAGCACCTGTGCATGGCAACCAATCAGCTCATATCTTTCATTTTCAAAGCTGAACAAGCTGAAGATAGAAGCCAGATTCCAGATTCTGACTGCACCAGTTTTGATAAATGTTTTTACATTTATTACTCCTGACTACTGCATTCTAGGTACAGCACATGCTTTGTTGAAGTGGTTGTAAAGGCACAAGGTTTTTTACCTTCATGCATTATATGCATGAAGGTAAAAAATCTTCTGTGTGCAGCAGTCCCCCCAGCCCCATCTAATATATACCTGAGCCCCCTCTCGATCCAGCAATGTCCACGAGAGCCTTGGCTCTCCGGGGACTCGCACTCATGATTGGCTTTTGGCAGCAGAGGAGCCATTGGCTCCTGCTGCTGTCAATCACAGCCAGTGAGCCAATCAGGAGATGGAGTGGGCGGGAGTGCACCTGCTTGGATGCCCCAATAGCAAGCTGCTTGCTGTGGGGGCACCCAGAAGGAGGGAAGATCCAGGCTGCTCTGTGCAAAACCATTACACAGAGCAGGTAAGTATAACATGTTTGTTATTTAAAAAAAAAAAAAACAAGTCTTTATTAACACTTTAGGTTAGCTGTGTGTAGTAAAGGATACACAATAGAACAGTTTTATTTTATTAAAATGAGTGTACTGAGGTTTGTACTGTCTGTTACATACTCGCTTGTGGACCAGTCATTAAAGCATATGGTCATTTAAGCCCCTCCCACTGTTGATGCAATCTGACCACACCCACAGTTTTGGCGCAGCGCCGCTATATTGCCACATACCATTTTTCTTGGGGTGGTGAAAAAAATGCCAGCTTCGGGTGCCAGATGTGCTAGCTACACCACTGCCAAAAGGCATACAGAAATTGTGAGCAGAACACATCACTGATAAACTGAATAACCCCCCTCTATGAATTATCTCTCTATCACCGGGCAAATCCAAAATAAAAAATATATGCATAAAATCAGTAGGTGAGTAATATTTATTCTTATTGGGATAGGCCAGATCACCCTTAAGCAAAGGCTCTTGTATTGCTCATATATAATTTTAGTATCCTTGGGGACCCAGATGAAGGAGCTAAAAAGTTTTTGTTAACTTTTGTTGAAGAATGACTTTGGGTAGTCACCAACCCATTCACTATTTTTATGCTGGGAGTGTCAGCATATACCGATTGCTTTGCAACCAACTGCACCAATAGCTTCCTATTCTTATACCCATGTTCAAATAGTGACTCAACCCTCCTCCTGAAAGATGTTTAAATGAGATAAATCATATAGCGGTTTTGACTTTAAGAGGCCGAGACACAGGGGTGTTTTATGCAAGCAGTGGGTGAGTGTGCAGGATCATAATTGGGTCCTCGCAAGATTGAAAAAGAGAAAATATGTGTGATTTTTATTGTACTGATTTTTGGCCATGGATAAAAGGGAAGCAGAGATCAGTAGTAATTGATGCATTGTTCAGAGATTAGTAGGAACTTAGGCAGAGTTTAGAGATTAGCATGAAGTGACGCGGAGTTCAGAGATCAGTGATCAGTAGGAAGTGAAGCATAGTTCAGAGATCAGTGATCAGTAGGAAGGGAAGCATAGTTCAGAGATCAGTGATCAGTAGGAAGTGATGCAGCATTCACTGATCAGTGATTAGTAGGAAGTGATGCAGAGATCAGTAGGAAGTGACACAGAGTTCAGGGATCAGTGATCAGTAGTAAGTGAAGCAGAGTTCAGAGATCAGTAGGAAGTGATGCAGAGTTCAGAGATCAGTGGACAGTAGGAAGTGATACAGCCCTCAGTGATTAGTAGGAAGTGATGCAGAGATCAGTAGGAAGTGACGCAGGGTTTAGAGATTAGTAGAAAGTGACGTAGAGTTCAGGGATCAGTAGTAAGTGAAACAGAGTTCAGAGATCAGTAGGAAGTAACGCAGAGTTCATAGATCAGTGATTAGTAGGAAGTGACACATAGTTCAGGGATCAGTGATCAGTAGTAAGTGAAGCATAGGTCAGAGATCAGTAGGAAGTAGGGATGAGCTTCGAGTCGAACTCATGTTCGACTCGAACATCGGCTGTTCGCCATGCGCCCCTGTACAGGCATACTATAGACACCCCCCAGGTACGAAATTTAAAGGAATATTACACTTTTATTGTTTGACTTTAAGCATTATTAAAATCACTGCTCCCGAAAAAACGTCCGTTTTAAAAACTTTTTTTTGCATTGATACATGTGCCCTGGGGCAGGACCCGGGTCCCCAAACCCTTTTTAGGACAATACCATGCAAATTAGCCTTTAAAATGAGCACTTTTGATTTTGAATGTTCGAGTCCCACAGACTTCAATGGGGTTCTAACGTTTGTGCAAAGTTTTGGTCTGTTCGCAAGTTCTGGTGCGAACCGAACCGGGGGGTGTTCGGCTCATCCCTAGTAGGAAGTGATGCAGAGTTCAGAGATAAGTGATCAGTAGGAAGTGATGCAGAGTTCAGAGATCAGTGATCAAGTAGGAAGTGAAGCGAGGCTTGATACGCACATTAAACAGGAACCCTCCACTTCCGCTTGGGTAGCTGAGACGCACAACTCACGTCGTGAGTCACACAGCGGTGTTGGATCGGCTTCTGCTTTCCCTTGAGCTGTTTTATGTTTGCTGAACCTGTATCGGACTATGTAAGTGCTATATCTTAAGCAATTAAAAAGCAATATTACACTATTCCTGCCTTCTGTGGCTCTTTGTGTTGGAGCCAATTCCACAGAACCATTTGATGGAAGCTGGATAAATGCAGTAGAAGATACATAAGTTCAAAGAAATTCACGTTTATATACCATTGCATATTGGATTGGGATCCGGTTTCTCCTGCACATGGATGATTGATTGTGATGAGATTCCTGAAGGAGCTAAATTAATGTAATGAGGAGTTTTCTATAAATACATGCTTTATGGTCACCTGGTGGCCGAGGTTATCTGGTGAGCGCATTTTATTATCACTTCAGGTGAAGCACTTTTTATATGAGATTTCTGGAGCCCATTGCACTTTAGAAGCATGGTGTTGGAGCATATATAAGAAGATTTGATCACAGTGTCTGTCATGGACATTTCAGATTTAGTAATTCTTTATGCACTTTATTAATTGTATTACATCATGCACTAATATCCATTTTACATATTTGTCTATTGCGCCCTTTACAATTATTTCATGAGTAAGTGAAGCATAGTTCAGAGATCAGTAGGAAGTGACTCAGATTTCAGAGATCAGTGATCAGTAGGAAGTGAAGCATAGTTCAGAGATCAGTAGGAAGTGACTCAGATTTCAGAGATCAGTGATCAGTAGGAAGTGACGCAGCATTCAGGGATCAGCGATTAGTAGGAAGTGATGCAGAGATCAGTAGGAAGTGACGCAAAGTTCAGAGATTAGTCGAAAGTGACGCAGAGTTCAGGGATCAGTGATCAGTAGTAAGTGAAACGTAGTTTAGAGATCAGTAGGAAGTGAAACAGAGTTCAGAGATCAGTAGGAAGTAACGCAGAGTTCATAGATCAGTGATTAGTAGGAAGTGACACATAGTTCAGGGATCAGTGATCAGTAGTAAGTGAAGCATAGTTCAGAGATCAGTAGGAAGTAGGGATGAGCTTCGAGTCAAACTCATGTTCGACACGAACATCGGCTGTTCGCCAGTTCGCCGAACAGCGAACAATTTGGGGTGTTTGCGGCAAATTCAAAAGCCGCAGAACACCCTTTAAAAGTCTATGGGAGAAGTCAAAAGTGCTAATTTTAAAGGCTTATATGCATGGTATTGTCATAAAAAGTGTTTGGGGACCTAGGTTCTGACGTTTTTTCGGGAGCAGTGATTTTAATAATGCTTAAATCTTCCTTCTCTTCATCTTCTATCTTTGGTTTGGGGTTCCCCTGTGGGGAAATCCCATGCAGTTTTTATCAATGAACTTTTATGTGTATTGTCGGACCGGCAATTCATTAATAGCCGCAAGTAGTTTTAAATGACTTTTTTTCCTTTGAAATGTCATTTTGCTGTCAGACTGTTCTAAACACGGGAAACATGCGCCCCTGTACAGGCATACTATAGACACCCCCCAGTTATGAAATTTAAAGGAATATTACACTTTTATTGTTTGACTTTAAGCATTATTAAAATCACTGCTCCCGAAAAAACGTCCGTTTTAAAAACTTTTTTTTGCATTGATACATGTGCCCTGGGGCAGGACCCGGGTCCCCAAACCCTTTTTAGGACAATACCATGCAAATTAGCCTTTAAAATGAGCACTTTTGATTTTGAATGTTCGAGTCCCACAGACTTCAATGGGGTTCTAACATTCGTGCAAAGTTTTGGTCTGTTCGCAAGTTCTGATGCGAACCGAACCGGGGGGTGTTCGGCTCATCCCTAGTAGGAAGTGATGCAGAGTTCAGAGATAAGTGATCAGTAGGAAGTGATGCAGAGTTCAGAGATCAGTGATCAAGTAGGAAGTAAAGCGAGGCTTGATACGCACATTAAACAGGAACCCTCCACTTCCGCTTGGGTGGCTGAGACGCACAACTCACGTCGTGAGTCACACAGCGGTGTTGGATCGGCTTCTGCTTTCCCTTGAGCTGTTTTATGTTTGCTGAACCTGTATCGGACTATGTAAGTGCTATATCTTAAGCAATTAAAAAGCAATATTACACTATTCCTGCCTTCTGTGGCTCTTTGTGTTGGAGCCAATTCCACAGAACCATTTGATGGAAGCTGGATAAATGCAGTAGAAGATACATAAGTTCAAAGAAATTCACGTTTATATACTATTGCATATTGGATTGGGATCCGGTTTCTCCTGCACATGGATGATTGATTGTGATGAGATTCCTGAAGGAGCTAAATTAATGTAATGAGGAGTTTTCTATAAATACATGCTTTATGGTCACCTGGTGGCCGAGGTTATCTGGTGAGCGCATTTTATTATCACTTCAGGTGAAGCACTTTTTATATGAGATTTCTGGAGCCCATTGCACTTTAGAAGCATGGTGTTGGAGCATCTATAGGAAGATTTGATCACAGTGTCTGTCATGGACATTTCAGATTTAGTAATTCTTTATGCACTTTATTAATTGTATTACATCATGCACTAATATCCATTTTACATATTTGTCTATTGCGCCCTTTACAATTATTTCATGAGTAAGTGAAGCATAGTTCAGAGATCAGTAGGAAGTGACTCAGATTTCAGAGATCAGTGATCAGTAGGAAGTGACGCAGCATTCAGGGATCAGCAATTAGTAGGAAGTGATGCAGAGATCAGTAGGAAGTGACGCAAAGTTCAGAGATTAGTCGAAAGTGACGCAGAGTTCAGGGATCAGTGATCAGTAGTAAGTGAAATGTAGTTCAGAGATCAGTAGGAAGTGACGCAGAGTTCAGAGATCAGTGATCAGTAGGAAGTGAAGCAGAGTTCAGAGATCAGTAGGAACTGACGCAGAGTTCAGGGATCAGTGATCAGTAGTAAGTGAAACGTAGTTCAGAGATCAGTAGGAAGTGATGCAGAGTTCAGAGATCAGTGATCAGTAGGAAGTGAAGCAGAGTTCAGAGATCAGTAGGAACTGACGCAGAGTTCAGGGATCAGTGATCAGTAGTAAGTGAAACGTAGTTCAGAGATCAGTAGGAAGTGACGCAGAGTTCAGAGATCAGTGATCAGTAGTAAGTGAAACGTAGTTCAGAGATCAGTAGGAAGTGACGCAAAGTTCAGAGATCAGTGATCAGTAGGAAGTGACGCAGAGTTCAGAGATCAATGATCAGTAGGAAGTGATGCAGAGTTCAGGGATCAGTAGGAAGTGAAGCAGAGTTCAGAGATCAGTAGGAAGTGATGCAGAGTTCAGGGATCAGTGATCAGTAGTAAGTGAAACGTAGTTCAGAGATCAGTAGGAAGTGACGCAGAGTTCAGAGATCAGTGATCAGTAGTAAGTGAAACGTAGTTCAGAGATCAGTAGGAAGTGATGCAAAGTTCAGAGATCAGTGATCAGTAGGAAGTGACGCAGAGTTCAGAGATCAATGATCAGTAGGAAGTGACGCAGGGTTCAGGGATCAGTAGGAAGTGATGCAGAGTTCAGGGATCAGTAGGAAGTGAAGCAGAGTTCAGAGATCAGTAGGAAGTGATGCAGAGTTCAGGGATCAGTAGGAAGTGACGCAGAGTTCAGGAGGAAGAGATGTAGAGCTTGGAGTTCAGTAGGAAGTGATGCAGAGTTTGGAGATCAGTAGGAAGTGGTGCAGAGTGGGGGAGCCTGAAAGACAGAAGCATCCTCCCCTCAGAAATACAAAATTTAGCCATGGAATATCAGCACCATCAACCTGTCAAGGCCGTTCCTGATGAGTGTACATTCTGAGGCCCAAACATTCATTCTCGTCTCGTTTACACTACTCAGTAGTCTCTAGTATAGGTTTGGTACAGTGCCTTCAAAAAGTATTCACACCCCATGAAATTTTCCACATTTTGTCATGTTACAATCAAAAAACGTAAAATTTTATTGGGATTTTATGTGATAGACCAACACAAAGTGCAAATAATTGTAAAGTGGAAGGAAAATGATAAATGGTTTTCAAAATTTTTTACAAATAAATATCTGAAAAGTGTGGCGTGCATTTGTATTCAGCCACCTTTACTCAGATACCCCTAACTAAAATCCAGTGGAACCAATTGCCTTCAGTAGTCACCTAATTAGTAAATAGAGTCCACCTGTGTGTAATTTGTTTTTACTCAAAACTTTTTTATTGAGAAATTGCTCTTTCAATGTATACAATAGTTGCATTCAGTGAGTGTAAGAATAAACATGTTATACAAATTGCATCGAGTATCCATAGTACATGAGCAATATCAGAAGGCAATACAGATATTGTGATTTTAACTAAAACACCAACTAGCACTTTCAGTCCAATTTATTATAACAGTATTATTCGTTTTTTTTAACTAACGGATCATATGCATTCTAGTGCTTTACCTGTATACATGACCTAACTGGTTTCCCCCACCTCCCTCCTCCTCTCTCTCTCATCCCTCCCCACCCCCTAAAACCCATGGTGGGTCCCTAATGCAGAAGTCTGTCCATCACCAATTGTAGATTGGGATCATCCAGCCATGGTTGCCAAATGAGCTCAATTTTTTTCAAAGCTTTTCTGCGGCTATAAGCTAGTTGCTCCCTGTGAGAAGTGAGTTAACATAAGTAATCCATTGTTTCCCTGTAGGGACTGTAGATGCCATCCAATATCTAGCTATAAGTTTTCTAGCCAGGTATAACAGCCTGGTTATTAAGTGATACATTCCCCTCGGGTACATCTCCTCGTCAATTGCCCCTAGTAAGTACACCAGGGGGTTCAGGGGTACCGTTACCTGAACTAGTCTAGAGATGCATTGGGATATTTCTGCCCAATATCGGTGGAGTTTGGGGCATCTCCAAAGTAGATGTATAAAGTCCCCCCGGTGCACTTTACATTTTGGACAGAGAGAAGAGTCCCTCCTGCCCCATCCATGAAGTTGTATGGGTGTTCTATAGGCTCTATGTAGAATAAACAGTTGCGAGAGTTTGTGAGAGGCTGAGACAGAGGTTGCAGGTATTAATTCCAAAGCCATGTCCCATTGATCCCCATCTATATGTCCAATATCTTCCACCCACTTGGTTCTACATTTAAAAGAGGCGTGATCCTGGATAGAAGACAGCAACTCCGCATATATCTTAGATATCAGTCCCTTCCGGTTGTCTGCCCAGAGGACTTCCATCAGCAAAGAAGAGGATGATACAACTAAAGGAGTGCGTTTGCTGCTGTGCCCTTAGGGCATGTCTAAGTTGGAGATATTTATAAAAGCCCCTTGAGGTGAGCTTAAATTCTGTACATAGCTGTTCGTATGTTTTCAAGATGGTCCCCTCATAGAGTTGAGGGAAGAACCGTATCCACTTCTGTCTCCAAGGAGAAAATCCTTGCAATTCTAAGAGTTCTGGATACCTGGGATTGTCCCACAAGGGTGTAAAGGGCAGTGGGCCCCTAATAGTCAAGGCTTTTAGGAATTCCTTCCATATTTTCCTAATGAGGTCACCAGTCGGGACCAGGGTTGGGACACTGGGTAAATCCACCTTCATATGGGAAGCGGCCTTTAATGCGGGGTAAGACATAGTCACCAATTTAGCTACAGGGTCCTCACCTGCATCCTGCCCCCACCCCGCTAGTTGTTGCATTTGTGCAGCTAAAGAGTACATTTTGGGGTGTGGTACTGCCAGTCCTCCCCGGTCCTTCCCGTATTGTAAGGCGGTCAAACTAATTCTAGCCTTCTTTTTTTTTCATATTAGGTCTCGCATTAAAGAGTCAATGCGTTTGAACCATTTATTTGAAATCCACATAGGGGAGTTGTGAAAAATATACAGGAGTTGAGGTGCCCATACCATTTTAATTAGGTTCACTCTGCCTACCACTGACAGAGGAAGCTTACACCAGCTAGTGCATTTGACTTTCTGTCTAAGAGTGGACCCAGGTTCAGCCGCAAGTAGTCGGCCGGATCTGGGGTAACTATCACCCCTAGGTATTTAAAACTGTTTGCTATGACAATTTGGCTTGCTTCTGTGGGTAATGGTGCTGTCAGGGGGTCTATGGGCATTAATATTGATTTGGACCAGTTTATAGTAAAGCCAGAGAACCTGCCAAAATCTGTGATAATCCCCATAACTGTTGGCAAAGAGGCCGCTGTGTCTCCCAGGTAAATGAGTGCATCATCTGCATAAAGGGATATCTTGTCTTCCAGCGGACCTCTACGGAACCCCACAACCTCAGGTGTGTTACGGATCAAAATGGCTAGAGGCTCTACTACGAACAGCAATGGGGATAATGGGCATCCCTGACGGGTGCCCCTGTGCAGAGTGAAAGGTGGGGAAAGATTGTTATTAATGCGGAGTTTGGCTCTAGGCTTTGACTATAGGACCTTCACCCATTCTATGAAATGACTCCCCAAACCAAACCTTGCCAGGATCTCCAGAAGGTAGGGCCACTCCACGCTGTCAAAGCCTTTGCAGCATCCAGCGATAGAATGGCCCTCCCTACAGGATCATCCACTGGTATCTGTAGATTCATGAACAATCGCCGTATGTTATCGTCCATGGAACGGGTGGGAATAAACTCAGATTGGTCTTTATGAATTAGTCTGCCTATCACCCCAGAGAGTCTAGCAGCCAGAACTTGCGCCAGTAGCTTAACGTCCGAGTTCAACAAAGAAATTGGGCGGTCACCTGTGTGTAATTTAATCTCAGTATAAATACAGCTGTTCTGTGAAACCCTCAGAGGTTTGTTAGACAACCTTAGTTCAAACAGCATCATGAAGGTCAAGGAACAAACCAGACAGGTCAGGGATAAAGTTGTGGAGAAGTTTAAAGCAAGGTTAGGTTATAAAAAAAATATCCCAAACTTTGAACATCTCACGGAGCACTGTTAAATCCATCTTTCGAAAATGGAAAGAGTATGGCACAACTGCAAACCTAGCAAGACATGGCCGTCCACCTAAACTGACAGACCGGGCAAGGACAGCATTCATCAGAGAAGCAGCCAGGAGGCCCATGGGAACTCTGGAGGAGTTGCAGAGATCCACAGCTCCAGTGGGAGAATCTGTCCACAGGACAACCATTAGTTGTGCACTCCACAAATCTGGCCTTTATGGAGGAGTGGAAAGAAGAAAGCCATTGTTGAAAGAAAGCCCTAAGAAGTCCCGTTTGCAGTTTGCAAGAAGCCATGTGGGGGACTCAGAAAACTAACACTGCACATCACCCTGAACACACCATCCCCACCGTGAAATATGGTGGTGGCAGCATCATGTTGTGAGGATGCTTTTCTTTAGCAGGGACAGGGACGCTGGTCAGAGCTGATTGAAGATGGATGGAGCCAAATACAGGGCAATCTTAGAAGAAAACCTTTTAGAGTCTGCAAGAGACTTGAGACTGGGGCGGAGGTTCATCTTTCAGCAGGACAACGACCCTACACATACAACCAGAGCTACAATTAAATGGTTTAGATAAAACATATTCATGGGTTAGAATGACCAAGTCAAAGTCCAGACCTAAATCCAATTGAGAATCTGTGGCAAGACTTAAAAATTGCTGTTCAGAGACGCTCTCCATCCAATCTAACAGAGCTTGAGCTATTTTGCAAAAAAGAATAGGCAAAAATGTCACTCTCTAGATGTGCAAAGCTGCTAGAGACATAACTAAAACGACTTGCAGCTGTAATTGCAGTGAAAGGTGGTTCTACAAAGTATTGACTCGGGGGGGTTGAATACAAATGCAGTTCAAAAATTGGGGAAGAGGGAAAAGGAATGAGTGAGCTGTCCACCATTGTACAATCACGTACAAAACCTGACCTGTTTGATCATGCACCAAATTTGGTGTTGTTGCTGTAACCGTATTGCATACAAAAGTCAAAGGGGGGTACCTGGTATAGAGTACCAGGTAAGGGTTACCTCTAGCAACAAAAACTGATCAAACTTGATATTGCAAAAACATATAAAGTTTATTTTTAACAAGTCTAATACATAGTATCAAATTGATTAAGAAAAAAGTGCAGTAGAAAAGGTTAAGGTGCTACGATGTGACTATAGATATTCATCACAGTCATTCGACAAACAGACAAACATATAACATTACAGGATGACACAGAACACTGTCCGGACGTATTGGTATAGCCAACGGTCAGTCACCAATAGGGTTGAGTGTATTGTCGTTGGTAAGGGGGTACAGTAGACCCCAATGGTTTCAATTTATGGTGACTGGCGGTGGGCTAGTCCAATATTGGAGAAAGTGAGGATGGGAGATGGGGAGGGGGGGGGCTGGCTGAGCCTATGGATATTGATAAGTGTCCGTAGGTTACAGTGATGAAAGGCAATGTTGGTCCCTGGTTAGTATTTGATGATAATATCCGGCACATACAGTCTTGGTGTGCACATATAGTAAGTCGACCAGAGGTCCAGTCATGAAATGGATAATGCTGTGCTATCATGTCAATATTCATTTGGCTCCCTTCATTAAATGGAGAAGTGTAGCTAGCATGTCATGATCATCATCTATTTTTAGAGCTGGATTTTCACTGTGGGGGGCATATGGGACATAGGCTGTGAGCATATAGTCTATCTGTCTGTGGCGATATGGACAAGCAGCAAATTGGTGACTGTAATTGGTAAAAGAGGCACCGGGCGGAGTTGGCTAATACGTATCAGGTAAAAGCTTCCATACGTGACCACTCTGTTGTAGGTGGTTTGGTCCGGTAGTTCTCATAGTTGGCGTAGCTGCAGATTAATCTCTCTGAATGGTTTCCGTCACCGGTGCGTGTGCTGGAGGGGGGGTTCCCTCACCAGTTGCTTGTCCTTAGCCGGTGGGTTGAAGGAAAGCTGATTCCCATCCTCGTGTCCCTCTGTGGGTCCTAGCAGCTGATTGCTCAGTCAGACCGGCATCTCCGGCATCTCCATTAGTCTAGACATCCTTCATTCTAACTACGTCACAGGACTAGACAGCGTAGTGACGTCAACACATTTCGCTCGGTCTATTGGTATAGCTTCATCTCGGATGATACTTAGACTAACACCTGCATTTCCTTTTATAGCGTAGTTGGTACATGCAACGGCCACCAGGGTATTTTGAGTTTTAAAAAAGGAAGTCTCTTGTTTGAAGAAGGAGAGAGACTTTCTCTGAACAGTTTTAAAAGCCCATTGTGTTTAATGGGAGATGAATATCCATCGATGGCTTTTGCCTACATTGAATACTAGGGGAATCCTTTATGAGGGTTTTACATTTGAAAGGTAGTTATGATGGGGAGGGGAAGGGGGAGGTGAAGGACACAAGAGGAAAGGACAATATGACCCTTATAAAGTGATACTTAGTTACTAAGGTTATGAATATGAAAACAATCATGTGTAAAGAGATGTATATGCACATATAGGACAGTAACAGGCGGATACAGTGGATGGAGATTATAAAAAGAGGAAAAGGTCCAAGACACCGACTAAATCCCGTTTAATCCAATTGTCACGAAGATTGGAACCAAGGGTAGAGGAATTCACTAGACTTCAAGAAAGGGCTGTAGGTTTAATTTGGTGTTTAACCCCACAGGGACGAGGGACTTCAATCGATACACCCACCATTTTTCTTTTTGAAGGAGTATATGATCGAAGTCACCCCTTCTGGTGGGTAACTTTAATGCATAGATTCCTTTCACCTTCATGCCGTGGGAACTCCCCCCATGGCAGAGTGCAAAATGTTTTGCAAGGGGTTTGTCTGGGATTTTACCTTTTTCATAAATTTCCCGTAAGTGTTCACCTATTTGCACCCTTCATTGTCTTTTTGTTTTTCCCACGTAAATTTTGGGACAGCGGCAAGTGATCATGTAGATGACGCGCGTTGTGGAACAATTGATCAAGTCTCGGATTTCATACATCTCCTTATCATAAGCGTTGGTGAATGTGGAGGTTCTGTGTACCAGTAGACATATCTGGCATCTATTACAGGGAAACATTCCAGTCGTTCGTGGGTAGTCTGCTAGCCAAGTAAGGTCTTGTTCTTTAGTGAACTCTAACTGGATCAACATGTCTCCCAAGTTTTTGGCCCGACGTGCCACTAGTTTCGGGGAAGTGCCAACAATCCTTTCCAATTCAGGAGAATTGGTTAGGATCCCCCAGTGTTTCTCCAAAATTGATCGTACTGTAGTCCACTGGGACCCAAAAGCCATTATAATCCGGATAGGGTCATCTGGGGGAGTTCATTTAGTTGTTTTGGCGGTTCCATAGTTAGGAGGCTACAGCGATCTCTAATTGCTGCTTTCTTTTTGGCTCTCTTAATTTGTCTATGCGAGTAGCCACGCTCGCAAAATCTAGTATAGAAGTTACGAGCCTTGCGTCTGTAGTCAGCTGCACTTGTTCAATTCCTCTTGATATGTAAGAATTGCCCCACTGGTATGCCATTTTTTAACCAGTGGGGATGATGGCTGGTCGCACACAGAAGTATCTTTTAATGTCTCCAATCCACAAGCACTTTCCTCTATTTGTTCTTGTATTGTGGTCAATTGGATCTTCTCCTCTACCACTATTAACCGCATGACTGCCAGTTCATGATTAATACAAAGTTCTTTCCACTTAGGTAAGAATCTATCAGTATGTAAATGTTCAGCTGGCATGGTCCTATCTCGCAGTCCTCTAGGAACTATTTTATGTGAAATATATGTTTCCAAGGACGACACATCCCATTTGCGATGGATATGTCTAATCAGAAGTTTTTTATGTGGTTTAAATTTATTCCTGATTTCATCATCATGATAAAATGCTTGGGGTGTTTCGCCCTGGAAAGCAGTTCTAATTTCTTAATCAATCTCATCCCCAAGCATAAATGCCATCCCTAAAGACATATACAAAACGAGTCCTGTGTAGTACTGCACTCTATATCAAAATTGTGGGCTCACAGTAAGTGACCATAGAGGAGTCACATAAATAGCAGTTCATAAATTGAGGAAGAGGGAAAAGGAATGTGTGAGCGGTCCACCATTGTACAATCAGATACAAAACCTGACCTGTTTGATCATGCACCAAATTTGGTGTTGTTGCTGTAACCGTATTGCATACAAAAGAGAAAGGGGGGTGCCTTGGACCTTTTCCTCTTTTTATAATCTCCATCCACTGTATCCACCTGTTACTGTCCTATATGTACATATACATCTCTTTACACATGATTGTTTTCATAACCTTAGTAACTAAGTACCACTTTATAAGCGTCATATTGTCCTTTCCTCTTGTGTCCTTCCCCTCCCCATCATAACTGCCTTTCAAATTTAAAACCCTCATAAACGTATATAGTATTCAATCTAGGCTAAAGCCATCAATGGATATTCATCTCCCATTAAACACAATGGGCTTTTAAAACTGTTCAGAGAAAGTCTCCCTCATCCTTCAAACAAGACACTTCCTTTTTTAAAACTCAAAATACCCTGGTGGCCGTTGCATGTACCAACTACGCTATAAAAGGACATGCAGGTGTTAGTCTAAGTATCGTCCGAGATGAAGCTACGCCGATAGACCAAGTGAAACACGACGTCACTACACTGTCTAGTTCTGTGACGTAGTTAGAGTGAAGGATGTCGAGACTAATGGAGATGCTGGAGATGCCGGTCTGACTGAGCAATCAGCTGCTAGGACCCACGGCGGGACACGAGGATGGGAATCGGCTTTCCTTCAACCCACTGGCTAAGGACAAGCAACTGGTGAGGGAACCCCCCCCTCCAGTGCATGCACCGGTGAAGGAAACCATTCAGAGAGATTAATCTGCAGCTACGCCAACTATGAGAACTACCAGACCAAACCACCTACAACAGAGTGGTAACTTATGGAAGCTTTTACCTGATATGTATTACCAACTCCGCCCGGTGCCTCTTTTACCAATTACAGTCACCAATTTGTTGCTTGTCCATATCGCCACAGACAGATAGACTATGCTCACAGCCTATGTCCCATATGCCCCCCACAGTGGAAATCCATCTCTAAAAACAGATGATGATCATGACATGCTAGCTACACTTCTCCATTTAATGAAGGGAGCCAAATGAATATTGATATGATAGCACAGCATTAACCATTTCATGACTGGACCTCTGATCAACTTACTATATGTGCACACCAAGACTGTATTTGCCGGATATTATCATCAAATACTAACCAGGGACCAACATTGCCTTTCATCACTGTAAGCTACGGACACTTATCAATATCCATAGGCTCAGCCAGCCCCCCCCCCTCTCCATCTCCCATTCTCACTCTTTCCAATATTGGACTAGCCCACCACCAGTCACCATAAATTGAAACCATTGGGGTCTACTGTACCCCCCTTACCAACAACAATACACTCAACGCTATTGGTGACTGACTGTTGGCTATACCAATACGTCCGGACAGTGTTCTGTGTCATCCTGTAATGTTATATGTTTGTCTGTTTGTCGAATGACTGTGATGAATATCTATAGTCGCATCGTAGCACAAACCTTTCTACTGCACTTTTTTCTTAATCATTTTGATGTATTAAACATGTTAAAAATAAATGTTATATGTTTTTGCAATATCAAGTTTGATCAATTTTTGTTGCTAGAGGTAACCCTTACCTGGTACTCTATACCGGGTACCCCCTTTCTCTTTTGAATACAAATGCACCCCACATTTTTCACATATTTATTTGTAAAAAATGTTGAAAACTATTTATCATTTTCCTTCCACTTCACAATTATGTGCCACTTTGTGTTGGTCTATCACATAAAATCCTAAAGACATACATTTACGTTTTTGGTTGTAACAAGACAAAATGTGGAAAATGTCAAGGGGTATGAATACTATTTCAAGGCACTGTATTTGCCTCAGGACCAAGCTCTGGACCAAAACCCAATATCCAAGGGAGAGCCTGCCCCCGTGTCCAGAAGTGGAGAAGTGTAGAAAGCCGAGTCCCTGGAAGGTGTAGATAAGATGGCAGTGGTGGCACGTGACCCACTCTCTGGACTGCTGTAGAGGTTTAGGAGTTTTCTCCACTGATTTGCCAACCCGAGGATGCATTCCTATGCAATGTAAGGGTTACCCCACCTTACCCAAATAAGAAAATCCTGGGCATGGAAACAGATGAGTGGATGAATGGATGAATTTAGGCTCGATAGCTGGAGCTCTTCAAGAGTATATTTTATAAGCTGTGAAAACCTAAGCTCATAGGCTAACTGGAGAGACTTCCAGAATTTCCCATATCTGCCTGAATCTACCAGTAGCTGTTGTGTGTAGAAAATCTTCCAAATTAAGCAATAACATTGCAGAAGAGAAAGAACATCTATTCTTCTAAGGATGCTAAGCGAAATTGGACAGGTGTGGTGTCAGAGGGACTATAGCCTCAAGTGGGCTAGCCTTTGGATTTCTATGAGCCAATGTCCATTTCTCCTGTAGGTAGCAGTAAAACTCTAGGTTTCTTATTACCAATCTGTGTCCCTCAATGGGCAATAGAGAAAAGGTTTTATGACTGCATGTGCTTTTTGTTGTTATATGTAGAACATCACTTGTAATTAAAAAGTAGGGCTATGCACAATTGTAGGCATAAAGCACAAAACAAACACTTTTCTCCAAGATTGTTATTGATTATACTTTCTTCTTTGTGTTCAGAACTAAAAAAATAACATTGGTAAAAGTTATTTAAACTACTCATGTAGTTTAGCCCACAAACTGTAGCACACAACTCTGTCCCTAATGCAGTAGCAATACCAGGCTTTTTCTGACACTTTTTGTTTAGATGTAAAAAAAATCTGTATTTTTTGCTTGAAAGTGACTTAGAAGCCCCAAACATTATAGATTTTTTAGCAGAGGCCCTAGAGAATAAGTTGGTGGGTTTTGCAAGTTTTTATGTCACATTGTATTTGTGCAGCCTTTTTTTTCTAATGCAAACGTTTTGGAAATAATACACTTTAACAAATTTTAATGCACACAAACACAATAAAATACCCAATTTTTGATAAAATATAAAAGATAATGTTACTCTGAGTAAAAGTATACCTAACATGTCATGCTTCAAAATTATACACGCTTGTGGAATGGCGCCAAACTACGGTATTTAAAATCTCCATAGCCAACGTTTTAAAAGCCTTTACAGGTTACCAATTTAGAGTTACAAAGGAGGTCTGGTGCTAGAATTATTGCTCTCACTCTGATGTTCGCAGCAATACTTCACATTTGTGGTGCCATCGGACCATTTGAATTTGCATGTGGACCTGCATATGCGCTCGTTTTTGTATGCAAGTACGGTGGGACGGGGATGCTTTAAAACATTTTTTAAAAATGTATTTTTATTTATTTTTTGTTCACTTTTATTACTGTTACAAGGAATGTAAACATCCCTTGTGATAAAAATAAGCAGTGACAGGTACCCTTCACTGAGACATCTGAAGTCTATTAGAACCCAAATGTTTCTTCTGCCCTTAAAAGCATCTGATCACACCAAGATCCGTGTGATCAGATGCTTTCCCAATTAAAAAATGGCGTTTTTTACACATGAAACCAGAAGTGACAAAATACTGTTGCTTCCGGTTTCCTATACCATAGAGATGATTGAGGACGTTCTTCCCGCTGCCCGTAAAAGCAATCTAGCAGCTAATTCGCTTATAAGTATTGGGATGGCCTCCTGAAAAAAAACAATGCCCCGGTATACAACTTGAAACTGCTGACGTATATGTAAATTAGGCGGTCTTCAAGTGGGGAAATATGGCCCCTGCACTTCCACATTTGCTGATTTACTTAGTGCCCCTGCTCCATACCAAAAGGCTGCATTAAAGAGTGAAAAATAACTGTGAAAAAAAAAAAAATTGTAAATATACCGACTTTACCCCCGATTTCCACTCATGATACCGGCAATACAAACCTTTCCGCTAGATCCTAGGAGTGCTAAGGACCTCAAATCATGCACAGTGCTAAAGCTTCTAACAAGATTTTGAATAGATCATGCATTCTACACACAGTGGCGGCTGGTGCTTCATTTTTTTAGGGGGGCGCAAACAAAATCCCAACCAACCCCCCCCCCCCTTGCCATTCCTCGCCCGTGATGGGCCTATAGACACACAGAGGGATAGAATGGATTAGATAGATAGATAGATAGATAGATAGATAGATAGATAGATAGATAGATAGATAGATAGATAGATAGATAGATAGATAGATAGATAGATAGATAGATAGATACAGTTAGATAGATAGATAGATAGATAGATAGATAGATAGATAGATAGATAGATAGATAGATAGATAGATAGATAGATAGATAGATAGATAGATAGTTAGATATAGATAGATAGATAAGATAGATAAGATAGATAAGATAGATAAGATAGATAAGATAGGTAGATAGATAGATAAGATAGATAGATAGATAAGATAGATAGATAAGATAGATAAGATAGATAGATAGATAGATAGATAGATAGATAGATAGATAGATAGATAGATAGATAGATAGATAGATAGATAGATAGATAGATAGATAGATACAGTTAGATAGATAGATACATAGATAGATAGATAGATAGATAGATAGATAGATAGATAGATAGATAGATAGATAGATAGATAGATAGATAGATAGATAGATAGATAGATAGATAGATAGATATAGATAGATAGATAAGATAGATAAGATAGATAAGATAGATAAGATAGATAAGATAGGTAGATAGATAGATAAGATAGATAGATAGATAAGATAGATAGATAAGATAGATAAGATAGATAGATAGATAGATAGATAGATAGATAGATAGATAGATAGATAGATAGATAGATAGATAAGATAGATAGATAAGATAGATAAGATAGATAGATAGATAGATAGATAGATAGATAGATAGATAGATAGATAGATAGATAGATAAGATAGATAGATAAGATAGATAGATAGATAGATAGATAGATAGATAGATAGATAGATAGATAGATAGATAGATAGATAGATAGATAGATAGATAGATATATGCAGTTATATAGATATACAGATAGATAGATATATGCAGTTAGATAGATAGATAGATATATGCAGTTATACAGATAGACAGAGAGAGAGACATGTAGATAGATAGATAGATAGATAGATAGATAGATAGATAGATAGATAGATAGATAGATAGATAGATAGATAGATAGATAGATAGATAGATAGATAGATAGATAGATAGATAGATAGATAGATAGATAGATAGATAGATAGACAGGTAGATAGATAGATAGATAGATAGATAGATAGATAGATAGATAGATAGATAGATAGATAGATAGATAGATAGATAGATAGATAGATAGATAGATAGATAGATAGATAGATAGATAGATAGATAGATAGATAGATAGATGCAGTTATGTAGATATACAGATAGATAGATAGATAGATAGATAGATAGATAGATAGATAGATAGATAGATAGATAGATATATGCAGTTATATAGATATACAGATAGATAGACATGCAGTTAGATAGAGATATACATATTATATAGAGAGAGAGAGGGAGGGAGAGAGAGAGAGAGAGAGAGAGAGAGAGATGGAGATGAGGAGAGAGAGAGATGGAGATGAGGAGAGAGAGAGATGGAGATGAGGAGAGAGAGAGTGAATGCACAGCATGACTGTAGGACGCAGTGCTGGGAGCCCCCGTGATTTACACATACAGCAGATGTGTAATGAAGGCTCCAGCAGATTGTCGGGTGAAGGGCTGGAGCAGAGATTGATGCCTGGCAGGGCAGAGGTGAAGCACGGCTCCCTCCACCCTCCGATCACAGACTGAGAAGAATAGGCTGTCAGTGACACAGTACCTTGTCTTCTCTCTTCTCCATTCACACAGAGCGGCCCGAAACAGGAAGTGACACGCCGCCGGGAGACAGCACCGCCCAGACAGGAAGATACAAACGAGAATGGCCCAATCAGCGTGTAGAGGCGCACTGCATAGCGCCACAGGGCATCAAAAAACCCCGCAAATGAAGCGTCTTGCCTGCAATCACGGGATTGCATTGGCATGACGCTTCCATAGTGCACCGTGTCCGGCGCCCGCCCGGAACACAGTGCAGTTAAAGGAAGTTTTTTTTTTTTTTTAAAGGGACATTTTTTTTTTTTTTTTTTTTTTTTTTTGGGGAGAGGGGGGCGGCGCCCATGCGCCCCCTATGGACAGGCCGCCACTGTCTACACATTAAAATGAAAAACCTTCTGTGCTGCAGCTTCCCCCCTACCCCCCCCCCCCTTTTTCTTACCTGAGCCCAACCCAATCCAGCGATGTGCACAAAGCAGCTGCTCCCACCTCTGTCTCCCTTCCCATTGGGCTGTCAATCAAATGCTGTGACATTGGAGCGGGGGCGGGGCCGAGTCCAGCTGTCTGAATCAATGGACGCAGCAGCTGGGCGTGGGAGCGAGCACACACAGGTGCCCCCATGGAAAAAAGGCTTCTCGTGGGGGCACCCGCCGAAGAGGAGGGGCCTGGAGCGCCGGCGGGGGACCCTAGAAAAAGAGGATCGGGGCTGCTCTGTGCAAAAGCAGGTAAGTATGATATGTTTGTTTTTTTAAGAAAATAAAAAGAAGGTTTAATACCACTTTAAGTTTTACATTCTAGTATTCCGATCACAGTACTAAAGAAACTTGAAAAATGTTTTCAGCATCTCCAAGAATCACTGACAAATGTGACAATCTCCCTATCACATAAAAATAAATAGCGAACAACGTGCCCTTTGTGAAGAAATGGCATACCCCCTCTTTAAGAGGGGATGATTGATTGCTTTTTAATGAACAGACTTTGCTCAACATAGGTCATGTGACTAACAGTGCTGCACAGAACAATGTATTTGATTACTGGGGTTATTTGACTGTGTAATTGTTATGTCTGCGTGTTAATTAACTGTTTTGTGTTTCACTGTAAAACACTCCATTTGAAATGGCTTTATTGAAATGCTCACAACTCTGTAAATCTTGCATTGAGACTTATGAGAACAGCCAGAAATGCTTCATTAAATTCATTTAACAAGTTATGTACATACTCAGCAGGTTTCTCATGAAAAAATATGGCATGGCAGATCAGTAATCCTACTAAAAGCCAATAGGGCTTTCCCATATATCAACCATAGTTTTTTTTTTTTGTATTTTAGTGTATAGAGAATCAAAAGCATGCACACTAGTCTTTATATATTATGTATACAATACAGTAATAACATATCAGTAATAATAAAGGTCTATGAATAAACAGTTCATTTACTTCATTTTGGAAACTTGAACATTGGTGTTCCAGTATAGAAATACAATATTCAACCTAATTGTCACCCATATAAAATCAAAATGTAATCTTGTAGGACTTTTCAGGAGACAGAGAATGGACAGGTAATTTGCTCCCCCACTAGAGGAAAGGGGATAGAATAAAGAGCTTAAAACCTTTACTCTTCATACCCACACATGAATGTACCAAAAGGAAAAATGCACCACGTTTCTGAAACAAATGGACTGTTCTGAAAGTTCCCCAGAAAATCAATTACCAATCATGGTACCGTTCAGGACACAGGAGTTGTCATGAGTTAAATACTGCTACCTTCAGGTGATTGGACACTGGCTAACAGAAATGTCAGGACCCCCTATTACTCCTCCACTCAAAGCAGTTCTTATTTTTTGAGCAAAAAGTGAATATTGGTCAGGGCAGTGAAGGGCTAGGCCAACATCCCATGTTATGCAAGAAAGTGGACAACAAATACCCCACTAAGGGACTTGTAAGGCCTACAATTATCAACACATCAAAATATAAAAGCTATATATACAGGCATACCCCACTTTTAAGTACACAATGGGGTTTATTTACTAAAGATGGAAAGTGCAAAATCAGGCTCACTTCTGCATAGAAACCAATGCGCTTCCAGGTTTTATTACCAAAGCTTAACTGAACAAGCTGGGGTTGGAAGCTCATTGGTTTCTATGCAGAAGTGAGCCTGATTTTGCACTTTCCAGTTTTAGTAAATAGACCACATTGTGTACTTAAAAGTGGGGTTTGCCTATATATATATGTGTGTATGTATATATATATGTGTGTATATATATATATATATATATATATATATATATATATATATATATATATATCAATTTTTATTATACACGATGATTAAAAAGATTAATGGCTGATATTGTGGTCAAATTGCAAGTAATGGTATACATGAACAGTACTGTACAGTGTTGATAAAGTGACAAAACATGGTCCAACAGCAGCCTGTCATGTAGAAGTCCCCTACAAGCACCCGACACAGGATCTTACCCTTTCACCAGGGGTGAGAAGCAGGTGGACCCGAAACACTTATACTATTTAGTATACAAATGGTAACAGCCACAAGATTAAAATCTTGTGGTATTATCCAAGGGGGGGGGGGGGAACAGTATAGCCTTGTGCTCATACCTAGGGGGAGCATAGCAGGGATAGCTCAGGAAGGTGAAACAAAGAAAAAGTTATGGCGCTATCCCTTTCGTGACTAATATATGAAAAAAATGATATATGATCCTAATATATCACAAATATTTACAGCAAAACATGATCAAGTGTAAACATAAATTCAAAATTGTGCTTAAATTGATACGCAGTGATAATATGAACAACAGTCACTAAGCCTTAATAGTACGGTAAAGTGCAAATGCTGTGCAAAATATGTAATAAAGTGCAAATTTGAGTTTAAGTTTACACTTGATCATGTTTTGCTATATATATTTGTGATATAATGGGATGATATATAACATTTTTCATACTAGTCATGAAAGGGATCACAGACTTGCGCCATAACTCTTTCTTTGTTTCACATTGCTTATTGGTATAATACCATTAATTGGACAGCTGTCAGTGTATTTTGTTCCCTTCCCATTATTATCCACAGGCGCTGTATAAAAATATTTTCACATAGCTCAGGAAGGGGCAGGCGTCCAGCCAGGGTTCCAATGAGTTGGTATCTGCACAAATCTGTGCCTCTACTAGTTTGCCCAAGGAGGGGATCATAGAGTCGTTGCCAAAGGTGTAATTTTTCATCTTGAGCCAAGGTAGTCCCATAAATAGGCAAGATGGGCGGAAAGAGAAAGTCTCCCGGGGGGTTCGGTGGGCACGTCCCACCATAAGAAAGCAATACAGGATTTTACAGGTAAGTCAAAAAATCATATTTAGGGTGTAACACACTCCAGCAGTAATCCCTGCACCCCCTGATAACCCCCGTGTGACAGCGGGTAGTTGTTCCTCTCCCTGCACTCGCTGTCACTTTCCAAAAACGGCAGCAGAAGATGGAACAGTTGGGAAGTATGGCTAAGGGGCTTTCAAGTTCACATTCTGTTAATAGGTGGGTTTCTTTCATCCAAAAAGTATCCTATCATACAGTGGGGATAAGCGTCCTCTGTCTGCCTTTCTCCTCTTCAGTTGCCTCAGGTGCCTCCCATTCCACTATTTTAAAGAGAAGTTAAACTCTCAAAAAAAAAAAAAAAAGCTGACAGGTAGCCACATCATTTATTCAAAGGTGTCTGTGAATGATGGAACTACAAGTCCCCTCTTCCACTGTGGAAGATGGCTTGTAGTTCTCAGTGGACTGCTAGGATTCTGATGAGCTCATTTGTAGTTCATTCACAAGCCCTGCAGCTTTTAAACAGGCAGGCTGTACAGAGGTATGGGCTAAAAGCTGTAGGGCTTGTCTGCAGGAGCCTGACATTGCACCCATGATCTACTGATCACAGGTGTAATGCTCTGCAGGCTCCTGCAGGAAAAAATAATAAATTCACTTTTTTTTTTCTGGAAAATGATGTGCATTTATTATTTTTTCCCAAAAGGTGAACTTATCCTTTAACCACTTCCCACCCAGCCTTTAGTAATATGACAGGGAGCTCCCTGGTTCCAGAAGGATGTCATATTATGTTCTCCCAGTTGCGCACCTCCTGCGAGCTCTGGCATTTGCGCTGTGGCTTGATCTGTTACCCGCTGTGTCCACTGGACACAGCAGATGACAGATCGTTGTACCGGGCTGGCCCCGCTATCATGTGATTGCTGTGACCAATCACATGACAGTTGTATACAATGAATGGCTTTTATTCATAGCCATTCATTGTGTAGTATTGTGATCCCTGTCATAGTGATTGTATGGTACCGACAGGGCCAATTCCAGCGCATTGTACCATGTAAAAGCTGTGGCCAATCACAGCTATCCCAATAGTACATAATGACTATGAATGGATGTGATTCATAAAAATTATTGCTTTTAACAGTGATCATCACTGTTATAAGCAATCATAGCGTTAAAAAAAAAAAGAATCCTGATCACCTCCCCAGCGTAGTACTATGGTAACACTGCACTGCTCTGTTCAAAGCATGTAACAAACAAATTATTAAAAAAAGGAAAGACATGTTTAAAAAAAATGAAAAAAATGTATTAATCTTTTTTTAATACCATCACCAGTCAGTATCCCTGATCACCACCACACCAGGCATATGATGATGCTGTACTGATCTGGTTACATTATGTAAAAAAAAACAATTTTCCAAAAATTATGACAAAAAATGACATCTTTAAAAAACTCACCATGCCCCTTACTAAATACCTTAGGGTGTCTTCTTTCCAAGAAGGGGTGATTGGGGGGGGGGGGGTATGTTTACTGTCCTGGCATTTTAGGGCCTCAAGAAATGAGATGAGGCTGTCAGCACATCGGGACTGGTCAATTTTCTTAATATACACTGATTTGGGTTATTTTCACCAAAGAAATGTTGCAGAACACATTTTGTCCTAAACTTATGAAGAAAGATTATTGTTTTGCAAAATTTCATAACAGAAAGATGTTTTTCTTTTCAAAATTGTTGGTATTTTTTTTTTTTTTATCTAGCAACAATAAAAAATGGTGATTAAGTATCACCAAAATAAAGCTCTACCTGTCTAAAAAAAAATGATAAAAAATTATCATTTGGGTACAGTGTTGCATGAAGGAGGTGAAAGTGTCCAGTATTGATGTGGTTAAACACTGGAACATCCTCAACCGGAAGTGTCAGGGACCTGTAAGGCTAGGTTCACACTGTAGCAGGTTTGGGGAAATCTGTAAATTGCATGCATAATCCCACCCGTAGGCAGGGTGCATGAAACCGCATGGTGCCACAGCACCATGCAGTTTTGTGTGGCTGTGTTTTTGAAAAAAGAGGGACTTTTTCCCCATGCTTCCCACAAGACAGCAGCCCATTCAAATGAATGGGCTGCTGTGCCCACGCAAGCATGCCAACACAAACCCGCTACGGTGTGAACCTAGTCACAAAATCTGAATCCACACAAAACTCCTCTGCCATAATATACTAGCATGCACAGCATATTACCAAACTATTCCTTCCAGCACTGTTGTGGGCCATCACAGGTGCTTCTATTCTCTCCCAGTCTTTCTTCTAGGTTTGGACTCTTTGGCCACTTGATTGGCCAGGCTGTAATGACATCACTTCCATGCATGCGCACACATGCATGCAAGCTGCAGCTAAGTGTACATTAATATTTACAGGGCGAAACAGTTATGAAAAAAAATACAAAGGTCTCTTCTAATATAAAAATCCTACCTGCCGGATTTTTTTTTTTAAAGTTTAATTTCACTTTAAACTAGAGTAGTTAAAGGCACCTGAGGAAGAGGAGAGAGGCAGACAGAGGACGGTTATCCACACTGTATGATAGAATCCTTTTTGGGTAGAAGAAACCCCCACATTCACAGAATGTAAACTTGAAAGCCCCTTAGTCATACTTCCCAACTGTCCTAGATAGGCTGCAAAGGTGCAGGAGAGAATCCCCAACTCCTCTGCTGTGTCATTACTTCTCCATCCCTTCTAGTTTGCTGCAGTTCCTACCTTGTCCTACAGGTGGAGAGGCTGGTCGGGCTGCTGGAGGACAGTAATCTGACTGAAAGCTTTTGCAGCCATGTGGAGGAGGCTAAGAAGAACTTGGTGGTCTGAGGGGCCCTGCAGCAAGGGAATTCTGGTGGCAAGTCCTTGTGTTTACTAGTGGTGCTGTTTCCCCTCTCCTATCCTTGCGGAACATCTTTTCTGTCACCGCGGGAGAGGGTGACAGGTCTGATGGTATGCAGGGATAGGAGAGGAATGGCAGGAGTGATGCTCTGCAGGGATAAGAGAGAAGTAACAGGAATGATGTTCTGCTGAGCAGGGAGAGGATTGACAGCACTGATGTTCTGCAGGGATAAGAGAGGAGTGACATTCTACATGCCTGGGAAAGGGATGACATTACTGATGTTCTGCAGGGCTGGAAGAGGGGTGACATGAGTAATGTTCTGCAGGGCTTGAAGCAGGGTGACAGGAATAATATTCTGCAGGGCTTGGGGCAGGGTGACAGGAGTAAAGATCTGAAGGTCTGGGAGAAGATGACAGGAGTGATGTCCTTTAGAAAGGGGAGAGGGGTGACTGGAGTGATGTTCTGCAGGACTGGGAAAGTGGTGACATGAGTGATGTACTGCAGGAATGTTAGAGGGGTGACAGGAGTGATGCTCTGTAGGAATGAGAGAGAGGTGACAGAAGTGATCCTGAGTGGAGCACAGACAAATAGCTGCCTGACAGAGCACAGTGCAGAGACCTCTTAAAAAATGGCACCCATGGTGTCATTTGTTAACCTATAGCCTATAGTAAATTGTCACATTCCTTTGCCAGCAATTTCTGTTTATGTAGAGACATAGGGCAAGAGACATGGCACTGCACAGGTTAATGCGTGATCTCTGTCTGTAGTTTGGGAACTGCATTTTCCTGCGAAGCAACTATATATCCCACAATCCCTGGGTCTCTCAGTCTATTGCTGTTTCAGGTGATAACTAATTAGAGCTATTCCAGACACAAACAGGCCTTATGGCCCGTACACACGATCCGAATATCGTACGAAAACGGTCGTCCGAGGAAGGATCGTACGATTTTCGGATCGTGTGTACAATACTTTCAACAGTCGATCACTATTGTTCATCCGATCTTATTCGATCGGCCATTAGCCTCTTACGGACACAGAGAGAGCTTACCATGCAACTGAGAGTGTTTTTTTTACATTAGCTGTTTTGTAAAAAGATTACAACACATGGATTGGACGTTGTATGACCCAGAACAGGAAGTTGCCTTTTCCCTTTGGAGATTAACGACAGGCTAACTGTAGAAAACCATGGACATAGAGGAATCAATCATCCATGACACTATAAACTTCAGCAACATGTGAGCATACCTCCTAACTTTTAGAGATGAGAACGAGGGACATTTACTAGCAAAAGTATGTAGATATAGGACACACTCCCTGCCACGCCACCTTAAAGGAGAATTATACAAAAAAATGATTAGTTTAAACCCACAAGTGCTTTTTTTTTTTTTTACCACTACTATTCCTTTATATTGCCTTTTGAAATTGGGTTAGGTTTAGTGCTGAAAAACACTTTTTGAAAGATAAAAAGTGCATTGTATATACACAACCATATGAATCAGAAAAAAATGAGGGGCAATTTTTACACTGTTGCTTTAAAAAAACTATTTTTGATCACTTTTACTGTTGTCACTGTTGTTACTGTTGTCTAAGACCCCAAATCTTTCCTCTACCCTTAAAAGCATTCAAAACACCAAGCTCAGTGTTTTAGAATACTTTTGATTTTTAAACAATGAGGCTGTTGACATCTGGGTAAACCAGAAGTGATGTCATGTCATCTTTTCCGGGTTACTATCATGAACAGCCGATCAAAGCCAAATCCGGCTGCAGGCATCATCCCGCTATAACCACCGAAAGTCCAGCGATGTACGGGTATGTCCCTGGTTGTTAAGTGGTTAAGGAGGAAGAATTTAGATAGAAAGAACCAGCAATCAGTAGAAAGGAGACCCTATTACCGAAGTACACTAGTATGGGTAACCCACATTCAATCAACAGAATGAACAAAAAAAAAAAAAAAAAATGACTTGATTCCACCCATCCACACCCTCCATGTGGATAGGGGAATCCTCCCCACTAAGCTATTGTATTCTGACAGTGAGGAGACTTGTATAACTGGCAGCACTGACTGAGCAGTGAAAATCCATCAGTGCTATTGAACAGAAGTCAATCAATAGATCGACTTCTCTACAATCCCTATGTGCATACATGGATTGAAATTCAGCCGGTCGCTGCTAAACCGGCCATCTTTCGATCCCTATATGGTCAGCTTAAGGCACATCACTGCTTACTGTGCCTGATATGACCAGAGGACAAGCACTGGTCGGGTCTCTGAAGTCCATAGAGCCAAGAAAGGGACCTGCAGGTGCAGGAACCCCATTTGCAGCCAGAAAAAAAAAACCACACACAAGAGCACCCTGGGATGAAAGGGCTTCAGTCCTAACTTACCATTCAACCACAGGAATGAGGGCGATTTACCTCTTCCTGACTTCACACTCCATGATGGGCATTCCTCTATGGCAGTGATGGCGAACCTTGGCACCCCAGATGTTTTGGAACTACATTTCCCATGATGCTCATGCACTCTGCAGTGTAGTCGAGCATCATGGGAAATGTAGTTCCAAAACATCTGGGGTGCCAAGGTTCGCCATCACTGCTCTATGGGAATCTTGCGAGACTGGGATCTGTGGCAGACAAACCCTGACTCTGGACCTGTAGAGCACCTGAGGCTAATTCCATGCATTACACTACATGCCAAGGGGAGTGCCCATAGTACCCAGTGCCACAGCAACATTACAGGCCAGCCCTGCATCGTCCACGTGGTGAGGTCTGGGTACAGTCCCCCAAGAAGTTAACCAGGAAGTTTCATGAAAAGCTGGAGGGGTGCCGGTTATGGTGCAGCCAGGTATTGATAGAAGAATCACTATTAAAATTATCCAGAGCAAGAAAAGACCTCCATAAAAGGCAAGCATCCCTCAGTAGAGAAATGTCCATTGCCTAAGGACACTAGGAAAAAACATCAAATCACCTGAAGGTAGCTGCATGTAACCAGTAAGGAATTATTGAAGCCTGTGTCCTGTATGTATGATTTTTTTTTTTTTAATGCTATTGGCCAGGCTGATTAAAAGCGTTAACAGTGATTTACTGCTACTAGTATGGCCGACAGCAGTTGTGACTTTATTAACTTTCCAGATCTGCAAGCTAGATCCTCATCCGTGGAACTCAAGAACTAGCTTTCACAGGAGCAACTTAGTAAAGGCAGGGCTTCTATTTCTCTCTACAGCAGCCTTTTTTCAACCAGAGTGCCTTAGCAAACTGCCTAAAAGTTTTCAAAAAAAATTGTATACAAGCCAGCGATTGGATGAGGCCTGCCTTTTAGTTACACAAAGCCACAGGTTTTTTCATTGCACCACCATTACAACCTTCTAGCTGCCGGCATCCTAATTTCATCATCAGTTGATATGGAGGATGTCATGCGCCCACATAGCATCCTTCTTTGACCCTCCCCTGCCCCTCTCCATCAGCGTTGGGGGTCACATTGGCTGAGTGCTGGAAAAAACATTGGAATACTAGTCAGTACTAGTTTGCAAAAGTGTATTTGCTTTGGAAGAATAAATCATCTCTAACATTGGGTGTCCTACTTGTGTGGATGTTGCTGCTTTATGTAAAACTATTAGAATCGTTTTTACATTTTAGAATGGAGTGCCTCAAGACTGTCTGTAATTTTTAAAGGGTGCCTCGAGATTGTCCATAATTTTTAATGGATGTCTTGACTGAAAAAAGGTTGAGAAACACTGCTCTACTGAATTACAAATACTGTACTGGGCATCTTCCAGTTGCCTCTAAACCTGGAAAAAAAACTGCTATATGTGATGTAATAGGGCCCTAAAAGAGCCACTGGGGCCAGTAGCAAGGTGATCAAAAACATTGGCATAATAGACTGAAACAGGAACTGACAATAAGAAAAGTATGCCAGATGAGGTACCACCTACCTACTGTGGGCACAGCAGCAAGAAAGAGAAAGGAGCTGCACCATCTTGCATTGTTACTTGTATGCTCTAAAAAAAACACTGATCAAAAGCACCAATGGATTTCAAACTGTGGTTAGAGTGCAATAACATGTTGTACTAACAGATAAACTACCAGTGATCTATGTAATCTGCACTAACCCTGCTGCATGCTGACATTCAAAACCGCTCCCTCACAGCACACTGATAACAGTAGATCTATAAAATTATAACACTGACTACAATTGTACAACACAGTTCTAATGTGCAGGTGCACTAAAATGTGAACAAGCCTTAGGTTTCCTATAAATATGAGTCACTGACTGTGCCCAAGTATCCAAGCACCTATAGGAAGAATATATAAACATACACATATATATATATATATATATATATATATATATATATATATATATATACACACACACACACACACACTCCTGTGGGTAAAGCGGTATTCTCCAATGATTGGAAAAGGGAAACATGCGCCATATGTAGTCCTTAGCCACTTCAATTCAAGACACTTTAACCCCCTTCCTGCTCAGGCCAATTTTCAGCTTTTAGAGCGGTCACACTCTCCATTTCATTTGTAAAACCTTTCAAATAAACAATATTTCTTCATAAATTTAGGCCGTTTACTGCTACATTTCTTTGGTGAAAATAACACAAATCAGTGTATATTATTTAGTCTGTAGGAATGTTATAGAGTGCACAAACTTGAGAGAGATATAAAATATATCTCTGAAAATCGATCAACCCTGATGTACTGACAGCCTATTTCTTGAGGCCCAAAAATGCCAGGAAAGTAGACAGTCCAAGGTATTTAGTAAGCGGAATGGTGAGTTTTTTTAAATTGTAATTTTTTTGGAAAATGAAATTATAATTTATTATTTTTACATACTGTTACCAGTTAAGTACGGCATCAACATATAACTGGTGTGGCAGTTATCAGGGACCCTGACTGGTGACAGTATATAAAAAAAAAAAAAAGAATTGCAATTTTTTTTTTTTTTACATACTGTGACCAGAGCACCATAGTAACACAGTACTACCCTGAGGAAATGATCAGGATTTATTTGATCAGGATTTTGTTTGCACAGCGATCGCCTATAGCGGTGATATTCACTGTTATAAACAACCATTTTTTATGAATGACATCCATTTATCCAGTGTGTACTATTGTGAAGCTGTGATTTACCAATGCTATCACATGGTACAGATGCACTGATTGACCCCATCTGTACCATGTGATCACATAGATCAACACAATAGTAAATGAATGGTTATGAATGAAAGCCATTCATTGTGCACAATTGCCATTTGGTCTGCTGTGATTGGTCACTGCAATCACATGGTATCGGCAGTGGCCCAGTACACCGATTTGTCATCGCAGCATGCCCTATGTTGTGCAATCCTGGGAGGAAGCCATATGATGTCCACCCAGGAAAGCAGCGCTCCCACTCTAACAGTTCAGAAGAGAAGTTGGCCAAGTATCACAACATAAATGCCAAACAAAAAAAAAAAGAAAAAAAGAAAAAAAAAAAAAACGACTCACAAAAGAAACATGTATCTGTAACTAGTTTATTCAGCAACATCTTGAACAAAATGAAAATGTTTTATGCAACCGTCAGCTACTACTATATTAAAAAGAAAAATATATATACTTATTTCTCCAAAACATAAAAAAACATCATAACAAAATTCATTTGGAAGCTTCTTTTCCAGATCCCGGACAGCTGGGCTTGTCAAATGTATTAAATTAAAAAAAAAAAAAAAGAAGACCACATTTACATTCTTCTCTTCTGTGTGCTTATATATAATACTGAAAAGGGAAAAAAAAAAAATTATGAGCATGGGTAAACAAAACCAATCATACAATACTAAATACTGTATACCGTATATACTCGAGTATAAGTCATTCCGAGTATAACTCGAGGCCCCTAATTTACCACAAAAAACTGGGAAAAACTCATTGACCCGAGTATAAGACGAGGGTGAGAAATGCAGAGGGTCAATAATGCCCATCTGCAGCTGCCTGCCTCCCTGTGTCCTGTGCAGCCTACCTGTACATGTGTGTCCTGTGTGCATGTGTGTCCTGTGTGCATGTGTGTCCTGTGTGCATGTGTGTCCTGTGTGCATGTGCAGCCTACCTGTGTCCTGTGTAGCCTCCCTGTGGCGATCTTCTTCCTCCCTGTGGCGATCTCCATCCTCAGACGGCGGCCGGCGTGTGATGATACTGTTCGGCGGCCATTCCACAGTTCAAAAGCCGCGCCTCCTCCTCGTCTGATAGGCTGACCGCCTATCACAGACATTCTCTCATTCTCATACTACGGACGAGGATGAGAGAATGTCCATGATAGGCTGTACACTGACAGCTGTTCAGCCTATCACAGAAGAGCAGGAGGCGCGGCTTTTGAAAGCTGCAATAGCCTCCGAGCATTATCATCACACGCCGGCCGCCGTCTGCCTGCATGACACGCTGATCATGCAGACAGACGGCGGTGACTCGAGTATAAGTCGAAGGGAAACTTTCAGCCCAAAAAAAAGGGCTGAAAAATTCGACTTATACTCGAGTATATACGGTATAACTATGAAGCACAAACTGTTGCATAATTACTCCACTTTCTGTAGTAGCTATTAGTAGTTGGATATATTCAAATGGATTGCTAAATTGAATGTGACTTAAGCTGGCCATATATGGATCAAAATTTGGCCAGTTCAGCCAGTAGAACACAATAGCGCTGCAGGAGGCATTCCCCCATTAACACAGACTGTGTTGATAGGAGAATCAAGTGATTTTCTTTCCTTCCACCTGTGAAAAACCAAATGATTTATGGGACATTTTGGGGTTGATGTACTAAAACTGGAGAGGGCAGAATCTGGTGCAGCTCTGCATAGAAACTAATTAGCCTCTAGTTTTTTTTTGTCAAAGCTTAATTGAAGAAGCTGAAGTTAGAAGCTGACTACCATGCACAGCTGCACCAGATTCTGTACTCTTCAGTTTTAGTAAATCGACCCCTTTGTAGTGTTACAAGCAGGAGTTAGGAATAATGTTTTAACACGGAATAAAAACTGCACATTAAAAAGGAATAGTAATAATGAAGTGAAATTGCAAGGTTTTCATCCTGCACACAGGATGGATTGAACAGAGCTCCATGAGATGTTTAACCACTTGCTTACTGGGCACTTAAACCCCCCTCCTGCCCAGACCAATTTTCAGCTTTCAGCGCTGACGCACTTTGAATGACAATTGCGCGGTCATACAACACTGTACCCAAATGAAATTTTTATCATTTTTTTCCCACAAATAGAGCTTTCTTTTGGTGGTATTTAATCACAGCTGGGTTTTTATTTTTTGCTAAACAAAAAAAGATGGATTTTGAAAAAAAAAAAAAAAAATCATGTTTAATAGTTTGTTATAAAATTTTGCAAACAGGTAATTTTTCTCCTTCATTGATATGCTCTGATGAGGGGGCACTGATAGGCACAGTTAAGGTGGCACTGATGTGCAGCACTGTTGTTGAGGCACTGATCGTGGGCACTGGTAGGCAGCACTGTTGCCTATTGCAAGGTGGCACTGGCAGGGGGCACAGGTGGGCGCTGATGATCTGGCGACAGCTTGCCGTGATTGGTACTGATGTCCCTCACAGCCGCTGGTGATCGGCTTCTTTTTTTCTCCTTGCAAGAAAAAATAGCCGATTACCAGCTATGTTGACATCACATTATCAGCTGTCATTGGCTGACAGCTGATCACATGGTGAGGGATCGGGATCAACCCCTTACTCTGATCTGTGATCCAGCGAGTCTCAGTCTCGAGTCTTCATTCATAGATGCTTTATTACAGCGTCTGAATGGAACAGCTTGGCAGAAAAGAGTGAGCATAGATGGGCTCTTTTTTTGGCAGCAATTTTCTTATTCAATTTCATTTAGATGTACCTTCAACTATGTAGTGCAAGGGCCTGCCTGATTGCATGCAAATTAAAAGTATTTAGGTTTGACCTCATTATATGGTTTTGGTAAATCTAAAAGGAAATTTGTAAAATGTATGGCCAGCCATAGGCTCTAATTATAAGATGGTGTGGCCAGCTGTGCTTAGTGTGTCTGTACCTGTTAACCCATAAAGTTCATGTGTAATGACCCCAAATGTTTGGGTTTATATTTGCAACGTACTTCAAACTAACAAAGCTGCAAACTAATAGGTTTCACAGCATACTCTGCTTTAATTTGGCTCCACTATTTCTAAAATGCTTTTTAAGCCATCATATCTTGATTTACCATTATTCCCACGGATAAACGCATCTCCATATTTGTTCTTCAGCTGTCCATTTACATATTCTTCGGTCTGTTCTAAAGCAATGTTCATGTACCCATCTAAGCAAGCCAACACCCCTGTAAATAAGGAGAGAAAAAAAAACTGAATTGCGTACCTAAGAGTTCACACTGATCCCAGAAGCCACAAGATATATTATATGGCAACATTTTTCTTTAGCTTTCATCTCTTGTGAACCAAATTTAAAAAGAAGAATGATCATAGTCTACCTGAACAACAATTAGATATGCCTAATAGCAGAAGCTAAGCAGGTGTAGTCTATCTGCAATACAAATTTTGTAAATATTTGTTGCACTTACATTTGTTTGGATTTAAAATATTAAAAAGTGGTTCTGAAAGGCAGAAGCTTTTTTTTTTTTTAGTGATACTAAAGTAATTTTTTTTCTTTAAAAATAAATCCCATTTAAAAATAACAACATGTTATACTTACATGCACTGTGTAGTGGTTTTGCACACAGCAGCCCAGATCCTCCTCTTCTCGGGTCCCTCACTGGCTGCTCCCTCCTGTTGAGTGCCCCCACAGCAAGCAGCTTGCTATGGGGGCACCTGAGCCGACGTTCTGTGTCCATTCGGACACGGAGCTGCGGTTCGGCCCCACCCACTTTCCTTATTGGCTAACTGACTGATTGGCAGCAGCAGGAGCCAATGGCGCTACTGCTGTGTCTCAGCCAATCAGAAGAGAGATTCCCAGACAGCTAAGCCACTCATTCTCAACGCTGGATCGAGATGGGGCTCAGGTAAGCATCAGGTGCCCCCATAGTAAGCTCTTTGCTAGGGGGCACTCCGTAGGAAGGAGGGGCCAGGAGCGTCAGTGAGAAATCCGAGAAGAGGATCTGGGCTGCTCTGTGCAAAACCACTGCACAGAGCAGGTAAGTATGACATGTTTGTTATTTTTAGCAAAACAAGACTTTAGTATCGCTTTAAGGACTCATGTACACAATATTTACAAGATCGAGTCTTGAAGCATAACATTTTTGGTGCTTTTCTAGCCCTTGGGAGATGTGGTGTCACGTACAGCCACTCATAAAAGTGAATGACTGTACTCATCCAGCTTCTTGTAAACGCACATTTAGCAGAAATCATACCCAGCTAAACAAAACACACACAGCTTTATCTAAAATGTGAACAGTTTTTACAAGTATTTGTAGTTTAGAACATAAAAGTCTGTCGGAAGAGGCCCTTGTCCCCATCAACATGGGGGCAAGGTGCTTTTGGGGGGGGGGGGCCAGACTGCATGCCCTCAACAAGCACCCATCCCCCCATGTTGAGGGCATGTGGCCTGGTATGGCTCGGGGGGCTCCCTCGTCCCCTCCCTTTCCTGACCTGCCGGGCTACATGCTCAGATAAGGGTCTCGTATTGGATTTGGGGGGGGGGGGGCTCGCTTTTTTTCTTTTTTGGCATGGGGGTCGCCTCAATCCATACCAGACGAGCCGCTTTTTCCTTGATTTTTTTTTGGTTTGCCGTAAATTTTTTTTCTTTTACATTCAGCTGATGACTCGGTTTTTAAAGAGGCGGCCGGCTTCCTGGCCCCCTACTTAGCAACCAGCTATTATACAGTGAGGAAGAAAAAAAAACGAATGTCATCGGATGTTGTCCACCAACATTCCTTTTTCATCTGTTCCGTATTTTTGACGGATGAAAAAATAGGGCTTTCATCTATTAAAAAAAAAAAAAAAAAAACGGATGTTGACGGAAGCAGATGAAAAGGGATGCAAATGAATGATCATCTGCTGTCATTCTATTTTCCAAAGGAATACACTGATGTTGGTTTGTTGGCATTTCATCCGTCAACTGATGGATGAAAAACGGACAAATGGTCCGTATGTGTGAAAGGGGCCTTGCACTTAAAAGCAATAAAAATAAATAAGTGGTTAAAAAATTCAAGTTAGACTTAGGGCCAGTTCCCACCATAGAAAACACAGTCCGGATGCGTTTCAGGTGCTTTTCTGCATGCACGTTTTTGATGTGTTCCAGTGCATTTTTGATGTGTTCCAGTGCTTTTTTTTTCCCCTCTTTTTTTTAAATAAGGACAAGTATGTTGCAGTGCATTTTTGATGCGTTTTACAGCGTTCCAGTACAGTCCAGTGCAGGAAAAATGGAGCATGTTCTACTTTTTTTTTCTGGAACTGCAAGCACTGGAGTGAAATATGCTATTGGAAATCATGTAACCTAATTTCCATGCATTTTTGATGCAGAAAAAAAATGCATTGGACTGCATGTGGTGTGAACTGGCCCTAACCGGTAACTTGTTTTCCAAAAGTCTTTCAGGACAGCACTTGAGAGAGTGACTCCTCCCTTTGCCAATAGGAAACACCTCTTCCACCAAAACTTTAAAAGGAGGCTCCTTCCCACACATTGTCAGTAGTAGTAGAGAACCTCCGGCCCCGAACTGGAACGCATAATCGTGATATGGTTAGTCACAGCGCATATGTATGTTTATTTATTATATATATATGTATGTTTATTTAATATATTATATATATGTACTGTATATACTCGAGTATAAGTCGTTCCGAGTATAAGTCGAGGCCCCTAATTTACCACAAAAAACTGGGAAAAATGTATTGACCCGAGTATAAGACGAGGGTGAGAAATGCAGAGGGTCAACAATGCCCATCTGCAGCTGCCTGCCTCCCTGTGTCCTGTGCAGCCTACGTGTGTCCTGTACATGTGTGTCCTGTACATGTGTTCTGTGTGCATGTGCAGCCTACCTGTGTCCTGTGCAGCCTCCCTGTGGCGATCTCCAGCCTTCCTGTGGCGATCCCCATCCTCAAGCGGTGGCCATTCCACAGTTCAAAAGCCGCGCCTCCTCCTCGTCTGTGATAGGCTGACCGCTGACTGCCTATCACAGACATTCTCATACCACGGATGAGGATGAGAGAATGTCTGTGATAGGCTGTACACTGACAGCTGTTCAGCCTATCACAGACGAGCAGTAGGCGCCGCTTTTGAAAGCTGGAATAGCCGCCGAACACTATCATCACACGCCGGCCGCCGTCTGCCTGCATGACACGCTGATCATGCAGACAGACAGGGGTGACTCGAGTATAAGTCGAAGGGACACTTTCAGCCCAAAAAAAAAGGGGCTAAAAAATTTGACTTATACTCGAGTATATACAGTATGTTTAATATATATATACACACACACACACACACACACACACACACACACACACATATATATATATATATATATATATATACATATACACACACACACACACACAATAGGGTGGGATGCTGCTGTCCTGAAAGACTGTTGGAAAACAAGTTACCAGTAAGTCTAACTTCTAAAAGTTTTTTTCCTTAAAATTCCCTCCTAAACTTGGGGTGCGTGTTATACGTCAGCACTTGAGAGGATAACAGAGACTTACCCTCTAGGGAGGGACCACAGCTTGCAGAACTTTTTTGCCAAAAGCCTGATCCCCCGCTGACAGGAGATCCAGTCTGTAATGACGGACAAAGGTTAAGTAACTTGACCACGTAGCCGCCTTACAAATTTGATCTGGAGTGGCACCAGCTTTTTATGCCTATGTAGTGGCCTGAGCCCTTGTTTAATGAGCTCTAATTCCCGGGGGGGGGGAATGGACAAAAAGGGTTTTTTTTACCAGTAGGGCATGCAGTTCACTAATCCTTCTTGCCGATGTAATTGCGACTAGAAAAATAGTTTTGAAAGTTAAATTCTTTAGAGATAGGGTCTGTAATGGCTCAAATGGTTCCTTTGCGAGGGCTTGCAGAACCACCGAGGGATCCCATTTTGGAAAGTGCTTAACTGGACTGGATCTGGAAAGTGCCCTGAAAAATCTCATGATCAGAGTTTCTGAAGACAATGATCTCTCCAGATAAACTCCTAATGCGGCCACTTGCACTTTAAGAGTGCTGACTGCAAGACCCTTGTCTGCACCTTATTGTAAATACTACAATACTGAGACTATGTCTTTTACATCCCTATTTTCTGAATGACGGCAAGAAACGTAGACTTTCCACACTTTGGCTTAAATAGCTCTAGATACCTTTTTTCTAGGGGTGCACCGAATGGGTTTTTTGGTGCTGAAACAGATACCAAAAATGAAAAATACACTAGGCCGAAAACCGAGACCGACCGACACTGAAACTTCTTTTTAAAAAACTATTTTTATACAGGAGATGGTCAGAGACCGGGGACATGGTACAGGAGATGGTCAGAGACCGGGAACATGGTCAGAGTCTGTGGACATGATACAAGAGATCAATGCAGCCTCACCAGTGCCCGTCAGATGCAGCCAGCCTGCGTCCCCAGTAGTGCAGCCAGCCTGTGAAGGGAAGAGAGAGGAGAGCCGCCGCCTGGTTGATTAGAGCGCCGGGAACATCACAGCTTTCATTTCAAAAGCTGTGTGTTCCCCGCTGCGCGTCGTCACATACAGCCCCTCCTCTTTGTCCAGGCACTTTGATAGACAGATCAACCGTCCAGTCCTGGGATGGGTGATCTGTCTATCAAAGTTCCCCGGACAAGAGGGAGGGGCTGTATGTGACGTCGCGCAGCGGAGAACACACAGCTATTGAAATGAAAGCTGTGATGTTCCCAGCGCTCTAACCAATCAGGCGGTGGCTCTCCTCTCTTCTACGCTATAGGAAGCCCCCATGATAGGCAGCACCAGGGGCGGAGCCTCGACCAGGCCCCGCCCCATTTTTGGCTCCATTATTGGCCATTTTTCTCTTCCAGCAAATTGCCAAAATAGCCATTTTCGACCGATATGTTTCGGCGGCCGAAATTTCAGTGCATCCCTACTTTTTTCTACTAGAAAGTAACGTGGTTATTAACGGTTCTGAAAAGCCTTTGTTAACAACTGCTCTTCAGATACCAGGCAGTGAGTCTTAACCTGGCTACATCCGGATGATGTACTGGCCCTTGTATCACCAAAACCTGACGGAGAGGAAGCTGCCAACATGGTTTGATTGCCAACTGCATAACTGTGGAAAACCAAGCTCTCTTTGGCCAAAAAGGAGTAATCAAGATTATTGATGCTCTCTTTTTGTATCTTTCTCAACACCAGTGGAATCAACGGGAAAGGGGGGTAAAGCATACCCTAGGCGAAAATTCCAAGGGTGTGCCAGAGAGTCTATCCCGAGAGCCGTCATCTCTGTGAAGGGAGAAAAAAAAATTGTGGGAGCTGAGCGTTTTGCTTTGAAGCAAACAGGTCTACTTGCGGATAGACCTGTTTGCTTCAAATAGCCCCAAGTCCTGGCGATAAACGTAATCACTTCTGAGTTCAGGCTCCACTCTGCTTCCTGAACCTTCTGTCTGCTCAGAAAGTCCGCCACTACGTTTAACGTGCCCTTGAGATGGACTGCGGATAAGGACAGTAAATGGTTTTCCGCCCACTCCAGAATTTTTTACGGATAGAAAGTGAAGAGCTTTGCTTCTTGTGCCCCCGTTTGTTCAGGCAGGCTACGTTAGTGGCATTGTCCGATCGAATCTGGACATGGGAACCTTGGAGGCTTGGAAAGAAGGCAGCCAATTCTAAGGCTACTGCTTTTAGTTTGAGAGAGATAGAGAGGTAAAGGAGGACAGTTCACATCTGCCCCTTACCTGGGCCTTGCTGGTGCCTGTGCCACTTGCTGCCGCCATCGATGAGCGCCGAGTTGCCACGTGTGGCTGCACGCCGGTTCCGGACTTCAATAGCGCCACTGTGCTGGACCAGAACCGCCAAACAAGCACCAGCCCCGTTCCTCCCTTCTCCCCCCCTGCGATTTCCGGTGGAAATGATGCTGCATGCCTGCTCAGTGGGTGCCGCCCCCCTCCGGATACCTCACTTCCGACGGATGGTTGCACGGCATGCCATCCCCAAGATGGCGGCGGCGTCAGAGGAAACCCGGTGCCTGCCTGTACCTCACCGCCACCTAGGAGCGATGCCCACAGCAGCCTCGACTCTCCCTGAGCCATATGGAGAGGGAGAAGGAGCTCATTCAACAGTGCGCTGTGGAATGGGAGGAACAGCTCCGTGAGGTAAAAACGAACATTTCTGGTGGAGCAGGATACCTTGTCTCTCAGGACAGTACCCAAGAGCCCTGACTCCCCACGAACTGTTCCATCCAGAGGAAACAAAAACTGACAATGTGTGGTAAGGAGCCCCCTTTTAAAGTTTGGTGGAAGAGGTGTTTCCTATTGGCAAGGGGAGGAGTCACTCTCTCAAGTGGTACTGTCCTGAAAGACGTTAAGGGAAAAAAGTAAAAAAATAAAAATAAAAAAAAAGGTTGTTTTTTTTAAGGACCGGTAGGATTTGCCCCCTTAATGATCAGGCCAATTTTTGCGATACGGCACTGCGTCACTGACAGTTGCGCGATCATGCGACGTTGTACCCAAAACAAAAAACTTCCTTTTTTTCCCCACAAATAGGAGTTTCTTTTTGGTGGTACTGGATCACCTCTGTGGTTTTTATTCTTTGCGCTATAAACAAAGAGCGACAATTTTGAAAAAAAAAACAAACTTTTTTTTTACTTTTTGCTAGAATACATATCAAAGAAAATTATATTAAAAAAAAACAAAATTTCTTCATCAGTTTAGGCCGATATATATTCTACATATTTTTTGGTGGCAATAGTCATATATTGATTGGTTTTCGCAAAAGTTATCGCGTTTACAAACTATGGGATAAATTTAGGGACTTTTTTTTTTTTTTTTTATGGCTGGTCTGCAAGTAATTAAAAATTAAATGAAAAAAAAAAATCGTCCCTTAAGGCCAGAAGTGACGTGTGACGTTTGACGTTGCTCCGGTCCTCCAAAGGGATAGAGTCGCGTGGGGGCCATCTTGCCCTCACTTGACTTCCTGTCCATCCATCCCAGGGATCGGATTGTTTCTGCTGCCACCCACGGCTACAATAAGCGACAGAGACCACCAGGACAAGGCGGGAGGGCACCTCTCCTGCCGCCCATAAAAGTAATCTCGTGGCAAATCTGCCGCTGAGACCACTTTTATGTTAAAGCAGACCGCTCGCCTTTAAATAAAATAATGGGGTTATGGCAGCCATCAGTTATTTAAAGGCAAAATAGCGAGATATCCATGGTGGGCGGTCCAGAAGTGGTTAAATAACCTTAAAGCAGTATTAAATCCAAAGGCAAAACTGTAATATATTGCAGCTTAAAAATCATTAGATGTGGTGACCCTATTAGTTTTCTTTTAGCTTTTTCCCAGTTTTCACCTGGTGACCTGGCCAGTAATACAATTCCTGTATTATGCAGACACCACTCTGCTCTGGATGAATGAGCACAGGGGGCGCATTTGGACAGCAGCATTGTCAGTCTGGGGGAGGGGAGTGTTAGTTGTACTACCAGATTTAAATACACTAACAAATTAAAGTTGAACTCCAGCTAATAATCAGTTACAGCAAATCATCCCCCTAATGATAAATGTTCAATATAAATAAAAGCTGCTAATTGTAGCACCCCTTGTCAGTGGTAAATGGTTTGTCTCATCCCTGTAACTGATACATATGGTAAGAGCGCTTGTTCTTTTGAAAAACAGACTTATTAGCTGCATCACCAGATGAAAATAGAAGAAAGAAAGCCTAAAAAGGAAACTAATGCAGTCGTCACATCTATGAATTGGTAGGCTGCAATATAATAAAGTTTTGCTTTTGGGCTTCATACTGATTTAAAGCAGAGCTATAGTTACATAGTTAGTCAGGTTGAAAAAAAGACAAATCCATCTAGTAAAAAAAAAAAAAAAAAAAAGGATTCTGAGGAAGGCAAAAAACCCCAGCACAGCATGCTCCAATTCTCGAGAGGCAATCGGATTTTCCCTGGATAAAACTTACCTATAAATGTTAGTACCCAGTTATATTATGTACATTTAGGAAAGAATCCAGACCTTTTTTAAAGCAATCTACTGAGCTGGCCAGAACCACCTCTGGAGGGGGAGTCTATTCCACAGCTCTTACTGTGAAGAAACCTTTCCTTATTTGGAGATTAAATCTTTTTTCCTCTAGACGTAAAGAGTGTCCCCCTGTCCTCTGTGATGACCTTAAAGTGAAAAACTCAACACCAAGTTCACTATATGGACCAATTATATACTTGTACATGGTGATCATATCCCCCCTTAATCTCCTCTTCTCAAGAGAATAAATTCAGTTCCTCTAATCTTTCCTCATAGCTGAGCTCCTCCATGCCTCTTATCAGTTTGGTTGCCCTTTTCTGCACTCTCTCTAGTTCCCCGATATCCTTTTTGAGAACTGGTGCATAAACTCAAACTACATATTCCAGATGAGGTCTTACTAATGATTTGAACAGGGGCAAAATTATATCTCTCTCTCTCTAGAGTCCATACCTCTCTTAATACAAGAAAGGACTTCGCTCGCTTTGGAAACCGCAGCTTGGCATTGCATGCCATTATTGAGCTTATGATCTACCAAAACCCCCAAATCCTTCACTACGGATCCCCCCCAGTTGTACTCCCCCTAGTATGTATGATGCATGCATATTCTTAGCCCCCCCAAGTGCATAACTTTACATTTATCAACATTAAACTTCATTTGCCACTTAGTTGCCCAATTAGAGGGCATTGAGGTCGGCTTGTAAATTGGAGACATCCTGCAAGGACATTATTCCACTGCATAGCTTAGTGTCATCTGCAAAGACAGAAATGGTACTTTTAATCCCAGACCCTATATCATTTATAAAGTAAGGGTCCCAGCACTGAACCTTGGGGTACACCACAGATAACTTTAGACCATTCAGAGTAAGAATCATTAACCACTACTCTCTGAATTCTGTCTTTTCATTTCAATGTTTTTATTCAATTTTTCAAATTGACATACATAATATGCATTTGTCTTTGTCGGTAAGAAAATTAAAGTTACGTACCGGTAACGTCTTTTCCTGTAGTCTTTCAGGACAGCCACAATAGAGAGATAGTCTCCTCCCCTTCCTCTGGAAACACTGCGCCAGCCCATAAAATCTCTCCTCCCCTGCCAGACCTCAGTTCTTTCAAGAGTACCTCCGGCCGCTGGGGAGACACAAGAACACATTAATAACATACCAATCAATATCATTACCATATTGCGTTCTGGTCTTTAATAAGACCCCCCCAAGCTTAGGGTGGGTAACTAGGGCTGTCCTGAAAGACTACAGGAAAAGACGTTACCGGTACGTAACTTTAATTTTCCCTTTCCGTCATTTCAGGACAGCCACAATAGAGAGGATAATCGAGCACTTACCAATTAGGGTGGGACTACAGCTTGCAGAACTTTTCGCCCAAAAGCCTGCTCACCTGCCGCCACCAGGTCCACTCTGTAATGTCTAACAAAAGTGGAGTAGCTGGACCATGTTGCTGCCTTGCATATTTGCTCTGGCGTTGCTCCAGCCTTCTCTGCCTGGGAAGTTGCCACTGCTCTGATGGAGTGTGCCTTTATGCCTCTAGGGACCTCCTTCCCCGCTAAAGAATATGCCTGCCCAATAGCTAATCTAAGCCACCTGGCAATCGTGCGTCGGGACGCTCTGAGACCCTTTCTGGCCCCAGAAAATAAAATAAATAGAGAATCAGACTTCCTTATTGTCTTAGTCATCTCTAGGTATTGTAGGATACTTCTCCTTACATCTAAAAAATGAAATCTTAGTTCTCTTTCACCTGAAGGATTGGGACAAAACGAGGGTAGGACTATTTCCTGGCTTCTATGAAAGCTTGACGCCACCTTTGGCAAAAAAGCTGGATCAGTCTTAAGGACTATCCTGTCTGGCAAAATAACACAAAAAGGAGGTCTAATTGATAACGCCTCAATTTCGCTGACCCTCCTGGCAGTTGTTACTGCAACTAAAAATACTGTTTTTAGGGTAAGTTCCTTTAACAGGCACTTGTCCAATGGCTCAAAGGGACTTCCCGTAAGGCTCTGTAAAACCAGAGATAGGTCCCACCCGGGAAAGGGAGGACCCCTGGTAGGTCTCTGTCTTGACAGTGCCTTAAAGAATCTGACCACCCATGGATTGGTAGCCAGAGACTTCTCCAGGTAAGCACTGAGTGCTGAAACCTGACTTTTAAGGGTAGCTACAGATAAACCCTTGTCTGCTCCACACTGCAGAAATTCCAACACAGCTACGGGACTCTGCACCGAGAAGGAGTTTTCTATGCACCATTTGTTGAAAAGGAGCCAGACCTTTTTGTAAATCTTACGGGTCTCCTTTTTCCTACTGTTGAGGAGGGTAGAGATCAAGCTCTCTGAAAACCCCTTGGATCTTAATATACCCTCCTCAGTAGCCAGGCCGCTAATTTCCACTGCTGCACCTGTGGGCAGAGGACTGGACCCTGCGACAGAAGATCCTTTCGAGGTGGAAGGAAAAGGGGAGGTTCCGCTGCTAACTGACTGAGGATTGAAAACCATGCCCTTTTCGGCCAATGTGGAGCTACCAGAATAAGAGAGGTGCTCTCTAATTGAAACTTCCTCAGAACCGCCGGTAATAGTACCGGAGGAGGGAAGGCATAACATGTCCTGAAATGCCAACTCTGAGATAATGCGTCTACTCCCAGTGCTCCTTCCCCTGCGTTTAGGGAGAAAAAACAGGGGGTTTTCGCGTTGTCTTTTGAAGCGAAAAGATCCACTTCCGGGGGTCCCCATTTCTCGGATATGAGATTGAAAACCTCCTGGTTGAGGGCCCAATCTCCTTCCTTTAGACTCCTCCGGCTGAGAAAATCTGCGATTATATTCCTCTCCCCTCTCAGAAAAACCGCTGAGAGTGAGAGAGTGTTGGACTCGGCCCAGCTTAGAATGTCTTCTGCTAGGGCCAGCAGACTTCCGCTCCTGGTGCCTCCCTGCTTGTTTATATAGGCCACGGTGGATGAGTTGTCCGACCGTACCTGTACATGGTGGCCCTGGAGTTCCTTTTTGAAGAATCTGAGGGCTAGGCCTACTGCCCTCAGCTCTTTCCAATTGGAAGACCTCTGCAGCTCGTCGCCCTTCCATGTGCCCTGCGCTAGAAGGGATCCCAGATGTGCCCCCCAGCCCTTGCCACTTGCATCCGTGGTTAGGATCTGTGGGACTGGGATGAGCCACAGACGTCCCTGTGACAAGTTCACTTCCTTCCTCCACCACCAAAGAGATCTCTTTATTTGATGGGGAACCTGTACTAAGGTGTCTAGATCCCTCTGACTGTGGTCCCATACTCTTAGTACATATGATTGTAGGGGGCGAAAATGTAATCCTGCCCACTGCACTGCTGGAAGAGTAGAAGTTAGAAGGCCTAATGTTGACATTATGGACCTCTTGGACACCAGATGGTTGCACTGGAGGGAGAGAACTGCTCTGTCCAGTTTTAGAATTTTTTCCCTTGGAAGAAAAACTCTCGAGAGCGTAGTGTCCAACAGGTACCCCAGGTACACAATGCGCTGTGAGGGAATGAGACTGGACTTTTCTAAGTTCAGCAGCCACCCCAAACCTGTTAGAACCCTCTTGGTTAGATCGAGGTCTCTGATCAACTGTTCTGGGGATACTGCAAAAAGAAGCAGGTCGTCCAGATAGGCTATAACTGATACCCCCTGGAGTCGCAGGAAGGCCAACGCCTCTGCCAGTACCTTTGTGAATATGCGGGGCGAGGAGGATAGCCCGAAGGGCAGCGCTTGAAACTGCAGATGCAGTATTGTGCCCTGCAGGTCTATTGCTAAACGGAGGAACCTCTGGGAGGTTTCTGCGATAGGGACGTGTAAATATGCGTCTCTGAGATCCAGAGACACCATATAACAGTTGTGTGGTAGCAGGGCCCTGACCGTAAAGATTGACTCCATGCGGAACCTTTTGTAGCAAATTGACCTGTTTAAGGGTTTTAAATTCAGAATCAGTCTGAATTTTCCCGAGGGCTTTTTCACCACAAATACGTGGGAATAGAACCCCTCTCCTTCCTGCCCCCTTGGTACTCTGTGAACTACGTTCTGAATCTCCAGTTCCTTCAGGGCGTTCACCAAAGCTTCGGCCCTTGCTGTGCAGCTGGGAAGCTTCGTAACAAGGAACCTTTGCGGGGGTGGTCTTGAGAATTCCAAGAGATACCCCCTTCTTATGACCCCCAGGATGAATCGATTGGGTGAGAGGGTCTCCCAATGTGGAAGGAAGGCCCCCAGTCTTCCTCCCACCGTCCCTAGAGAGTCATTGATCTTTACGGGCCTTCTCAGGAGGGCGAAAAATCGCCCCTCCTCTGCCCTTGCCTCTTTGGCCCCAAGTTTTCTTCCCTTGCTTGGGAGATTCCTTGCCTTTTTTCGGACGAAACCCCTTTCTCGTCTGAGCTGGGGCTTTCCTTTTAGGCGGAAAGGACTTCTTTTTGTCCGCTGTACGGTCTAAGACCGTCTCTAAACCAGGGCCAAAGAGTAGATCACCTGTCAGGGGTATCCCGCACAATTTGACCTTGGAGGCGGTGTCCCCCGGCCAAGTTTTCAGCCAGAGCGCTCTTCTGGCCGAATTCGCCAGCGCCGCTGATCTGGCCGACATACGCCCATATCCTCGAATGCCAGGTCTGTGTGTCTAGAGACCTGAGAGAAGGCGGCATCCAACTTGGGATTTTTATTCCAAATGGACGCTGGATCCTCTGAAAATGGAAACCTTCTCTTAAGGGAGCTAGAAAAGAAGGGTTTCCTCTCAGGATTCTGCCACTCCTTCTTAATCGTTTCCACCAGCACTTCATGTACTGGAAAAACTTTTCTTTTTTGATCTCCCAAGCCCTTATACATAAGGTCATGGAGAGATAGGGGTTTTTTATCCTCGTGTATCCCGAGGGTTGTATATATTGCCCCCAAGAGATCTTCCACCTCATCCAGGGACAATTTATACCTGGAGATTTTCCTGGACTCCCCGTCCTGGTCCTCCCCTTCTGATTCCTCATGGGAATCAGACGTGCCACTGTCCGGTTGCCTCTGCTCCACCCCGGAAGGGCCTGACATCTCCTCTGCCATAACTAAATTGGTAGATCTGGCAGGTGCAGAGCCCTGAGCATGAGGCGGGGTTGTGTCCTGCTGAATGGGTTTAGAGGGAAGCTTGAACGTCTCAAAAAAGGTTTTAAAAGATGAAAAGGTGGATGACAGCTCTTTCACAGAAGCTGCCAACCCAGACTGCTGTTCAGATTCCCTTTCCTTAACCAGGGAGTCTATGCACTCCTTACATAAAACTTTAGTCCATGCTTCCCCTAAACTGTCTCTACAAGAGGCACACTTCCTTTTAGAGACATGAGTGGACTTTGTTTTTTTCTGTAGATTTCTGAAAATACATACAAAAAAACCATATTACTTCCAGCAAGTTTAAGTGGAAACAACCCTGGGGGAGTACCAGATCCATCTTAAGGGAACTGCGCTCACCCCCCCACCCCCTGACCACCCAGGGGGACTGCCCTCCCTCTAAGTAAGGAACCATACAAGAGGGAGAGCAAACCTTAGATAGAGAGGACCCCTCCCCAGGGAACTCTTACCTTTGGAAGGCTGGAGACAGCGTCCGAATGAGCTGCAGCATCTGCCTCAGACATGACTGCAGGTGGTTGCCTGTGTAGAGTCTCACACTGTGTACATGTGAAGCGACTCGCTCCAGCCTGAGCCCGGCCCCCTATCAGCCCCGCGACCCGGAACCGGAAGTCGCGGTTCAAAGGGAAAGCGTCCGCCCCCCCCCGCCGGAAATGACGTCACCCGTCGTCCGGCCCGCTGGTTCCAAATTTTGCGGCCTGTATGGATACAGGGGAGAGCGGACTGTCTCCCTGCTGCGGCCCTGTGGACGCGATAGGGGTCCCCCACGACCTGATGCCGCGCTCGGCAAGGAAGGGGTGGCTTTCAGCTGCGGTATGTACCGCCACTCTTCATCCTGGAAGCCCCTGCTTCCCTAGGGATGATTTTCTTAGAAAGAGGCCACAGTCTCCCTGACTGCACCCGGCCTGGTTCCTCTGCACAGTGTCTCCCCACCGGAGGAAACACTAATAACTGAGGTCTGGCAGGGGAGGAGAGATTTTATGGGCTGGCGCAGTGTTTCCAGAGGAAGGGGAGGAGACTATCTCTCTATTGTGGCTGTCCTGAAATGACGGAAAGGGAAAAATAGGTGTACATAAACAAGTCTATGTAGGTCAATTATATGACTGTTGTACCTTTTATACACTGCAATTTACATATTGCATCATTTAACTATTAGGGTCAAAACTAAATCAAACTTGCAACCCACTAACTGGGCTCTCGCACCGACCCCAGCACCACATGTGGCGCTAGAGAACCAAGTGATCTTATTTAGAATTGCCGAAAGGCGTTCATTAACCATTATCCATGAGAGTTTAGCTTTCAGTAGGTAAAATGGGATCGAGGGGGACCTCCAAGATCTGGCTATAGAAATTCTTGCCGCTACGAATATAAAATGTTATAAGTCTTGGCATTGGTTTTGAAGCCTTCTCCACTGGGCCTCCCAGCAGTGCGCGCAAAGGTGACTTAATGAGATTTACTTGAGTTAAGGAGTATATGAGATTGTACATACGTATCCAGAACTTCCTCACATTCGGACACGTCCACCAAGTATGATACATGGTGCCAGCCGTGCTGCATCCTCTAAAGCACCACGGGGACGCCCCTGGGACAAAGGCTGCTACCCTCTCTGGGACCATGTACCATCGCATCAAAACTTTATAGTTTGCCTCTATCAGAGAGGTATTAATAAACGATTTAGATGCGTTCTGTATTTTTTTGCTCCACTCCTCTATTGCTAAATCAGTGTCTATATCTTGCTCCCATTTGTGCATATAGAACAATTTTTGAGGAGTTGAGGACAAAATACCGTAAATCTGTGATATATGGCCGGTGTGCTTGTCGAAAGTCCTACAGAGGTTTTCCATTGGGGTGAATGTGGTAAGGTCAGAGGTGCGATTTAGTCTTGCCAAGAAATGCGCTGAGTGTAGCAGAAAAATTCTGAATCTGGAATGCCATATTTTTCCTGTAGGGTGATTTCAACAAAGCACCAAAGTGATCACAGAAGTCCCCTATTCGTAGCAAACCTTTGTTAGTCCACCATGAGAAATCTTGGGGATGGAGACCCGGGGTGAACAAAAGATTATTAAACGGGGCTAAGGTGGTTTGCTGGGACTTAAACTTGTAGGTGGTTACCAGCCGATCCCATAAATTTAGAGAAAATGATAAGCTCGGGCACAGTATAGTCGGCCTGTCTTTCCCTTTCATCCACATTAAGTGGCTAATCTCTCTATCAAGGTATAGAGAGGACTCCAGCGACATCCAGAGCGGTCTGGGCTGTTGCGTGTGGAATCGGATTAGTTGGGATAATTGTGCTGCTTGGAAATATTTAAGTAAGTCGGGCTGAATTCTGTCTTTTAGGCAGTTTTCTATCCATTTACAAATTGATCTTTCCAAGCCTGTAGACTTTACCTTACACATTAGTCGTGTGTGGAGAACTGTGTCAAAACGCTTTTGCAAAATCCAGCTATACCACGTCCACAGTTTTACTTATCTCCTCATAAAATTAAATCAGGTTTGTTTGACAACTTCTGTCTTTCATGAATCCATGCTGTCTGTTGCTCAAAATATTTATATACTCACACTGGATCCAGCGATGCGTCATTCCCGGGCTTCCTGCCGGCCGCTAACATCTTCAGGCGGCCAACATCCAGGCCTTGATCGCCAGCTTCTATCATTGGCCGGGCAGGAGTGCAGTCAGCTTCAGCATTGCCAAATTTCTACAGTGAGCTAAAGTTCCACTTTAAGTTTATATTTCCTTGGCTGAGTCGACTTTTTGATTCCCCTTAGCAAACAGCTCTAGTGATGGGAGATAGCTTTAAGGAATATTGCACCAAACTAAGGACAAGACTAGCTTTGGATTACATTCAATGTCATCAGAGGGGTGCACTGCTAGTTCTGACCCTAATCTTAGTGGATTGTTGTTAAAAAAGAAGGTTTCCTTCATTTTAAAAGGAACACTTTACAGAGCTCCACTTTTTAATTCGGCAATAGCGATAAAGCATCTGGTCACCCTACTATCTTTTATTAGTAATCCGGTGCTCTATGACCCAGACCTGTTCACCAGCTTCTAAAGTAGGATATGTATTTCAAAACATGCCCAGTGAATGCCATTTGTAAAGACCTCTGTGAATACACAGGATAACTGAAATGTATAATTTTGGAACAACTGCAATGTAACCTGCCTGTCAAATTAACTGAAACTCCTCTTGAAAAGCTAAATAATGTAATCTGATAATGGTCAACTATACTAGATTACAAAACAGAAAGTCTACAGTGACTTCCTCATAGGTTGGGGAAGACAACAGTAGTCAGTTTGGTAAAACAATTTGAATTCAGATTAATCTTAAAGAGGCGGTCCAGCCGCCCACCACGAAAAAATTAAAAAAGTCAGCAGCTACAAATACTGTAGCTGCTGACTTGATATTCGGTCACTTATCTGTCCTGCAATCCAGGGATGTCGGTACCCCAGTCGATGTTTATTTTGGCTCTCGCGTGCTACCGCCGTCATTGCCTGTACGGGAAGCTTGCAGTGAAGCCCCCTACTGCGCATGCATGAAGCGCGCTGCACTTTGTGAATGACACAGTGGTGGGGGGAAGAAGGAGGGAGGTCAAACTTCCGGGAAACCTCGCTGCAGCCCAGTATCCCAGAAGTGGGACAGGTACCTGTCAAAACACAGGTACCCATTCCCCCCTCACCCTCGAAAGGTGCCAAACGTGGCACTGGAGGGGGGGGGGGGGAGCAGATAAGCGGAGCTTCAACTTTTGGGTCGAACTCCACTTTAAAAATATCTTCATAATAACGAACAACCTTTATACATTTTTATATTACAGGCACCTCTGCCAATCAGAAGATCTCTGTACTGAATTTCAACCAGTAAGCCTAGGCTAAGGCTGGGTTCACACCTTCACCGCATCCGGTGCATCCTGGTTCACTGTTTGCGGTCCGATTTCAGCACGAATTTTGGGCTGAATCCGGACCTGAAATGGACCAAAACGCACCGGACCTGCTGCGGAGATATTTGAACGGGCTCCATAGAAAGCCGGTCAAAATCTCCTGCTATTGCGAATTGGATGCAGGGAACCCGCATCCAATGCATAATGGTGTGAACCCAGTCTAAAGTTTCTGAAGCTAGGTTCACACTTATGGGTGTGGCTGCAACCATCCGCGGTGAAAAGGCGCTGCTGTCATTCATTCAGAATGGCACCCCAACGCATGGAGAAAGAATAAAAATAAAAAGTTTTGAAAAAAGTTTGATAATAAAACAAATTAATAAGACATGCAGGTACAAATACATCTAACACTATTATTAGTTACCTCGATAGTCAACTCCAGAATTAAGTTTCACAACAACAGGTCGTCCAATAATCTGCTTCAAAAAGTCACTAGGGGTTTGTTTTCGTAGACTCATTCTGATATTTCCTGAAAGAAAGAAAATAACTTCAAATATACCATGTCAGTAAAATGTAGGAGGTCTTTAAAAAACTCAACAGAGGCTACAACTATACAAGCAAATGGTCACACCTGTAGTATTCCTTTTCTACAGGTAAATGATTTGAAGATGTAAGCCCTTCAACGTCACCTGTAAAAGAGAACTTGTGACTGTACCCCCATTAACTGCTCTCCATTCTGCCCCTCCTGCACTCACTGGAGTGCCGAACTGGATGGAAGTGGGCCCAGTTGGCATCAGACATCTAGGTGGATCCCGGCAATATGGTCCTTTTAGAGCCAGGAGCAGCTCTGTAACTTCAGTTTTAGCCTTCTGTCAGCTGACTCTGGAAAACAGGAGAGCAAAAGTAGGTGCCCTCCTGTGATCCACAAGAGAAGTATAGCCAAGAAAAAAGCTTTGGTCATGCTTCTCTTTAAAAGCAGACCTTTGCACAAATAGACCACTTTACATTGTTGAAATCCTGCCCCAACACTTTTTTTTTATTAAAGTGCTTGTAAAGACAGAAGGATTTTTATCTTCATGCATTCTATGCATGAAGGAAAAAAGCCTTCTGTGTGCAGCAGCCTCCCTCACACTTACTTGAGGTCCCTCTCTGTCCAGCGATGTACACAAGTGTCTCAGCCATCCGAGATTTTCCCTTTTGATTGGATGAGACACAGCAGCAGTGCCACTAGCTGTCGCTGCTGTCAAAGTCAGCTAGCCAATCAAGGGAGAAAGGGGGCGGGCTGGAGCTGTGTTTGAATGGACACAGGGAGCTGACTCAGTGCAGGTGCCCCCATAGCAAGCTGCTTGCTGTGGGGGCACTCAACAGGAGGGAGGGGCCAGGAGAGCCGAAGAGGGACCTGAGAAGAGGAGGATTCGGGCTGCTCTGTGCAAACCCACTGCAACAGAGCAGGTAAGTATAATATGGGGAACAGATACCTTGTTTTTTTTTGCTGGCGAGTACTGTGACTTTTTGGTCAAGTATTCACTGATACCGAGTACTGATACATTTGTAGTGCAATTTGAGCTCATACGAATGGAATGGGCTCAAATTGCACTGCACAGAATCGCACGTGATTTGAACAGGAGTGCGATTCCTGCCTGATTCACATGCAGTTTCCTGCACTGCTCCTGCGTGAGCCCAAGCTAAAGTCACTATGACAAGCCTGGGTTCACACGGGAGCTATGGGGGAAAACGCATGTGATTCACACAGGAATTGCACTGCATTCCTGTTCAAATAGCATGTGATTCTATGCAGTGCGACTTGAGTCCATTAATTTTGTGTGGACTCAAATTGCACCGCAAAGGTATCGGTTTCAGGTATCGGGGCATTTGCACCGATAGAACGGTGCAACTCGATCACATAGGAGGCTTGTTAGCCCCCTTGTGATAGAGATACATAAAAAATAAATACCTATAAAAAGTGTAAATAAAATTGTATAAAATAGATAAAAAAAAGCACCTGTCACCCCCACACACACCCTATGTAAAGCCCATGTGCAGCATAGGGTGAGTACACATATGTAACCATAAATTGTGCCACAGCTGTGGTATATCAGTGTAAGTGTCAGAGAGGAATAATTCTATGGATAGAATTCTAAACTACGTTGGCTATGGAGAATTTTAGGTACCATAATGATTTGCGATTCCACGAGTGTGCACAAACATTTGGGAATAATACTGTTTGCATTTATTTTGGTGTATTTTCTTCCTGAAAATATGTGTTTGGTAAATAACTGCGCTAATGTTCAACAATAAAAAATGCAACTGCTGTCATTTTATTCTCCAGGGCCTCTGTTTTTAGAAAATATATACTATTTGGGCTTGGAGGTCACAGTAACTATGCAGATTTGATCACGTGTGCATAAAATGATAATTGCAGGTTAAAGGGGGGATTACTATAATGTAATTAGGGGGTGATTGGTCCCATTTGTCCTCAGGACAGGTTTCACCACTTTAAATAAAAGTGACAAGAAATAAAAAGCTGCAGGTGAGGGTAATGTCTTTCGGTGACAACTGAGAGGATTTCTGCTCGCTGTGTGCTTTGCACAGGAAATGGAAGCGATCTTCCCAACAGGGTCAGAGGATTTCAGTATTCCCTTAGCCTATCATACAATTCGTGTCCCTGCTCTCCTGAATGCAGTCCTAGAGTTTATACCGCTAAAGACGTCACTGAACTGAAAGCTCGGTGGCTCCTTTCTTCGGGACACGTTTGTTTGACTTTTTACCTGAGGCTTCCTATCTCTCCTCAATGTACAGTCTCGCGCTCGCTTTCTCACTTCAGAATCTGTAGCCGTATTGATCCCGCCTTTTCCGTCTGTGTCACGTCCGGTAGCCGGGCGAGCATGCGCAATAGTGACTGATGCTCCGTCGGCCATTGAGGTTTAGTCATCCTACCGGAGTTCTCGGCGGCGCATGCGAAATAACAGTATAGAGTCAGGCGGCCATCTTTGGTTTGGGCCACCAATCACTGAATCTCAGGGGTGTGTTCTTTTGATACCTGGTAGCCGAATTCCAGATAAAAAAAGGATAAATACTTGCTTGCAGTGGGGGGTTGCCCTGCACTGCAAAGTTTAAGCCCCTGTTCACACTGAATGCGGCTTTGAAATTGTGTGACTTCGCTTGAAATTGCATGATTTTAACCACTTCAGTCCCAAGCCTCTTTTTGAGATTTGATGTTTACAAGTTAAAAACTTTTTTTTTTTGCTAGAAAATTACGTAGAACCCCCAAACATTATATATATATATATATATATATATATATATATATATATATATATATATATAATTTTTTTTTTTTTTTTTTTAGACACCCTAGAGAATAAAATGGCCATTGCAATACTTTCTGTCACACCGTATTTGCGCAGCGGTCTTACAAGCACAATTTTTTGGGAAAAAATACACTTTCTTGAGTTTAAAAATGAGACAACAGTAAAGTTAGCCCATTTTTTTTTTATTGTGAAAGATAATGTTACGCTGAGTAAATTGCTGAGTAAATTGATACCCAACATGTCAGGCTCCAAAATTGCACCTGCTAATGGAATGGTGACAAACTTTGGCACTTAAAAATCTCCATTGGCGACATTTAAAAATGTCTACAGGTCACCAGTTTAGAGGTACAGAGGAGGTCTAGGGCTAAAATTATTGCTCTCTCTCTAACGATCGCAGCGATACCTCACATGTGTGGTTTGAACACCGTTTTCATATGCGGGAATGACTTAAGTCTCTTCTGCGCGAAGGCTCGGCGGAACGGGGCGCTTTAAATTTTTTTTTTCTTATTTATTTCTACACTGTCCATTTAAAAAAAAAATGGGTCACTTTTATTCCTGTTACAAGGAATGTAAACATCCCTTGTAATAGAAAAGAAGCATGACAGGACCTCTTAAATATGAGATCTGACCATGTCACACGGACAATGTACAGGTACGTTGTTTCGCGCAGTCGGGCCGCCCTGCCGCAGTATATGTGCGGTGGGCAGTCTGGAACTGGTTAAACCTGAACACCTTTGAATTACACAGGTTCTGAGGCTAATTTAATGCAGATCAGGCACCAAGTGGTATCGCCTTCAGCTAAGACCCCATGTCAACAGGTACAACTGACACTCCCCCTATTCAAATCTGCTACTACAGATGAAGTTGCTAAACTATCGCCCACCTAACCACCTGTCCCCTGGACCCTATTCCCTCTCAAATGCTACGGTCACCCTCTGACCCCATCCTACACTCTCTAACCCACATCTTCAATCTCTCCCTCACCTCTGGCATCTTCCCCGACGCTCTAAAACATGCACTGGTCAACCCCATACTCAAAAAGCCGTCCTTGGACCCTACAAATCTTAACAACCTACGCCCTATCTCCTTGCTCCCCTTTTCCTCTAAACTCCTTGAACGCCTGGTTTACAACCAACTGAGTGACCACCTCATTAAAAACAACCTTCTTGATCCCCTTCAATCTGGATTCCGCCCTCAACACTCCACAGAAACTGCTCTTTTAAAACTCACAAATGACCTACTAACTGCAAAAACCAACGGACACTATTCTGTACTCCTACTTCTGGATCTTTCAGCTGCCTTTGACACGGTTGACCACCCCCTCCTCCTCAAAAAACTTTACTCCCTCGGTCTCCGTGACTGTGCTCTTCAGTGGCTCTCATCCAACCTATCCCAACGCACCTTCAGTGTCACTTACAATTCTACTTCCTCCACTCCTCTTCCCTTCTCTGTCGGGGTCCCCCAAGGTTCTGTTCTTGGACCTCTTTTATTTTCAATCTACACCTCTTCCCTGGGTCAGCTGATAGCCTCTCATGGCTTTCAATATCATTTCTATGCTGATGACATGCAAATCTATCTCTCCACCCCTCAACTCACTCCATCAGTCTCCTCACGCATCACTAACTTACTAACCGACATATCTGTATGGATGTCACACCACTTCCTCAAACTCAACTTGTCCAAAACTGAGCTTATAATATTTCCTCCCCCACGTGCCTCTTCCCCTGACTTCTCTGTCAAGAGCAATGGCACAACCATCCACCCGTCCCCACACGTCAGGGTGCTAGGTGTTATCCTGGACTCTGAACTCTCCTTTCAGCCCCACATCCAATCACTTTCCAAAGCTTGCCGCCTCAACCTCCGCAACATCTCTAAACTACGTCCCTTTCTAACCAATGAAACCACAAAGCTCCTGATTCACTCCCTGGTTATCTCTCGCCTTGACTACTGCAACTCCCTCCTCATTGGCTTACCTTTAAACAGACTATCCCCCCTGCAGTCCATCATAAATGCTGCTGCCAGACTTATCCACCTTACAAACCGCTCAGTGTCTGCTACCCCTCTCTGCCAATCCCTCCATTGGCTGCCACTCGCCCAACGAATTAAATTCAAAATACTAACAATAAGTTACAAAGCCATCCACAACTGTGCCCCCAGCTACATCACTAACCATGTCTCAAAATACCAACCTAATCGCCATCTCCGTTCCTCCCAAGACCTCCTGCTCTCTAGCTCCCTCATCACCTCCTCCCATATCTGCCTCCGGGACTTCTCCCGAGCCTCGCCCATCCTCTGGAATTCCCTACCCCAATCTGTCAGACTGTCTCCAAATTTATCCACTTTTAGGCGATCCCTGAAAACCTTCCTCTTCAGAGAAGCCTATCCTGCCTCCATCTAATAACTGCACTATTTCCTCCATTAGCTCATCCCCCACAGCTATTACCCTTTTGTATAACTTGACCCTCCCTCCTAGATTGTAAGCTCTATCGAACAGGGCCCTCTGATTCCTCCTGTATTGAATTGTATTGTACTTGTATTGTCTGCCCTAATGTTGTAAAGCGCTGCGTAAACTGTCGGCGCTATATAAATCCTGTATATTAAAAATAATAATAATAATAATTACCACCTTAATCAGCCACAGAACCTGTGTAATTAATATGTGTTCGGTTTTAAAGGGATGAGGTGACAACCCTATTTCATGCACAGATGTCTATGCAAGTCGCACCTGAAATCACCAAAAATCATGCAGTTTTTCAAATCTGTTCAACTTGTCATGTGATTTGGACCTGTCAATTCACATGATAAGTCGTACCAGTGTGAACGGAGGCTAAATGCTTCGTTAGGAGTAGGGTTCTGCAAATGTACTTTTAAAAGAGAAGTAAAGGTTTTTGTTTTTTTTCCCTAATCATACATACCTAGGTGGATGCAACATCGGTCTGATGCTGCATCTGTCCCTCGCCATCCCTACACTGAGAACTGAGCGATCGAACATTGCCGATGGGTCGGTTCTCTCAGCTCCCTGTCAGTCAGCAGCTCTCCCCTCTGCCCCCCGCGCTCATTGGATCGATGAGCTGTGGAGGGGCAGGGAGCGGCCGTCTCAGGCTCTATGCGGCTTGCTGAGAGGCTGAGACAGGTATCAGTCCAGGTACCTGGCGGATACAGACTTTATTTTTGCGATGATGCGGTGCCTGGACTGATTCCAGTGACGTCAGCAGAGAGCGGACTTCAGTCCGCTCTCTGCTGAAAACGGGTCACAGGAGTGCAAATCAGATTGCACCCCTGTGACCCATAGGAGAAGCCCAGCCAAACAAGCTCAGCCCGGACTTCTTCTTTAAGCTTGCCATACATTATACAATTTTCTTATTCAATTTCCTTGAGGCTCCATTCACACCTGGGCGTTCCGTAATTGCGGGAGATTTTGTCTGCAATTTCAGAATCGTGGCAAAACACAGGGTGTGTTTTCGATGCAATTACTTCTAAAGGCACGCCAATCACGGTGCGATTTTTCAACGGTTGTCACGCAATAAATAATGCTGCAATTGCGGTAGAATTGCAACACATTTTGTTGCTCAAAAAGGAACAGGGGCTCCAGGAACACCCAGGTTCTACTATGTAGTGCAAGGATCTGCCTGATTGCATACAAATTTAAAGTGTTTAGGTTTAACTTCATATTATATGGTTTTAGTAAATATAAAGGAAAATTGTACAAGAAACTTTTATAATGTATGGCCAGCCTTACTTACCCCATCCTCTGCTCATGTAAGCTCCCTCAATGCTGTAAGGCTATGATCACACTAGAGCTGTCTTTGAACAGTGATCCACTGCACAATGCTTTCAGAGGGCAGCTAATCGGCAGCTTTCAGGTGTTTAGAAGGTGATATTGTCGTCAGCTTAAGGCTGGATTCACACCTATGCATTTTTAGTTATATTTTAGGTGGGAAGTCAGGGACCGGTTCAGTGGGCAGTTCAGTTCAGCTGCCTGTTTTTACCACCTCCTAAATCTATGCTCTGGCAGTTGTAGGTCCTCCGACTTACTCAATACAATGCATGGCCCATAGTCCTGCACTGGACTTGAGAAATCTGAGTGACAGTGTGGGGGAGAGCACTGTTGTGGGAGCAGAGCTTCAGGTAAATAGGAGTGCTTTTGTGTGAGCATTTAGCCCTTGCAGCGCGGGGGGCAGCCCTACTACAAGAGAATTTTACTTTCCCCAGAGATGGCTTTTAAATTCAGGTGTGGCACTTAGAGCTGCACGATTCTGGCTAAAATGAGAATCACAATTTTTTTGCTTAGAAGATAGATCACGATTCTCTCATGATTCTCGCGGCATAACATCATCTTTCACATTAAAACAAAAAAAAAATTGGGCTAACTTTACTGTTTCGTGTATTTTTTCCCAAAAAATTGTGTTTGAAAGACTGCTGGGCAGTACGGATGGATGAGTCATGCCAGCAGGAGGAGTGGGGTGGAAGATGGAGTGCTAAGGAGACTATCGGTGGCCTTGGAGTGGAGCCTCTGGTCTGGGGGAAGGGGGCTCAGCCTGGTTTGGGAGGATCCTGATAGCAGTGCAAGGACTGTGAGTACATCAGCACACCTGCAAGTTGGGATGCACCAATTCCATTTTTTTCACAGCGAGTATGAGTACCGATACTTTTTTTTTAGTGCTCGGCGATACCAATTACCGATACCTACCAGCAACTGTTTTATTTACACTTCAGCTGTCAGCAATGGTACAGAGCATTGAAAAGTTATTTACAAATGTTTTTTTTTTATTTAGCATTTTTTTCAAGTGTAAAGGTGTAAAAATATTAACAAACAAAACAAATTAAAACAAAAAAAAGTTTAATTATTAATAGTTTAGTTTATAAAATAGAAGTTAACAAAAAACAAATCAGCAAGAAAATAATAATTAAATAGAGAAGGAGAATAAGGAGTTAATTAGGGCTGATTAGAGTAAATTAAGGGTTAATAAGGAGTTAAACAGAGGAACATTTAATTTAAAAAACAAAACAGGATGCTTTAAACTGACTTCAACAGCACATCAAGTTCATCCCTTTTATCTGTAGCTGATGAAACAGAAAGATACAAAATTAAACAATGTTTTTTTTTATCTTTCTGTTTTAGCGGCTGAGCAATGTTGTTGGTAAACATTGTCAGGATGCTTTTTTTTTTTTATAGCTCTAATTGCCGGAAATTTGTTTACACTTCAGCTGTTAAAGGGAAACCCTACTGACAGCTGAATGAGTCATTGGTTGTTAAGGATGCGGTAATTGCTAGCTGAGGACTCTCCCTCCTCATTTGCTGTTAATAACAGCCAGTGAGCCAATGAGAAGAGAGAGGGGCGAGTCCAAGCCGTGGCTCTGTGTCTGAATGGACATGCAGAGCAGCGGCTCAGGAGCAAGCCTGCTTGGGTGCCCCCACAGCAAGCTATTTGCTCTAGGGGCACTTGGCCGGGGCGAGGGGCCAGGAGCACTAGCAGAGGACACGAGAAGACGAGAAGAGGAGAGGTAAGGAATTCTTCCAGAAGAGCACATTCAGGTGAACAGAAATTCAACCAGGGTTTTTTCTTTGTTCAATGGTATAGTGAGATTTTCCTTTAAGTGTATGAACCTTTGATCTCAAATCCACACCAGTGCCACAATCCACTGTAAGTTAAAGGAGTTGTAAGCCCTCAAGGTTTTTCAACCTAAGGAATTCTATGCCTTAAGGTGAAAAACCTTCTGTAGCGCAGCAGCTCCCCAGAGCCCCCCTTTTACTTACCTAAATCTAATCTCTCCAGCGATGAGCACAAGCTCAGCATCTCCAGCCGCTGTCTCGGGTCCTCATTGGATAGATTGAAAGCAGCAGCAGCCATTGGCTTCCGCTGCTGTCAATCAAATTCAGTGACACAGGAGATGGGGGCGGGGCCGAGTCCTGCTGTCTGTGTCAATAGACACAGCAGCAGGACTCGGGAGCGTGCCCGCATGGGTGCCCCCTTGGAATGCGGCTCTCTGTGTGATCAATCAATGCAAGGAGGAGCCAGGAGCACCGCTGAGGGACCCCAGAAGAGTATTTAACAGTAGTGTGGTGCGAACGGTTCAGCTCGAGCATGAATTCGGGCTGAACATTGGCTGTTTGCCCATTCAGGAAACACCCAAATTGTTGGGATTTTCAACCATTTGTTCAGCCCGCTGAGTGCCCCACAATGCACTGCACGCCGCACAGTTCATTGGAAGCCCTGATTGGCTGAAGCAATGAAGGATTTGCCCAATCAGGGCACAGAACACTGTCAGAGCCATGACTGGAGAAAGTAATAATGACTGTGCCTAATCATGGCTCATTGCTCATAGACCCAACCCCCCACTAGGATCCTTCCCAGAGCAGCTATTTGCAGTGTGATATTGGGGATAGCTAGAACAGGGCTCTGTTTATTGCTACTAGCAAGTTAGTGTGCTATAGTGTGATATTGTGATTCTATTGTGAGTGTCAGTTTAGTGTGAATATAGTGATAGTGCAGTGTGAGTGTAGTGTGACCGTTCATTTTTACTTTAGTGTCAGTTTAGTGTTTCAGGGCAGGTTTACTGGAGTATATCGAGGTATGTCAGTGTTGTTTTACTGCAGTAAATTGAATTGCCATAGTGCATGCTTACTGCAGTATATTGAAGTGCCTTAGTGCACTTTATGGCAATATATTGAAGTGCGTTAGTGAACTTTTACAACAGTATATTGAACTGCGTTAGTGCACTTTTACGGCATTATATTGCAGTGCATTAGTGCACTTTTACGGCAGTATATTGAAGTGTGTTAGTACACTTTTACTGCAGTATATTGAAGTGCGTCAGTGCAGTTTTACTTCAGTATATTGTATTGTGTCAGTGGAGTGTGTCTGCATAGTGAGTACTCAAGTTAAAGTGCACCAAACACCACTTTCCATTGATTAAAGTGCATCCAAGTACACATTGCCCCGTCTCTATTACATTTTTGTATTAGGCCCCCTCCTCCATCATCTCTGGGAGGCCAAAAAGGAGAGGCAGACATTCCCATGGCACTGTAAAGGGGCCAGCAGCGTCAGAGTCCACAGGCAAAGGTTGACGTGGTCAGTCCTCAGGCACCATTTCTTCTGTTTAGTGATGTTGCCTGTGCTATCCAGCCACAGCATGCAGAGGAGGAGGTGGACTGGCTTACTAAACCATCCTCATCCTCCTCATCCTCTGTCATCCAAGCAGAGACTATTGTGCAGTCCACAGCAGCTGCCAGAGCGGCTTATTCTGCCTCCTTGTCCACAGCTACTAGTGTCATAGCCCCATGAGTCAGCTGAGTTATTTGAAGACAGAGTCAGCCACTTGCGCCTTGACAATACACAGGCATTACTTGATTCTGGCACAACCCCATCATGGAAGAGTAGAGAGCAGCCACCTTATTCCATCATATTGTGGAGCTGTTATCTCAGGGCCCACTTTCCACAGCTCAGCTGTCTGGGCCTTTTGTAGCACATGTGCAGTCAATTGCACTGTTGCAATTTGCAAACTTTGCCTCAAGCAGATCAAGCGTGGCAAAAACACCAACCATTTGGGTACCACATGCTTGACAAGGCATTTAACCTCCCACCACTCAGCCCATTGGCAAGAGCACCCGAAAGCCACACAAAAGGGACGCAATTCTGCTCCTTCACGCTCCTCACCTTTCAGGTCTTCCCCCGCTATATCACATGACCTCTCAGCAGCCTCCATTGAAAGGAATGATGATATAGCGAAGGGTGTCCTTGCAGCATGTCTGCCACCAGCAGCACACCACCAGCTGTAGTCTATATCAGGAAAATGTATCTGCCCCAGATGTTGCAGTAAAAAAAAAATACAGTCACTGCCACCCACATGCCCAGCGTCTAAATTCAAACTTTTCAAAGCTGTTGGCTTTACAACTCTTGCCTTTCCATCTGGTGGATTCTGCCCCCTTCTGTGATTTTGCAGAATGTGCCGTTTCCAAACTTTTTTTTCATGGTTACATGTCCCCCATGGCAGTATCCTGACCTCCATACCCTTTGTATGCCCAATAACTTGCATCTAAGCCCTCAAAATGGTGATTTTTGATTCTGATTTTTCCAGTTCGGGTCCTATAGACTTCAATGGGGTTCGTTATTTGGCTCAGAACTTTCGCAATGTTCGAGAGTTCTGGCGCAGACTGAATAGGAGGTTGTTTGGCTCATCTCTATTAAAAAGTATCACTTCCAATACATCAACTCAGGACTATAAAATATTCTTCTTTTTTCAGTATTAACCCTTTATCCACTATCCTTTTTTATGTATAGCAAATACAGTATCTCACAAAAGTGTGTACACCCCTCACATTTTTGTAAATATTTTATTATATCTTTTCATTTGACAACACTGAAGAAATGCCACTTTGCTACAATGTAAAGTAATGAGTGTACAGTGTAAATTTGCTGTCCCCTCAAAATAACTGGCAACAAAAGTGAGTACACCTCTACTGCGGGTTCCCCACATTCAATTCGCAATAGCAGGAGATTTTGACCGGCTCTCTATGGAGCCGGTGCACATATCTCCGCAGCAGGTCCGGTGTGTTTTGCAGAAAAACGCTGTGCGACTTTTTGGTCCGTTTCGGGTCCGAATTCAGGCCAAAACTCAGGCTGGAATCGGACTTGAAATGGTGAACCAGGACGGACCGGACCCCTGCTGTGAGATGGATACGTCTTAGGTGTGAACCCAACCTTAAGGTCAATTATATTTTTAATTATAGTAATGAGAAGTAAATCACATGTAAGTGACAAAAAATAGGCTTTGCCAAAGTAGTGAAGAAACTGGCAAAGTACCATGCATATCATAAGTTGCGTACTTTTTTTTTTGGCCCACAATCGCAAGAAATGGTGTCAGTCCTTTTCAGTTGTCTTCTACTTAAAAAAATGTAGCCAGCCTGTACTTTGTTAAGTGTCTAAATTAATCTTTCTTTAGTGGTAACTAGCCTGGGAAATTGCTCACTGCTCATTGGGTCTCTCCCTTATGTTTCAAAGCTGCTGCAGCACCCTACTTCATTACTAGGTGTCACTGACGCCTAGGGCAACAGTTATTGGGCTTTTGCTATTAAGCCTTTATGTCCCTTTTGGCTCCCGCCAGTAATCTTCCTACAGTGGTGCATGCTGGGAAAGGTTATATAAGCTCAGGTATTAGCTTGGTGAGCTCTTTCTCCCCCAGGCCTCGGCCCGGGGAGGATGTGTTCAGAGTCTGTGCTGCACAGGCCTGAACCCTATGGGCCTAACACAAGTTTAGCTGAGCGGTACCACTCAAGCCCGGAGTATCAGTCTCCCAGGTTTGCACTCTGTATTCAGGTGCTGGCAGAGACAGAGCACATCTCGCTCTAAGATGCAATATAGCATGCAAGTACCATAGCACACTGTATGCAACTCCGATGTGAAGTGAAAGATAGACAGGTTTCAGGTCAGAACAAGTGACTGATGGCAGGGACCTGAGCTGAAGACTGTCTTTCATTCACGTCACACTGGAGTTGAATATAGTGTGTAGCACTTGTATGCTATAAAAAAAGTTCCTTTTGATCGTATATATTTGAAGGACTTCTGTTTCCTCTTCATCAGGTAGAATAGAAGACAGGAGGTCTTTCTGTCTCATAGGTCTAAGGTATAAATTCAGGGGCTTTAGGCCTAATGGTCCCTGGATTAGTCCCAGTAGCTGAGGTAGGATGTTGTTTATTCTCCATCATAAGAGTCCCAAGCATGTCGAGAAGGGTGTGGTTGAACCTCTCAGACTGCAGATACCCTTGTGAATGATAGGAGGTCATTCTAGACTTCTGAACACCCAACAGATCCAGCAGTTTCTTGATCAGCCAGTTCTCAAAGTCTCTTCCCTGATTAGAGTGGATTCTTTGGGCAGTCCATAGTGAACTAAAAACTTCTCCTAGACTTTGACTATTGTGGATGCTCAGTGGTCTTTTGTCAGAAACACCTGAACATAATGGGTTAAATGGTCTGTCACCACTAGGGATGAGCCGAACAATCCCAGGTTCGGTTCGCACAAGAACCTGCGAATGAAAGTTCGCGCAAACTTTAGAACCCCATTAAAGTCTATGGGACTCGAACGTTCAAAATCAAAAGTGCTAATTTTAAAGGCTAATATGCAAGTTATTGTCCTAAAAAGGGTTTGGGGACCCTGGTCCTGCCCCAGGGGACATATATCAATGCGAAAAAAAGTTTTAAAAACCGCCGTTTTTTTCGGGAGCAGTGATTTTAATGATGCTTAAAGTGGAAAAAAAAAAGTGTAATATTCCTTTAAATATCGTACCTGGGGGTGTCTATAGTATGCCTGTAAAGTGGCGCATGTTTCCCGTGCTTAGAACAGTCCCTGCACAAAATGACATTTTTAAAGGAAAAAAGTCTAAACTGCTTGCGGCTTTAATGTAATGTCGGGTCCCGGCAATATGGATGAAAATCAGTGAGACAAACGGCATGGGTACCCCCCCCCCCCCAGTCTATTACCAGGCCCTTTGGGTCTTGTATGGATTTTAAGGGGAACCCTGCACCCAAATTAAAAAAAGGAAAGGCCCCCAGGCCCTATATACTCTGAACAGCAGTATACAGGCGGTGCAAACAAGACAGGGACTGTAGGTTTGTTGTTAAGTAGAATCTGTTTGTAATTTTGAACTGGTACATGTTTAAAGTGTAGCTCCAGCCAAAAAAATCTACTTTTAAGCTTTTTGGAAAACATAGGGAAGGGTTATCACCTCTGTAACATTTGTTTTGCTGTCTGTGCACCTTTTCAGAAGATTTCACCTCACTTTCTGTCCCAATGACAAATGTTTTTAGAAAATTTGGGGTTTTTAGTGTAACAAGGATTGGTGATAAAGCATCAGTGAAGAGGAGACACGTTTGCAAGTAGGAGTCGCTTGTAAGTTGGATGTTTGAAAGTAGGGGCCTGCCCTATATACTCTGCAGAAATTGGGGTCTTAGGTGTCTTAGGTGTTGGTGTTGCCACAACACTGTAGACCCTCACAGTTACTCTTGGTGGGCGCAGAAATGGGCCCTGCTGTGAAATATTATATCAAGAATTGTAATTACATGCACCTGTTGAACAGGGGCAGAAAAATTGGGCCTTAGGCACTGGTGCCACAACACTGTAACCCGTCACAGATGCTATAGTTGAAGCACAGGAATGAGCCCTGCTGCAATGTATTGCATCAAAAATTGTAATTATACGCCCCTGTTAAACAGGGGCTGAAAAATTGGGCCTTAGCCACTGGTGCCACAACACTGCAACCCCTCACAGATTCTACAGTTGGAGCGCAGGAATGAGCCCTGCTGCAAAGTATTGCATCAAAAATTGTAATTACAATTGGGCCTTGGCCACTGGTGGCGGTGTCCAGAACCAAAAATGTTCTTACAAGCTATCAGCATGAAAATTGAGGAGGAAGAGGATTGTCACTCAGCATAACAGGATAGTCATTCAGCATCAGCATAGGCAGTATTGAAAGGATCACACATTAAAAAAAAAATCAATCGGTTACATCAGCATCAAGGTGCTTGGTAGCTGGTGATCCAAGACTGATTCATTTTTATGAAGGTCAGCCGATTGACTGATTCGGTGGACAGGCGCACCCTGTGATCGGTTACAAAGCCTCCAGCAGCACTGAATGTGCGTTCCGAAAGAACGCTGGATGCAGGACAGGCCAGTATCTCAGTTGCATACTGTGCAAGCTCTGGCCAGTGATCCATCCTCAAGACCCAGTAACCCAGAGGATTTTCGGTGGGAAAGGTGTCCAAGTCTGATCTTGCCCCTAGGTAATCCTGCACCATGTGAATCAGATGCTGGCGATGGTTGCTGGAATCGATCAGACCTTGGGGCTGTGGACTAAAAAATTGTCTGAAAGCATCGGTCAGACGGCCACCTTCTCCACTGCTCCTTCTGTGACTGACTGAAGCCTCAGCAACACGTTGTCCAGGAGGACCAGGAAATTGTAATCTCCCAGGCTCTGGAAACGCGTTGCACAAACCTTTCTGCAAGGCCTCCCGAAGATGTTTCATCCTCTGCTCCCTCTGCGATGGCAAGATAAGGTCCGCAACCGTAATGATCCCTCCCCTTGATACCACGAATACGAAGAACCTTCCGCAGGCTTTGCAGGATCAGGGAGGCCATGCAGTGTAGGTTTGCTGAGGCATCTGGGTCACTAAGGAGGACATGATCCGCAGCCACCTCCTCCCAGCCACGTACAAGTCCATGGGTTTCTTCGGAATGTAAATGATCCCTTGAAGACTGCTGCTGGTGCTGAGTGCCAGGCTCTACCTCCATGCTGACACAATACTCCTCCTCCTCTTCCTGTGTGATCGACGGGCACGCAGGAACACTGTCTGGATAAAGGGGGCCTTGAGAGATAAGGAAGTCCTCCTTTTCCTCCCTCGGTTCTGCCTCAAGTGCCCTGTCCAGTATTCCACGCAGCGTGTGCTCCAACAGGTGGACAAGAGGGACAGTGTCACTGATGCATGCACTGTCACTGCTCACCATCCTCGTGGCCTCATCAAATGGTGACAGGACAATGCATGCATCGCTAATCATAGCCCACTGGCATGGGGGAAAAAAAAACAAGGTCCCCTGACCCTGTCCTGGTGCCATAGTCGCATAGGTACTCATCGATGGCCCTCTGCTGCATGTGCAGCCACTGCAGCATGGCCAACGTTGAGTTCCACCTGGTGGGCATGTCACAGATTAGGCGGTTCTTGGGCAGGTTAAATTCCTTTTGGAGGTCAGCCAGCCGAGCACTGGCATTATATGACCTGTGGAAATGCACACAGACTTTCCTGGCCTGCCTCAGGACATCCTGTAAGCCCGGGTACCTGCCCAAGAACCGCTGCACCACCAAGTTAAGGACGTGAGCCAAACAGGGCACATGGGTCAGTTGTCCCTGTCGGAGGGCTGAGAGGAGGTTGGTGCCATTGTCGCAAACCACCATACCTGGCTTAAGCTGGCATGGCGTCAACCACCTCTGAACCTGCCCCTGCAGGGCTAACAGAATCTCTGCCCCAGTGTGGCTCCTGTCCCCAAGCACACCAGCTCAAGCACCACATGGCATCTTTTTGCCTGCGTGCTTGCGGAGCCCCTTGAACGCCTACGGAGCACCGCTGGTTCAAATCAGCACAGGAAGAGGCCATGGAGGAAGAAGAAGAGGAGGGGGTGGAGGAGAGAGGTGTGGCAGAATCACCACTAGTAGAACTTCTCAACTCCAATACCTTAGATTTCTAGATCTTCCAGCCTCTACAGGGGTAAGTGTTTTAGATGTCTGTCATAAAAGTCTCGGTCACCTGTGCTCCTGAATCCAGAAGGTCCTTGGTGTAGATACCTTCTGTTAGGTACCTGGCAGTAGAGCCTGACTTGTAGGAGAAGACCTCTCATACAACGCTGGTTCAGGAGCCACTGGAGTGGGGACAGTGGTCTCCTGAGCGCAGTGGGGTAGGAGTGCCTGTTGAATTAGAGTCTCTGATGCTGAAGTGAGGTAAGATCCCACAGGATGGCTGGACTGCAGATCAGGTGGAAACTGGAGGAAGCAGGCTGGAACACTGGAGATGCAGAGATCACTTGGAGCTGAAGGTGCAACAGCAAGAACAACAGCAGGCACAAGCAGGGTCAGACGGTCCGGGTCAGCAGGTAGGCGAGACAGGCAATAGCAGCAGGCAGGAGCAGAGTCGGTAGACAAGCAGAGGTCGGCAACGGTATCAGGCAGTAGCAGTAGAATAGTCAGGCAGGCCGGGTCGGATGGGAGCGGGACGGATGGTCAGACAAGCTGGGTCAGATTAGGTAACAAACAATCAGGTGCAGATTTACAGGAATCACAGAGCTGAGACGAAGCAGCAATGTGCCAGAGGCACAGGGGAACTTTTATGTGCACTTTGGCGCCAAACCGGCGCTAACGCGAACGCGCGCCCGTCCGCGCTCACGTGCATGCGCGCCCGAGCGCCGCGCTGATGCCTGGAAACAGCAGGAACTTGCTGCAAAGTTCGTACAGGAGCGCGCCGGCGCATAGGCGCATGCAAACGCCCAGGTCTGGCGCCGGTGGCTCCCTGACATTGCCCCCCCCAAGGGGCAACCTCCGGATGCCCATAAGCCTTCTTTTCTCAGGGTGGGTAGAAAAATAGGCGCGAACTAAACGCCTGGCATGCACATTACTATCTGGTTCCCATCAATTACTTTCTGGCCCATAGCCTTTCCATTTGATTAGGAATTGGATCTGCCCCTGTCTTCTCCTAAAATCAAGGATAGCCTCAACCTCAAATTCCTCGCTGCCATCAATCAAAACAGGTTCAGGAGGTCTAGTTCCTCTACCCGGGAAGGGATCAGGTACAGCAGGTTTAAGCAATGACACATGGAACACTGGGTGTATCTTAAGAGAGGCAGGCAAAGTCAGTTCGTAAGAAACTTAATTGATTTTTCTTTTAACCGGAAAAGGTCCCATAAATCTAGGTGCCAACTTCTTAGAAGGACATGCTAGTTTGATATTATTTGTAGAAAGCCATACCTGGTCACAAAGCTGTAACCTCAACTCCCCTCTTCTCTTTCGATCAAAGATTCTCTTGCTGTCTGCCTGAGCCTTGGATACTGCTTCCTGCAACATCTGGTTGTTGTGACTGATGAAATCTACCGTACTCTGTACTGCCGGGACTGGAGACTCTGGAAGGAAATCGGGTAAAAAGGTTAGATGGAAGCCATAATTAGTGAAAAAGGGGGATTGACAGGTGGCTGAATGTTTGGCATTGTTGTAGGCAAATTCTGCCAAGGGCAGCAGGGATACCCAATCATCCTGTGAGAAAGAGGTAAAGCATCTGATGTACTGCTCGACGGTCTGATTGGTCCTCTCCGTCTGTCCATTAGTCTGGGGGTGATAGGCCGAGGACAAGGCCAGTTTGATCCTTAAAGTTTCACACAGGGCTCTCCAGAAACGTGAGGTGAATTGTACCCCTCTATCAGAGGTTATGTTTACAGGAACTCAGTGAAGTCTGATGATTTCTTTAATGAATATATGAGCCGTTTCAATAGCTGATGGAACTCCTCTTAATGGAAGGAAATGGGCCATCTTGGTAAAACGGTCTACAACCACAAAGATAGCAGAACACCCCTCGGAACATGGAAGCTCTACAATAAAGTCCATGGAGATCATCTTCCAGGGTCTATCGGGTACCGGTAAGGGTTTTAACAGGCCCCAAGCTCGATTCCTGGATGTCTTATTTTGGGTACAGATAGGGCAGGAGCTGACATATTTCTCACAAAAGTCCTTTAAATTGGGCCACCAGAAAGTACGCTGCACCAATTCCAGGGTCTTACGAACCCCAAAGTGACCTGCCAGTGGGTGATCGTGAAGGAGCGTCAAGACCTTGACCCGAACCTCCTCAGGGACAAAAATTTGGCTCCCTCTCCAGAACAATTCGTCTCTGCTACTCAAGGTAATCCCTGTAGGCCTGGCTGATTCAGAGGATGCTTCCTTAATCTGAGAGAGAAGATCTGTTTGTATGAGTAGGAAATTGTTTGCAGGTAAGATAGTGTCAGGAGCAGATAAGTCCTTTGGATTGTCATGCATTCGTAATAATGTATCTGGTTTGACATTTCTTGAGCCTGGCCGATAAGTAATGTGGAAGGAAAAACGTGAGAAGAACAGGGCCCAACGGGCTTGTTGAGGATTTAGTCTTTTAGCAGATCGCAAATACTCCAGATTTTTATGGTCAGTGTAAATTAGTACTGGATGCATAGCCCCCTCCAACAGGTACCTCCACTCCTATAGTGCAGTCTTGATGGCGAGAAGCTCCCGATCACCAACATCATAGTTCTTCTCCGCAGGAGAGAGTTTTTGGGAGAAGAAACCCACAGGATGCATTACGTTTTTACTGCCTTTACGTTGCGAAAGTATCGCACCTACCGCTATCTCAGAAGCGTCCACTTCTAAGATGAATGGTAAGGATGGTTCAGGATGGCTGAGGATAGGTGAGGAGGTGAATAGCCTCTTGAGGTTTTCAAAGGCATTTTGGGCTAGGTGATTCCAGGAAAAACGGGTATTCTGTTTGGTCAACTGCGTGATGGGTGCAATTATTGCAGAAAATCCCCTAATAAACTTCCTGTAAAAGTTTGCGAACCCGATAAATCGTTGAACCCCCTTTTTGTCCAGGGGTACCGGCCAGTCCAGAACAGCGGAAACCTTCTGCGGGTCCATTCTGATGCCAGTTGAGGAAATTATCAAGCCCAGGAATTGAATGCTCTGTTGTTCAAACTCACATTTCTCCGCTGTTGCATAGAGTCTGTGTAAGCGGAGATGACCCAACACCCGGCAAACATGTTCTCGATGTAGGTCCAGGGATTCTGAAAAGATCAAGATATCGTCTAGATATGCGATCACAAACACATCTAGGAAGTCTCTGAGAACATCATTAATTAGGTGTTGGAAGGTCGCAGGGGCGTTGCAGAGTCCAAAAGGCATAACTAAATACTCATAATGCCCGAATCAGGTCCGAAAGGCTGTCTTCCACTCATGCCCAGCCCGAATGCAGATCAGATTATAGGCCCCTCTTAGGTCAAGCTTAGTAAAAATGACGGCAGTCCTTAATTTCTGGAATAGTTCGGGTATCAAGGGTAGGGGATACCGATTTTTGACCGTGATTTTATTTAGTTCTCGGTAGTCTATACATGGGTGGAGAGACTTGTCTTTCTTAGCAACAAAGAATATTCCAGCACCAGCTGGGGAGGTGGAGTGGCGAATGAATCCCTTGGCCAGGTTTTCGTCTATATATGTCTTTAGTACTTCTTGTTCCTTCTCAGATAGGGGAAATGCGTCCGAAGGGAATTTCGGATCCTGGCAGCAACTCGATGGGGCAATGGTAGGGACGATGAGGTGGAAGAGAATCTGCCCCCTTTTTACTGAAAACATCGAGGTAATCATGATATTGTTTAGGAATGACCTGCCAATTTTTCTGGTCGGTGTCCAGACAAAGCAGAGTGGCTGAGGAATCCGGATCTTTCGTCAAACAATGCTCTTGGCAGTAAAATGACAGGAATTTTACTTCTCCGGATGCCCAATGGATGTGTGGATTGTGGGCCTGCAGCCAGGGAATGCCCAGGATAATGGGAAACATAGGAGAGGTGATGGCATCAAGGATCAGCAGTTCCTTATGTTGAGAGTAAATAGTAGTAGATAATGGCAGGGTCTCCTGCGTCACCTGTCCGGATCTGATGCGGGAGCCATCGGCTAGGAAGACAGAGAGTCCATGGGCTTTAGTCCGTAAAGGGATGTTGTGTTGGTTGGCAAAAGTTAAATCAATAAAGCAGCTGCATGCTCCGGAGTCAATAATGGCGTTGACTGGGATCATCCTTTCTTGGAGCTGTAACGAGAGAGGAATGGCAAGGTGGGTGAATTCGTAGATAAAGCAGAGAGACTGGTATGTACAGGAGATGGACACTTACTTATTTTAACTGGGCAATTATGGACATAGTGCCTGGTTCCTCCACAATAGAGACACAGGTTAAGTTGCCGACGTTGGCGCACGTTCTTCGGAAGACAGAGCAGGCCGCATCAGACCTAACTGCATCGGTTCAGAGGTGTCAGGTGTGACATTGGCAGGATTCATGCTGGGTGAGGGTAGGTAGCGTGCTACAGGAACCGGAGCTTGTGCTGTCATCCAGGTCGGGCGGTTCTGTTGAACTGATCGTTCAGATCGACGTTCTCGGAGGCGACGATCGATCTGAATGGTTAAAGAGATCAAGGCCTCAAGGGTACTTGAAATACCCACTCGAGCAAGTTCATCTTTTAGACCTTCGGACAGGCCTATGCGGAACTGGTGGCGCAGGGCTGCATCATTCCACTGTGTGTCCGCGCTCCAACGCCTGAAGTCAGTAACATAGTCCTCAGCGGGTCTGCGGCCTTGTTGGAGCGCGAACAGAGCTGATTCAGCTGTGGCAGTCTGTTGAGGGTCCTCATATAGTTGTGCCATCGCTTCAAAGAAAGCAGATAAAGATTGGGTTAGAGCAGAGTCCCCTTCAAGTAAACGGTGAGCCCAGGTCTGTGGTTCCCCTTGTAGGAGGGAAATTACAAATCCCACCTTGGTGACTTCCAGTGAGAAGGTTCGGGGCTGTAGGGCAAAGAAGAGCTGGCAGGCATTGCGAAAGGCCCGAAACTTGGCCCGGTCTCCAGAGAACCCTTCAGGAATAGGGACCCTTGGTTCAGGTGGAAGCATCACAACTGAAGGAGCTAAAACAGTCTGTGTTGGAGCTGCAGCTGAAGAGGAGGCTGAAGGGTTAGACCCTGCAAGATTCTGAACTTGTCCTTCCAGTCTGTTATAGTTATCCTGCAGGGATTGCACTGCTTGAGTGAGGGCCGCCAGATGCGTGCATATCTCCTTCATAGGAGAGGTATCTCCTGCAGGCTCAGTCATGGCTGCTTCGTACTGTTAGGTACCTGGTAGTAGAGCCTGACTTGTAGGAGAAGACCTCTCATACAACGCTGGTTCAGGAGCCACTGGAGTGGGGACAGTGGTCTCCTGAGCGCAGTTGGGTAGGAGTGCCTGTTGAATTAGAGTCTCTGATGCTGAAGTGAGGTAAGATCCCACAGGGATGGCTGGACTGCAGATCAGGTGGAAACTGGAGGCAGCAGGCTGGAACACTGGAGATGCAGAGATCACTTGGAGCTGAAGCTGAAGGTGCAACAGCAAGAACAACAGCAGGCACAAGCAGGGTCAGACGGTCCGAGTCAGCAGGTAGGCGAGACAGGCAATAGCAGCAGGCAGGAACAGAGTGTCGGTAGACAAGCAGAGGTCGGCAACGGTATCAGGTAGTAGCAGTAGAATAGTCAGGCAGGCCAGGTCGGATGGGAGCGGGATGGATGGTCAGACAAGCCGGGTCAGATTAGGTAACAAACAATCAGGTGCAGATTTACAGGAATCACAGAGCTGAGACGAAGCAGCAATGTGCCAGAGGCACAGGGGAACTTTTATGTGCACTTTGGCGCCAAACCGGCGCGAACACGCGCCTGTCCGCGCGCACAAGCGCTGCGCACCCGCGCGTCCCCGAGCGCCGCGCTGATGCCTGGAAACAGCAGGAACTTGCTGCAAAGTTCGTACAGGAGCGCATCGGTGCATAGGCGCATGCAAACACCCAGGTCTGGCGCTGGTGGCTCCCTGACACCTTCCACTAGGACTGAAACAATGGAAGAAGGGCCTACCAGCTTGTATGTAAAACAAAAAAGTGTAGCGCTATACAGGTAAGTCACATGTATAAACATATGAAATAGGTAGAAGTATACCCAAGAGACATCCATGAGCGATCACCTTACAGATATAATCAATCTAATCCCAACCCACATGGAGGTCAGGGTTTTCGCGAGGACCCATTGTTCAGAAAAAGGGGTCCAGACCCAAGAGAGGCACAAGAGGAGGGAGGAGAATACAGAGGAGGAAAAAGAAGGAGAACTTGAAGGGCCAAGGTATTTTTAATTTAAAGGGGTTGTAAAGGTAAAAAATTTTTCACCTTAATGCATTATATGCATTAAGGTGAAAAAACTTTTGACAATACCGCCGCCCCCAGCCCCCCCATTTTACTTACCTAATCAGAAAAAGGAGAAGGTACCATCCAACGGTGTCACAAGAGTTGCCACCATCCCTAGCATACGAGGAAAGAAATCCCGATCTTCCACTGGGGAGACATGTGGCGAATGTGCACCACGGCACTTTTCCCAACATCTATTTTCTAATCCTGGACAGAGTACACCCGAGTCCGAGGGGCGGTGATTGGAACAAGGCTTTGCTGCAACGGGAGGCCCGCTGGATTGCAGACCTTGCTGCCACCTCACCCCCCGGCCTTAACGATCATTTGAGTTTTAGACCCTTTCTAGAGGGTTTTTCTTCTGGGGTTTGTGAAAAAGATCTGTAAAATATTGATGCCCCTATGCCCGTCCTGATTGCCCTCATGTATGTCTTTCTCTTGTTATTTTTGTTATTTTTGTTCATTTTTGTTTTTACCTCATTTTCCCCTTCCCCCCCCCCCCCCCACCCTTTTCTTGTCACATACGGGCGTGCCGGGAGTTGAGGCACACTTTCGGTCGTGCCTGGGCAACATCCTTTAACCGCAGCTCCGGCCCTTCCTTGTCCCGCCCGGCGCACGTGGGCCCCCCTGGAATTATTGTCCTTTGGGGGGCCTCTATATGGGTGCCCGGAACAAACTCGCGGAATGTCTGGCAGCTCCTTTTTCTGCCAGTCCATGTCCGCTATCCTCGGTTCCCTCCTTTGCGTCGGTGGGCGGTCTCTGCATGACCCCCCCCCGCGTTCCACGTGGGGGGGTGCCGTGCAGTCCCCGCCCAGGGTCCCTCTGCCCCAGCGGTGTCCACGTGACGACCCTTGGAGAGTATTTCCCAAACTGTCATTCCCTTTATACATTAATACACTGCGTGCACACCTTCCCCTTATGGGGTGGTTTGCACTGCTTTGTTAGATACACATCTCCGCCCATGCATCGGTGTAGTGACAGGTCATCCATGCCTGGGCCCCCCTTCGTTTTTGAAATACTAATGTCCGGGGTTACCGTGTATCTCTCCTCTCCAGCGTTTCATGCTGGAATGACACTGGTTCCCCGGCACCCCCCACTGGATCGCATCGGCAATGATGCGTCCCGGGGTTGTGTTTGGCTGTTACCATGGTATCCCTTTCTCAGCGTCTGTCGACGCTGTAGGATTCCCTTGACCTCTGTATTTGATTGACAGTTGCGGTATGATTGGCCGAATCTCACGCCAATCACTGCCGCATCCACCCCTTTCCCCTCTTCCCACACTACGTCACCTTTGGTTTCTTTTTTTCAGCGTCTGTTGACGCTGTCAGATCCCCTGATACCACCGACTGATAGGAGCGGCACTATGATTGGCGGGATTCCACGCCAATCATTGCCGCACCCACCCCCTCTTCCTCCTCTTATACCCCACCCCCCAACGCCTGTGTCGGTGTCTCCGTCTGACACAGCGGTGGCAGAGTGAAGCGGCTACTAACTACCAACAATACCGGCAATATTAGAGACCTGGGTAAGGCTCTTTTTACACTACCCACTAGGATTACTCTTACCTTATCCTCTGTATATGAACACGCCGCTCAATGTGTTTGCCAGGGAACACCATGGTCATACACATTGGGCTGCATCACATTCAACCAACACCTTCTTTATTCCTTTTTACAGATTTCCTTATATGAGGTCTCCACTCATAATTATCATTATAACTACAGCTGAGTTTGCGCTGCTAGCACACCTGCTTTCTCTACTTGCTACTTGCTACTAGGCATATACTTTTTTACACACCATTACCGGGGTAAGTTACATATGCTGAGATTATTTTTTAACCCTTGCTTTTTAGGGATACCCGCACATCTGCGCAGTTTGTAGTGTATCCGAAATATATGGTTATGTTGCTGCTCCGACGCATGTGTTTTATGCGTCTTTAGCAGATATATATCTAATTACTATACAAGCCCCCCCTCTTTAGCATCTCAGCACATAAGGCTTTTCTTTTCCCCTTTTTGTATTTTCAGACAATCCCCTTCTCTTCCTCCTCTCCCCTCCTATGGTCGCTGGGACCTCTTGGGGTAGCGTTGTCCCCCTTTTTGTGGTGATACACTGGGACCAGTGTGGATAAGGTGGGGCCGGAGATACGCCCGTTTCCCAAGTTGGTTTCCTGGCGTCTTTTGTGTGGTTGCCCCCAGGAATGCTTCCGGCGGTTGGCCTCTTCTCCTGTTCATGCTTGGGTGTGTAATCCATATTATATTTTTTTTTTTTTTTTTTTTTTTTTTTTTTTCTTCCCCCACCTCCCCTTTTTTCCTAGAATGATATCAAATGCAGCAAACATGTTCAATACAATTGTACCTAATTATGATATTTCATGTCTTACTAGTGTAAAGTCTGCTTACCATTTCCCCTGATGAAGGGACTTTAACAGCCCCGAAACGCGTAGGCTCAGGTAGAAGACTACATGAACACATCTTTTGTTCGCTCACCAGCAGAATATTGCTTTTATTGTCAAACTGATTCGTATGTTTGTATCTGTAAAAATTCTTTTCAAATGTATAATTTTATTTAATTGTATTAATAAAATCTGCTTTTTTATTCTCACCTTTTGTTGCCTTTAAAGTCCCACCACTCTCTGAGGGGTCCTTTTTCTTTCCTCGTATGCTAGGGATGGTGGCAACTCTTGTGACACCGTTGGATGGTACCTTCTCCTTTTTCTGATTCGATATTCCGGGTAGCAAATACCCACACCCCTCCTCCCCATCCAGCTCTGCCACTAAATTCAAATTTTCTTTTACTCAACCTAAATTATCATTACAGGTTAGCTGGTTTGTGTTTTACATGTTATTTCTGTCATTTTCTCATCTAGGAATCTCCCCTTGTTATATGTGAGTATCCCCTCCCTTTTGTGTTTTTATTTTTTATTTTCTTTTTTTGTTCCTTTTTTGGTTACTCAAGAGACAATACCAACATGTTTCAGGGTTCAAGTTGGGCGGCCCTTATGGCAGATTATTCTAAAAATCACGGCGAAGGAGAAGCAGTTCAGTCAGAATTATCCTCCCTTTGCAACCAACTAAGCAAATATGTGGAGAAAAAAGCTGCATTTTTCTGGCACATTGACAATTTTGAAAGATATATCAGAGAGGATATCAATCCTTATGGATTGCGCATTCAAATCTTCCCTATGATTGACAACATCAGTCCCGATTTTAAAAAACAATGGGAGGATAACCTACAGGCATGCACACGCAAGATGATGAGGATGCTTATAGAGGAATATAAGATTCGCAGTTTGGCCCTCGATAAAGAGATTGATAACATATACTTAAAATTACAATCTTTTAAAAGTCTTCCCTCATTAAAAGAACATGAGGAAAGAATTAAAATTCATTTGGACCAAATCACCACTGAAACTCTCCGCAAAAAAGATAAAAAGTTCTGGCGCGACAAACTGTCCTTCCAGGAAGGGAGAGCATACAAGTGGACTCAAAATAACTACACCTCTAGTTCTAAAAATAGAGGCCTAACTAAATCTACTTTGGAACGCGGATCAGACTCCTCTATCAATTCCTCTGCCTCTGCCTCCTCCTCCTCTCGCAACCGGAATAGGAACAGGCACAACAAACCCAAACGCCCTTTGTCCGGGGAAGGGGGGAATGCACACAAGAAACATATCCCCGACCACCCTGCCAATAATGCACCATCTACCTTGCAGATACCGGACAACAGCGGTACATGCAGTGAGGACCCCCATCCACCCACAGGAACCCCCAGCAGTCACATCGCCCCCTCGGCACTTACGACTGTTCAGCTCTCGCAATCTAGTGCGAGCTTAACATCCAAAAGGGAGGTGGGACAAAGTCGATTTTTTCCACAGGGCGCCATTCCCAAACCCAAAACCTGATAAGTACTGAATCCAACACCATTGATGTCGATGATAGAAATATCATCAACCTTTCTAACTACACACTATCCGATGATGAGAAATCACTACTATCCAAGGGTCTAAGTTTTTGTCCCAGCTCCAACCTTGATACTTTTAAAGCCATCAAAGATCTAAACCTGTTCGCTCGCAAGTTGTTATTAAAGAGCATGTATTCTAAGGCCAAAACCAAACCTGAAACTATCAATGAACAATACGACAAAGACTTAGATGTCCTTTTGTCGTTGTTGGAGAATGAGGACCTCCCAGACTTGATCGACACTATTGATCTAGATTCCCTCCTCTCCGATACATCCACGGAACCAACCATCTCATCTCATGCTAACATTAAATTTAAGAACAAATCGGACAAATTCCCTCCCTTGAGCTCTAACCCCAATTTGTCGTCTTTCATTACTATGGTCACATCTGAAATTCAAAAACTCAAAATACACAAAAGGATCGGGAACATATCCCCTTCCGAAATGCTCGCCCTAAACAATCTTAAAAAATGTCACTCCTTAGTCATTAAGCCCTCCGACAAGGGGGGCAACATTGTGATCATGACCAACGAGCAATATAAAAACATGTGCCAGAAAGTACTGTCTAATCGGGACTGGTATAAGCCTATACCTAGATCCAATATCACAAAGTTTGAGATCCAATTTTATGCCCTGGTTGATGGTGCCTTCTCACAGGGTATCATCAATCAGGACACTTGGGAATTTCTACGAACTAAGTTTCCCAAAATTCCCACTTTCTATTGTCTACCCAAAGTTCATAAAAACTGTATAACTCCACCAGGTAGACCCATAGTCTCCGGTAACGGAGCCATTACGGAACACCTGAGTCTCTTTGTAGACTCTTATCTTAAACCTTTCGTTGAAAACCTGCCCTCTTACGTGCGTGACACCATCCACCTCTTACAATCCCTGGAGGGCCTACATGTCTCAGCACAGTCATTACTGGTAGCTATCGACGTAGAGGCCCTCTATAGCTCTATTCCCCATCATTTAGGGCTGACTGTAGTCAGACATTTCATCACCCAAACTCACAGAGATGACAAAAAACTTTGTGAATTTGTCATTATGGCCCTGGAGTTCATCCTTTGCCATAATGTTTTTTCTTTTGACGGCTCCCACTTCCTCCAGGTGCAGGGCGTGGCAATGGGGACTTCCTGTGCCCCGTCCTACGCCAACCTGTACCTGGGGGAGTGGGAGCAGTCCTTCCTCTCTGATGAGGCCTTCAGATCACATACCCAACACATAGTCGCATGGTATCGTTATATAGACGACATTTTGGTGTTATGGGAGGGTTCCGAAAACCAACTTAATGAATGCATCCATATGATGCAGTCCAACAATTTCAATTTAAAGTTCACCGTGACCCATAATGCACACAACATCACATTCCTGGACACAACCATCAACAAGAACCCTGATGGGACGCTCTCCAGCAGCCTTTTCCGAAAACCTACCGCCGGCAACACCATCCTACACGCCTCTAGTTCCCACCCCCAACCACTGATCCGAGCGATCCCCTACAGCCAATACTTGAGGCTGAGACGGAACTGCTCTGACCAACAGACCTATCTAAGTGAAGCCGCCGCTCTCAGAGATAGATTGCTTTTGAGGGGCTACTCATCCACACTCTTGAAAAAAGCGTTTAAACGTGCTAACAGACACACCAGGCGGGAACTCCTCTTTGGCACTCAGAAAAAGGCTAGTATGGATTCGACCACTAGGATCATCATGCGGTTCACAAACCAACATGAATCTATCAAATCCATTCTCAACAAACACTGGCACCTCCTGCACTCTGACAACACTCTACGCCCATACCTACCTGCCCGGCCGGCAATCACCTACCGACGTACCAGTTCCCTGCGTGACCATTTGGTCCGCAGTGAATTTGCTGGTGAAACACGCGGGGACCCCTGTAAGAGGTTTGGAACCTTCACATGTGGAGGATGCTCCACATGTAGATTCATGAATACACAACAGCATGTGACCCTCCCCAATGGACATCCATATAGACCACGCCATTTCGCTAACTGCAAAACAGAGGGTGTGATATATCTTTTAGTTTGCCAGTGTTTCCAATTCTACATAGGTAAGACTAAACAAAAATTCTCGTTGCGAGCCTCACGGCACATTTCTGCCATGAGGAAAGCGAATCCCGATCTTCCACTGGGGAGACATGTGGCGAATGTGCACCACGGCACTTTTCCCAACATCTATTTTCTAATCCTGGACAGAGTACACCCGAGTCCGAGGGGCGGTGATTGGAACAAGGCTTTGCTGCAACGGGAGGCCCGCTGGATTGCAGACCTTGCTGCCACCTCACCCCCCGGCCTTAACGATCATTTGAGTTTTAGACCCTTTCTAGAGGGTTTTTCTTCTGGGGTTTGTGAAAAAGATCTGTAAAATATTGATGCCCCTATGCCCGTCCTGATTGCCCTCATGTATGTCTTTCTCTTGTTATTTTTGTTATTTTTGTTCATTTTTGTTTTTACCTCATTTTCCCCTTCCCCCCCCCCCCCACCCTTTTCTTGTCACATACGGGCGTGCCGGGAGTTGAGGCACACTTTCGGTCGTGCCTGGGCAACATCCTTTAACCGCAGCTCCGGCCCTTCCTTGTCCCGCCCGGCGCACGTGGGCCCCCCTGGAATTATTGTCCTTTGGGGGGCCTCTATATGGGTGCCCGGAACAAACTCGCGGAATGTCTGGCAGCTCCTTTTTCTGCCAGTCCATGTCCGCTATCCTCGGTTCCCTCCTTTGCGTCGGTGGGCGGTCTCTGCATGACCCCCCCCCGCGTTCCACGTGGGGGGGTGCCGTGCAGTCCCCGCCCAGGGTCCCTCTGCCCCAGCGGTGTCCACGTGACGACCCTTGGAGAGTATTTCCCAAACTGTCATTCCCTTTATACATTAATACACTGCGTGCACACCTTCCCCTTATGGGGTGGTTTGCACTGCTTTGTTAGATACACATCTCCGCCCATGCATCGGTGTAGTGACAGGTCATCCATGCCTGGGCCCCCCTTCGTTTTTGAAATACTAATGTCCGGGGTTACCGTGTATCTCTCCTCTCCAGCGTTTCATGCTGGAATGACACTGGTTCCCCGGCACCCCCCACTGGATCGCATCGGCAATGATGCGTCCCGGGGTTGTGTTTGGCTGTTACCATGGTATCCCTTTCTCAGCGTCTGTCGACGCTGTAGGATTCCCTTGACCTCTGTATTTGATTGACAGTTGCGGTATGATTGGCCGAATCTCACGCCAATCACTGCCGCATCCACCCCTTTCCCCTCTTCCCACACTACGTCACCTTTGGTTTCTTTTTTTCAGCGTCTGTTGACGCTGTCAGATCCCCTGATACCACCGACTGATAGGAGCGGCACTATGATTGGCGGGATTCCACGCCAATCATTGCCGCACCCACCCCCTCTTCCTCCTCTTATACCCCACCCCCCAACGCCTGTGTCGGTGTCTCCGTCTGACACAGCGGTGGCAGAGTGAAGCGGCTACTAACTACCAACAATACCGGCAATATTAGAGACCTGGGTAAGGCTCTTTTTACACTACCCACTAGGATTACTCTTACCTTATCCTCTGTATATGAACACGCCGCTCAATGTGTTTGCCAGGGAACACCATGGTCATACACATTGGGCTGCATCACATTCAACCAACACCTTCTTTATTCCTTTTTACAGATTTCCTTATATGAGGTCTCCACTCATCATTATCATTATAACTACAGCTGAGTTTGCGCTGCTAGCACACCTGCTTTCTCTACTTGCTACTTGCTACTAGGCATATACTTTTTTACACACCATTACCGGGGTAAGTTACATATGCTGAGATTATTTTTTAACCCTTGCTTTTTAGGGATACCCGCACATCTGCGCAGTTTGTAGTGTATCCGAAATATATGGTTATGTTGCTGCTCCGACGCATGTGTTTTATGCGTCTTTAGCAGATATATATCTAATTACTATACAAGCCCCCCCTCTTTAGCATCTCAGCACATAAGGCTTTTCTTTTCCCCTTTTTGTATTTTCAGACAATCCCCTTCTCTTCCTCCTCTCCCCTCCTATGGTCGCTGGGACCTCTTGGGGTAGCGTTGTCCCCCTTTTTGTGGTGATACACTGGGACCAGTGTGGATAAGGTGGGGCCGGAGATACGCCCGTTTCCCAAGTTGGTTTCCTGGCGTCTTTTGTGTGGTTGCCCCCAGGAATGCTTCCGGCGGTTGGCCTCTTCTCCTGTTCATGCTTGGGTGTGTAATCCATATTATATTTTTTTTTTTTTTTTTTTTTTTTTTCTTCCCCCACCTCCCCTTTTTTCCTAGAATGATATCAAATGCAGCAAACATGTTCAATACAATTGTACCTAATTATGATATTTCATGTCTTACTAGTGTAAAGTCTGCTTACCATTGCCCCTGATGAAGGGACTTTAACAGCCCCGAAACGCGTAGGCTCAGGTAGAAGACTACATGAACACATCTTTTGTTCGCTCACCAGCAGAATATTGCTTTTATTGTCAAACTGATTCGTATGTTTGTATCTGTAAAAATTCTTTTCAAATGTATAATTTTATTTAATTGTATTAATAAAATCTGCTTTTTTATTCTCACCTTTTGTTGCCTTTAAAGTCCCACCACTCTCTGAGGGGTCCTTTTTCTTTCCATTTTACTTACCTGACACCTCGAATCTCCGCTGCTCGTTCCCGTCATCTCTATTGCAGCTCAGCCTGGTCGCTGATTGGCTGCAGTGGATGGATTAAAAGCAGCGCAGCCATTGGCTCGCGCTGCTGTCAATCACATCCGATGACGCGGCGCGCCGGGGGGTGGGGCCGAGTGATACAGTGAGCAGCTATAGCCGCCGGCTGTATCACGGGAGCGCGCCCGCAATAACTAACCACCATGCGAGGGAGCTCGCATTAAGGTGGTTCGTTCTTGCGGGGAGGAGCTGAAACAGCCGGCGAGGGACCCCAGAAGAGCAGGTTCGGGGCCACTCTGTGCAGAACGAGCTGCACAGTGAAGGTAAGTATGACATGTTAGTTATTTTTAAAAAAAAATAAAATTACCTTTACTACCCCTATAAGTACTAAATCTTTTACACATGAAAAACAATTTGTCCTGGATAAGGGTCTCAAATTTGCTCCCACAAAAAATTTGACAGATTTGAAACATTCATCGATGTACACAAGGATATCCGTAAACTCAATATCCAGCGCTACCTCATTTCCAATCTTTATAGAAGTGGGAGTAGTGCTGCAACATCTGGTACAGTTCATTCTGGATTGTCCAATCCGTCATTATTTAATCCACCTGTTCCAGTAGCACCAGCTATTAGCGTTTTTAGAGATCTCGTACTCAAAGATCTTGCAAAATTACTGGAAAAACGTATCCATCACCAACCTATCTCTAATGTCGGCCTCAAGTCCTTATGTCAACAGAAGGACTTGGTGATTCGTCCAGCCAATAAAGGTGGGGGGATCGTTATCTTAGATAAGAAAGATTATGAACTTGAAATGTACAGGATTCTCAATGAACTAGATACTTATAGAGAATTATCCAATAACCCTACTCTTTCATATAAAAGAAAATTACAGGATATTGTGAAAAGGGGATATGATCTCAATATTTTGAATAAAAAAGGAGAGAGATTTTCTGGTGCCTTTGGCACCCAGAATCCCTACAATCTACTACTTACCAAAAGTCCACAAAGACTTAGTCCACCCTCCCGGACAGCCTATCGTGAGTGGCATTGACTCTGTCACTTCACGTATAGGCCGTTATATAGATTTCTACTTACAACCCTTAGTGAGACAGACTCCATCGTACTTAAAAGATACAGGGGCCATCATTCGACTTTTGGAAGGCCTTGATGTACAGGGCGACTACATTATTGCTACTGCAGATGTAGCCTCCCTGTATACATGTATACCACAGGACAAAGGCATCGAGGCCGTCAAATATTTTCTGGAAAGGGAACCTTCTATGGCTCCATTCCAATGTTCCTTTATTATTGAGTTGTTAGAATTCGCAACTAAACATAATTATTTTTGGTTTAATAAACAATATTATTTACAGACACGTGGAGTGGCTATGGGCGCTAAATTCGCCCCTAGCCTCGCCAACTTATTCATGGCCAAATGGGAGGAGGATGTTGTCTATCCCCACGGGACCTCTTCTTTGGTCCTGTGGGCACGTTACATCGACGACATCCTCCTCCTATGGAATGGTAGTATTGAATCATTGGGAGTGTTCTTTGAATATCTCAATAACAACAATAGGGGCATTTCTCTGTCCTATGTTGCTAGTACCGACAAGATTAATTTCCTTGATTTGGAGATTAAAATTAAGAATAGACGTCTTGAATTTCAAACATACTTTAAACCCACTGATCGAAATGGGTTTATCCCAACCGATAGTTGTCATCATTGATCGTGGTTGGACTCGGTCCCTCGTAGCCAATTTCTAAGATTACGTAGAAATTGTACGGACATTGAGACATTTAAAACGCAAGCAAATCTTTTAACGAATAGGTTTTTGGACAAAGATTATGACCCTCAAAATGTAGAGCGTGAATTTCAACGTGCTCTTAGAATGAACAGGGAGTCCTTACTGGAAGTTAAATCGAAACCAGATAGTGATGATACCTTTAAGTGGGCAATGTTTACCTCATTCTCTATTCAACATAGGCAAGTTAAAGCAATTTTCTCTAAACATTGGGATATCCTTAAGAATGATCGCATTCTTACTACCTCTATACCCGATCAAGCTAAGGTCATCTTCAGAGGAGCTCCCACTTTACAAAGTAAAATAGCTCCAAATGTCATTAACCCCCCCCCCCCACCTGTTTAACATTTTTCCATGAGCTTAATGGCTTTTTTTCATGTAAAAGGTGTACCGTTTGCCAACACAATTCGGGCATTGCACGCAAGACTGTAGATTTTACATCTTCTGTTACTCATAAAAATAAAAATTACCCCATTAAACATTTCTGTACGTGCACCACTAGTTATATTGTTTATTTAATTACTTGCCATTGTGGGAAACAATATGTGGGTCGTACCATCCGTTCTTTCTCCAGTAGGGTTGCAGAGCACATTGCCCTAATTAAAAGTGGTGATACCAAACATACGGTGCCCAGACACTATAGGGTCCACCATCATCACATGTTCAAGGGGACACAGTTTGTAGTTATTGACAGATATGTTCCCCCTTGGAGGGGTGGGGCCATGACCAGAGTGGTCTCTCGTTTAGAGACCTTCTGGATATATGAGATACAGATGTACTTTCCACATGGTATGAATATAGAACTTGATATTAATTCATTTATCAATAAGGCTTAAATATTCATTAGTTTAGATTTTACTATATACCAGGTTATCTCTCTCCAATTTTTTCATACAACTCTTATTTCTTATAACTGTGTTTTTATTTATGTATTTTCCTCCATATATATCCATTGTTATATGTACATGACCCCCTGAGAATCCATTCTATATGTGCCAATTATTATTCTTTATATAACTCGACTTTTTCATTTTGTTGTATTAATTTTTCTTTGAATCCATTTATCATAGAACACTTACATGGCGTTTATTATAGCCCCTCTACATTTGGCACTTATGGACATGTGTGCTGACAGTTGATCACACGTCACGATCCTCCCTTTGCTGTTTGGAACGCACGCTCTAGTTGGGGCTGAAACGCATGACGTCATTGCGCGCAGACGTACCTGGGCCGCAATGTGCGTGCGCAGTTTGAATGGAACGCACGTTTTGGATTAGGCTGGGGCGCATGACGTCATGGCACGGCGACGTGCTTAGGCCACATCGTGCGGGCAGTGTTTGAATGCATGACGCCACCCCGTCACGTTGTTGCAGCTCCTCCGAGCAGCATTTCGGCACCTTTTATTATTTGTTCCAACACATCTTATAACCATTCTTAACACTTCTTTTTACATGGGCTTATTTGGACCCCCTTTATTCTATTATGTGAAGAACCAATTTTATGTTCTTTATATACAGAACGGTGGAACGCATATTTCCACCGGAAATACTTTCATATTAGGTCCATTGTGAGTGCTGGAATGCATGCTAGTCCGCCATCTTGCCCCGAAACCTGAAGTGGAGTCAAACACATCCGGGAATCGATTCTCAATCATGGGGTCACATTATCTTTATATTTCTTGACGCTGCAATGGAATGGTTCCCCAGACGATGTCCAAGAAGACAAAACACGTTGGTAAGATTCCATTGCCGCCATTTTATATACCAAAGCGCTGTTTTATCTACTGAAATGTGAGTTTTTCCACTTTTTATTAAGTTGTTTTATTACTTACGGAATTACGCTATGTGGCCTTTTTTGTTCCCCCTTTCTATCCACCTCTATCGGATATCCATGTAACACAGGATGTGCTTATGAGCTCTACCACTTCTTCCATTGTTGGTCATGTTTTTTGGGTACAACCTCCAGAAGATCACGTTTTGCCAGTGGTCGTTATCACCACACAAGCCTGTTTGACCCATTGAACATATGTTCCTCAGGGTTCAAAAGCTCTGGTAAGCCTCCATTTCACTGGGGGTAGTGCTTTTTCACTTCATGTTTGCTTCTATCAAGATTTTCACATTTAAAAGTTTTTTGGGACTTTCAACTTTCTATTCATATTTGGAACTTTTTATTTTATTTATTATCATCCACATAGTTTTTTATTCATCTGTTGGTGTTTACTTATTGGGTATACTTCTACCTATTTCATATGTTTATACATGTGACTTACCTGTATAGCGCTACACTTTTTTGTTTTATATTTCTTTGCATACACTTATTGCTGTGTTAGCTGCTTTTCTTTGTCTGAGGCAGCGCAGAATTATTTTGTATACTACCAGCTTGTATGGAATTTTCCTTGAAGAAGCTAGGCCTGCAGCTCCAATGGTCTATACTTGAGCTCCCTTCTTGACTTCCTGATGCCTTTGTTGACGTCTTGGCTAAGTTTTAGGAGGTTGGTGTGCATTGCCTTCTCTGAATAGAATACCTGAAGTCAAAGGAAATGAGTTGGACAGTCTCTCAGAAACAGCAGGAGGAGTCCTATTCCAGGCTTTAGGCTTCTGTTATTGTTTTTTCACTTCTCTGGATTTGGAGCTGGCTGTTAGAGGTGGGCTTGTGCACTTGCATCTGTGGTGTCCCACTCCTCTGCACTTGAAGTAAATTACTTGACTCACTGGCTTCTCAGCAGGAACAGTCATATAGGATGAAGACTGATCAGATCCCAGATCACTCTCTGCAGAAGGTGCAGTGATTTTGGGAAAGTTTGCTAAAAATGCTTACATGTATTCAATGAATGAAAGACCGGAAAACAAGATGGCAGATCGGGTACTTCTATAATCTGATGTCCCTTCCTGATATGTTTCATCACCTCTAACATGTGAGTATTTTTAGCATGAAATAAATGTTTTTTTATGATATTCTGCTGCACTATTGTGGGATTTAGTGCTTATATGAATATCCTGCATTTTAACAGGGATAATATTTGGTCTGGAAAGACTGTGTGGAAGTGGAGAAAAAAAAGTTGATATTAGCAAAAGCAAGTTTGGTGACATGTGGGCATTGACTCTGGGTAAGGTATAGTATATTGGCATGAGGGTTGATGCAAGGAGATGTGAGTGCACATGGTAATATATTTTAACACACTGAAGCATGTTTTGTATATGTGAGCACATTTCTTTTTGTTTATTTATTTGGTGTAATGGGATTACACTATTTAAAATATATATATACATATATTTTTTACGAATACTTTGCAAGGATTGGAGAATTAGGAGAACGTTTGGGTGGAATGGAGTGGAGGAAGAAGGTCATTTATTGATGAACGCTCAGAAGGGATTATTTGTCCGGTAAGGGTATTTTGGCATGTGGATGCAAATGAGAGTAGAACACTGGGTGATGCACAGTATACACTTCTACATATATGTGAGCACAATGTTATAATTGATATTGATGATATGGTGCTTTAGATATATAGGACACTGGCATTAAAATGTTTTGAGATTAGCTCTGTTTGCAAGAAAATACTTTATTTATCTACGGTTACACACTATCACCTTCAAAATATTCCCCTTGCACAGCAATTCAGCGCTCCCAGCGTTCCTGGCTGGAATGTGTCCTGGAAGTCTTTTTGCTGAATCGTGTCAAATGTCTCTGTAGCAGATTTGCCCAGTTTCACCCAGAATTTCACATTTGCTCTTTGTTCTAACTTACTGTCCATGATTAAATAGCAGATGGTGGTAACGCACGTTGTCAGAATAGCACCAGTTGCACAGCTCCCGATGTACACAGGATGATGTCTTCTGGCACACAGACTTATGAAGGTCGTGCTCCCTTTGACTGTCTGTGCAGCATTGTGCTGCCATCTGTTGGAGTGTTACAAACACTCACAACATTTTAATACTACCTCATATACTGTAGCTTTTAGATGTTTTTTTGGGGGGGAACACTATTCTGGAGCTTTGAAGGTGAATATTTGAGAAGAGAGAAGGCACCACACATCTGGGAAACACAAGCTTTATTATACCTAGGTCGCACAGGCTGGTGAGAGTATGAAATTGCTATAAGCACTGGTATGTCTGCAAGCAACAGCATTGGGATTGATTTACCAAAACTGGAGAGTGCAAAATCTGGTGCAGCTATGCATGGAAGCCAATCAGCTTCCAGTTTTTATTGTCAAAGCTTAAAGCATTTGTTACCCCAACACTTCATATTCCTGATATGTGCCTGCTGTCCCGTGCACCTGTATGAGAAAAATCTCCTGTTCTTTTTGTATTGCTTCCCTCATGTGAAATCCCTGGTGTTCCTTCCAGTCCCTCTGCTTTCCTATTAAAAAGACCACACTATGCAGGAGAACACACTGTGGTCGATTCTCTAGCTATGTTGGAAACTCAGTGTGCTCTCCTCCTCCATTGATCAGACTCGTCCTGACATTCCCCCCCCCCCCTCACTGCATAGGGAATGTGATCACTTATAAAAAAAGGGGAAAAGGGTATTTATAATGTATTTCTATATTTATGTAAAAATGTTTTCCCTTTCATTTCTATTTTAAACTGAATGGGTAGTTTTACAAGGTGATTGTTTAGAATCACTTTAATTAAACAAGCCGAAATTATAAGCGGATTGGCTACCATGCACAGCTGCACCAGATTTTGCACACTCCAGTGTTAGTAAATCAACCCCACTGTGTCAGTTGACTATTAAGCACTGTTTTTATCTATATATGTTCATTTGCCTGGGTGGCGTTTTTGTTTCTAGCAGCTGAGGGTTATTTTGAGTGGAACTGATTGTTTGGGCATCTGAGCACTATGGATTAAATATTGTGATAACACTCCTAAGCTAGACAGCAGGTTCCTCAGCATTCAGGGTTCTGTCTCTACCGCTCTTAGGTACTGCCTCTCCTGACTCCTTGTTCCTTTTCTCAGCCCAGCAAAATACTTAAGACCTCCCCTTCCTCTCCACCACAGTGTTACTAGAAGTAACAGTCTAACTATAATACAGGTTAAGTCCAGTGGCGGCAGCTCCATTAGGGGCGCAGGGGCGCCACCCCTATATCCATGTACCTGGCCCCTAATTTCCATGCAGGGTGCAGGACGTATGGATTTCAATGTTTTTTTTTTGTTTTTTTTTTAGAAGCACATGATTAGAGCTTTAGGCTCTAATTGGCTTCAAAAAAGGGTGGGCTCGGGGCGCAGAGCACAGCGCTCTGAGCCCACACAGTTGTGTGACATTAGCGAATTAATATTCGGTAATGTCTTCCTGCTCCTCCTCCCGGCTTATCAGAAAGCGGATCCTGATACCCAATTGGCCAGGGAGTCTTAGTACTCCCAGTCAATCAGGTCTCAGGACCCACTTCCTGTTTGGCCGGGAGGAGAAGCAATGGCCCTGGCTCTTCCCTCGGCAAGCTGGAGCAAGAAGCAGCAGGCACCAACAGCCGTTTCGAGGAGCCCTACCCCAGATCCAGCACCATCTCATCATCGGAAGGTAAGGCCACGGATCTCAGCCTTACCATTCGACCCGCCGGGAGAGTTGTTTGCCGCCCCCCCCAAATATTGAGCAGCAGCCACCACTGGTTAAGTCTCTTTTCTTGCGCTACATTTCTCACAGTCCTTCACACCTCTCCTCAGAGTCTCCAGCAGCCCAAGCCCTTAGTTTGCCCCCTAGTGGGTGACGGGTGGCTTAACACTATATACTCTTTGTTCTCTGACAGCAGCCAGTCGTGCAGCCCTGCTTATGTAAAGTTTCCTCTGCAGCACAAACAGAAGGTTCTTTTCCTGCCAGAGCTGCAGAGTGGGCTACTCTGGGAAAGGAGAAACAGGAAGGTGGCTACCCAGGGGGAGCACCTTCAGAGGGGTCTGCTATGCTGAAGAGCATTCAGGAGAGCTTAGGAGGAGTTGCTGTCAGATCGACATTGCATGAGGATTCCATTTCTCAGCTACTTAAAGTGATCGTTTAAAATGGAAATGAAAGGCACAACAATTTTGAAAAGATATAAAAAAAAACATTATAAATACTTTTTTTCCCCTTTTTTATCACACTCCCTCTGTTCTCAGCTGCATAAGAGTTGGGGGAGGAAAAGCAGCAGCACACTGAGCTTCCCAATGAAAGCATGTGTGGAGGGTATCAGGACAAGCCTGATCATTGGAGGAGAGCAGGCTGAGTTCCCAGCATAGCTAGAGAACTGACCATGGTGTGTTCTCCTGTTTAGTGTGGTAAGTTTTTAATAGGAAAGCAAGAGGACTAGCTGGAATGCCAAGGATTTCACATGAAGAAAGCAATACAAAGAGAACAGGAGACTTTCTCATACAAGTACATGGTACAACAGGTACATATCAGGAATATGAAATGCTGGGGTAACAAACGCTTTAAGGTATCCTGTTTTGACAATTGCCAATCTCAGCTTAAAGATCCACAACTACCCTGCAAGAAGGGTTGCAGGTACTTACAGCTGATTTATTTCCCCTGAACAAAAAGAAAATCTGTGTTGCATTAAGTTCTACATGCTGACATCAAGTCATCTTGGTTTCTATGGTGAAAAAAAGGGCATTTGGCCATTACTTACATTTAACTAGATTGCATTCCTGGTCTGTAGAGGCACTGGTGATGTAACTAGGGCCTCACAGATGCATCCTGTGAAGGCTACATCACCCAGTGTATTCCTGGGAAATCAAGTGTATACACCGCAGGATCCCGCTTGGAATTCTGGTAAAGACATTTTTTTTTCTTTAGTCAGATGTAGTTACATGGGCTAATGGGGGGGGGGGGGGTTCTTAGAACTCCAGGAAGTAAGGAGAGATTGGAAAATCTGCCATTTTGTTAATATCAGACATCCCAACCCGCAAAAACTAATTTCAGGGAAGTGGGAAACTCATTTCAGGCAGGTGGCACTTCGCGCCCGCACCCGCAGACCCCCCCCCCCCCCACCCCCCGCGACAAAATATTTTAGTAGTTTTTACATTTCTAATAATGTTTTTTTTTTAATTCAATTTGTTTTTAATTTTTTTTTTACAATGCTTTTTGGGGGAGGGGGTTGGAGCAGTGGACAGTGCTGGTAGGGCAGGGGAGAGTGGTGTCAGTAGTTTATTTTATTTTTTTACACTTTTAAAAATTTTTTTTTTTTTTTTACAATTTTTTTTATTAATTTTTTGGGGGGCTTTGGTGAGATATCAGGGGGTCTAAACAGACCCCTGACATCTCCTCTTTGAAACATGGAAAGGGACTGAGGACACATTCCCCAATCCCTTTCTCAGCACTAAAGATGAATGAACAGAAGACAGAGGCTCTTGTCCATTCATAAACTGAGCAGAGTAAACACAGTTTACTCTGCTCAGTTATCACAGGACACAGGAGTGATCTCGCTCACTGTGTCCAAGCCCAGACAGGAGAGGAGAAGAGCCGGCTGGGGGGGACGAGGGTGGGGGGGAGGAGGAGGAAGAGGACAGGGGCAACAGAAGAGAAGACGGGGGCCGGAGGAGAACAGGGGGGGCGGAGAAGGACACGGAGGGGGACGGGGGGAGAAGCACACAGAAGGGAATGATCGGTGCTGCAGAAAACAGCTGTGAACACTAATCTCCCTGTATAGCTTTTTAGCTGACACCCGGGAGAAGGAGAGAAGGAGAAACGGCTGGCATCTAAAAACCTATACAAAGGAGATCGGTGTTCACAGCTGTTTTCTGCAGCACCAATCATTCCCAGGAGATCGAAAGGCACTTGCGGGTGTGCGGGAGCTGCTGCAGAAATGCGGGAGACTCCCACACCTCGTGGGAGACTTGAGATATATGTAATATGGTTGTTGGGAGGAGAGTGCTGGAGAGCAGAAGAGTTAGAAAATAATAATAATGGATCAAAAAGCCTGCAGGAAAAAGTAAGCATTTCCTTTTATTTTCTATTTTGCATGGTGTCTTCATTTTCTTTGTGATGGTCGGGGGACAAGGTCAGCTCTAAAAATAACTGTCTATTTGACCTACATTTAAAGCGGTATGAAATCCAAAACAAAATTGTAATATTTTGCAGCTTACCAATCAATAAATGTGATGGCTACATTAGTTTTCCCTTTTTAGGCCTTTTCTCTCTGTTTTTACCTGCTGATCTGACCAGTAACACACCTCCAGTATTAAAGTGCCCCCACTCTGCATGAAGGAGCAGAGGAGCACCTTTGGACAGCAGATTTGTTAATCTGGAGGAAGGGGAGGATTAGATCTACTAGCAGATTTAGATGCACTAACAAATTGAAACCAAACTCCAGTTCACACTGCAGTTATACAAGAAGTTAGACCCCTTTCACACAGGACAGACTCCATAAAGCAGATCCGCCTGCTCACAGGGGGATCTGTCTGCTGATCCCCGCTGAGCAAGCAGATGGCAGGTCCATGTCTGCCCCGCTATGCAGCGTAACATACAGGCCTGGACTGGCCATAGGGCAGACTGGGTGTTTGTCCGGTGGGCCAGGAGCCTCCAGGCCGCATGTCTGGGTGTGACTTGCAGAGCCAGCCGTGGGTTCCGACATGCAGGGCCGGCTGATGATGTTCCGCATATGCTGGGTGGTGGTGGGAGGAGCGGAAAGAGTCTCCTCATTCCTCGCCTACCAAGCCGATCCATGGCAAACCAGACCGTCGCTAAACAGAAAGTCCCTGTTTGCGCATGCGCCTCACAGCAGACGGGCACCCGGTAACCAGGACGCCAGAAGAGGAGGAGGGATGGAGAAGCCGAGGAAGAGGCCTTATGCACCACCACATTCAGTATATGTGGCCGCAGCACCTTGCTGGCTTTCATGGCTTGCTGGCTGTCTCCAACCCGCCTCCTGCACATGAAAGCCGGCGAGGTGCTGCGGCCCCCTATAGGGAAAGCAATGCGGCTGCCGGATGGTGTACACCCACCTCCATTCCTACTAGTGAAGGGATTGGATCTGATGCTCCAGGCCAGAGAGCACTGCTTTTGCTAATGGTAACTATGATTTTTTTCCTTCAGTAACTGCAGTGTGATTAATCCTTGTGCACCTGCTGTCTCTGGGCACTCCTCTCTCAGCAGCCTTGTGCCAGGCTTAAGATGAAGGGGAGACAATTCTACCCAGAAAAGTTGACTGGATGAAGTATTTCACAGGCTTTGGAAGCACTAGTAAAAGTAATGCTCAAAAAGCCAGTTATAAAGCAATACACCTTTATAACTGGCTCTGTAATGATTTATAACTGGCTCTGTGAGTAATGCTTTAAAACTGGCTTTGCAGTGCTAACAAAGCCAGTTGTAAAGCATTACTCACAGAGCCAGTTATAAATCATTACAGAGCCAGGTATAAAGGATTTATATTTGGTTGGAAGTCTGCGCTTAGGAGAATTGAAAGGGCTGCAGCCTCCCCCTAATTAATTCCCACTGGGAGTTAATTTGCCATAAATGACAAAGAAATTGGGGAAATTGGCGCTGCCCTGTTTAAATGATGTTTACTGGATAAGCAGAGTCTACCACATTCGCAAGATTAGTTAATCCAAAAATTATAAATTATACAATGATTAGGTTGAAAATGCAAATCCTCTGTAGTGTATAAAGGTAAGTCCCGTGTGTACAACACGTGAATTATTAGGTGAACATTTCCCTACATGCATAAAGAATTGGGTGACAGTGTAACACCCCCTAAGTGGGGCTAATATCAGCAATAGTGGAAAATATTAATAAATAAATATATGAAATGAATTACAATTAAATGAAAAATACAAAATATATAAACCCTCTGTGATGTATAAAGGGTAGGTCCCGTGTGGACGACACGTGAGATATTAAGTGATCAATTACCCGAATACCAAAAAATACTACAATAAAAAAATTAATTAAAAAAAAAAAATTTGGTGACAGTGTAACACCCCCTAAGTGGGGCTAATGGCATCAGTAGTGAAAAATAAATGAAGACGTAATAAACCTTGCCAGCAAATAAAGTTTTAACGTGCACAAATTCTAATAAAGTGATCCAGAAATTCTTGGGACCCTATATTTATCATGTATCAGACCCCAATGGGATACAGATGATAAACAGATTTCATACTAGCAAATAGATGTATGGTTCATATGATAAGCAAGAATTACAAGCAGATGTATATATGGTTTAGATGGTAGCTAAAAAAGCTCTTTATGGCTGCATAGCATAATGTATATAGTCTCTGTGAGGAAACAGGCAGTTTCAATATTTCAATGGAAAAAAAAACCCAGTTCTATAGGAGCCACATCTATATGTGATTATAGATGTTATAAGATAACAGATGGTGACTTTCGTGCTCATTAACGTTGGTGACTCCAGGTGCTCTCCCCCGCGCTCCCCCACTCACCAGACTCAGTCACCCCTACAGGGGTACTAGGCAAAGGATTGGTTATCTTGGGATGGCTGTCACTTTAGTTTTGCTTCGTTCCTCCGTGGGGTATTAATTTTATAGAAACCATATGTAATATGCAATTCCAATAAACTGGACGTACTTCACCACAAAGCCCCCTGTTTATTATTTCTTCATTACGGAGGATAAAGAAAAGCGGAGGTGGATAGCTGTGGAGGAGCCCAGCCCTGGAGCACCAGGTGAAACCCTGAGTTGAATCACTGTTTTAAGGCTACATTTGCACATGTGTTTAGGCACAATGCAAATGGCAGGGGCATGTATCTGCTGATTATTACTGCTGTTTTTGACACCTGTGAGTGGCTAGCTGCGTTGCCTTTTTGTGTATTCTGAAAGTGCTGGAATCGGGGCTGTCTAAGGTGTGAAGGTGCAGCGATTGGGCTGATCTGAGGTGTGATGGCGCAAAGCTCAGTTGATTTCTTACTATTATTCAAGTGGTTTACAGCATTTACTTTATAAATATTGCTTTCCGTGGGCAGTTATTCAAGTGGTTTACAGCATTTACTTTATAAAGATTGCTTTCCGTGTGCAGTGACAGTTTTTTTTGTTATGTATCTGGCACTCTCAATTTCTTTGAAAACATTTTTCGCACACTATGCCCAAAAGGTTGCCCCTGCATTAGAGAAACCCTCATTTTGTGCTGCTTCATACTATTTTCAGGATTCCACCATCAAAACCAGAGTTAAAGTAATCAAATCCACACATCCTGGAACCCCACATCCCTTTTTACACGAAAAACAACATCCTTCACATATTCAGGGATTACAACTGCCAACAGAGTGAACCACCTTTTATTCTTTCAATTTTAACACTGGCTTTCCCTCTTTTCCTGGTTTGCCAGAATGATAAAGATTTGAAGATGAATGAATATCCTCCCCAACATCCTCTATAAACTTCAAGCCATTGCTATAAATGTCCCTCACACTTTTTTCATCACACTCAAACAAAGGGTGATCTGACTTCCAAGCTTTCTAAAACCTTACTGGGTGATCCAACCTACTAGAAAAATAGCATAGATCTGTTTTCAGCCAGGCTACACCCGGTGATCAGCTGGAGACACCATAGATACCATGGTGGTCTTATCTTCATCAACTTAGACCTTTCCTTATTGACCCCAAATACCACTCCAATTATACTAGGTCTTTTACATCATTTGAACAACTTTGCCTAAGCACCACTTTACAGAAATATCTTCTTTCAATGCTTTACGACCTTATTTTCCCCAGAACACCAGCCAACAAAAATCTAGGTTCCAAAACCTAGGAGAGAAACTTGGATATCTCCCTCACAAAGGACAACTGGGAACCGATTAACATACTAGCTCACAAGTGCTCACAAAATGTATTTACTCAGGAAAATATATATCAAATCTGGACCAGATGGTACTGCATTCCAATACTCCTTCATAAAATATTCCTCAGCAACTCTAACAAATGCTGGTCTGTCAATGTGCCAGAAGATCATTCCAACACATATGGTGGCAATGCCCCTCCATTACCCACGTCTGGTCATAGGTTCACAAATTCACTACTCACATTACAACTGCTGCACTGGGCTCTGCAAAATACCTTCCATGCTATTCCTACACTAACCTGATCCAATATAAATGGAGCATTGTATGATCATGTGTGAATGAAATGATCTGTACTATATTTTATATATACCTTTTTTGATATTAATAATAGTATTATACATCTACTTATGAGCCAATAATATGTAGTATGTGCAGCAGAGACCAATCTCTGAATGAAGGCAGATGTATCATGACAAAGATAGCACAGCTATGTAAGAGACACATATGAGAAGGGTGATATGATAGACACTCTGTTACTTTAATGTTCTCTGCATTCTTTTAAGTACTTCTAGCACAGCAGGGTGCAATAATCCTTTTTCATTTTTATAGATCAGCAATATGAGTGGGAAGCTGCCCTTGTGTTATAATCAAGATGAACTTGCAAGGTGAACATTTTAAGTAATAGAAATTATTTATAATTTAGTAATAAAAGTTTATGTCTGAAGCCCTTCAGATTCCCCACTTCTGCTGTGTGCCCGGCCTTGAGATGCCAGACAGTCGCAGTTGCCTTTAAATGAAAGGTCATAAAGTGGAATGATAGAGTTCATATCTCTTGCTAACTCACACAGTCTCTGGGCTAATATCGTTTTCTCAAACATTAAAGATCACACACATGGCCTTTGTCAAATTTCTTATAAATATTGCAAAAGGTAGGGGCAATTGCTTTCTCTTTCAAGTGGTTACTTTAATGTCATTCAAAACCCTCAATGAACAGGTAAATAAAACTTTATGATTAAGTTTAAAATCCAAGGTAATATTTATGGCCTTTTGTTAAGAGCCACAAGCGTGAATCACATATAAGTGAAGCCTCTTCCAGCGACTTTAATGGCTTAGTGTTACAACTCCACAGATTTATTTTCGATAAGTTAATTTGCAAGATACTTTACTTTTGATGGACCATTTTAAAATTCTATTACGATGTTATGTTTTACATAATTTATGTTTCCTTTTTGACAATCACCCTATTAAGCCACACTGCTTAACATCGCAGTTTCAAGTCTTGCTGAGTTTAAAGGACCTGAAGTGATATTACTATAGTTAATCATAATCACAATCTGCTTCAATATAGTTTATGGATTTGTAGGTTTTTAAAAGTTAACTTTATTAATGTAAATGGAACAGTGGCAACACAGGTAGACAAATAATTAGCAAAAGCATTAAGGTGAATCTGTGACAGTGAAAAAGCAAGCTACCATATGCATGACAAAACTGATAGCATACCTTTAACTATATGAGCTGATAATTCTGCGAGTGACTATGCAAATAGCAACTTTTTGAGAGGAGATATTTGTATAGCCATATTTTGGCCTTCACTCATGTCAATGCATGGACCGTGGACCTGATGATAGGTTGCTGAGGCCCCCCACATTGCACTGCTTGATGTAGACAAGAGGTGTGCCTATTTATAACCAATAGGTGGAATGTGTGGCAGGTTCTAGGCCATGCAATGCTCTCTGATCATGCCATTTAAGTAAAGGTATTTGCAGAAAGCTCTATCATTGTTGTTATACTTCTTTCCATTGCTACATACATTATGTGATTTAAAAGTGTTATCTTGGCAGACTTTTTTATATATTTTTTTAATATATTAAATGTACCATATTGTCTATGCTGCTGTCTTGTTAAGATACACCAGTTCATCAGGAAATTCTGCCTGCTATCTTTTCTTGTGGCAGCATTTCTTGTTAAGGAGTTCAGCCACTCCATGCCAGCTATCTCTGCATTGGTGATCTTTCTCCTCAATCCCCCATACTAGCTCTGCAGGGCATGCTTGTCAGATGTAGGGTGCCATGCATATTCCTTCTTCTTGCACCACTTGAATAAGGTGATGACATCACTTGCTCTTCATTGAAGATTATTTTCTCGACAGAAGCTATTTAAGTATAAAAATAAATAAGAGGGATTCTCTACAGGGCTTGCAGGAGGTTAAAAATAAATATCCAAAGGTGTCATTTGACGGTGAGTTTTTACCTTACAAGAGAGGATTGAAGAGGTAAGGGGTGATAAATGGAATGTGCTATGCCAACCTCCATGTTCCTGATCCCCTATTTATCCTCCATAAATCCTGATGCAATTCAAGGACTTCAAGGTATGTTGGACCTCTGCAGAGAGACCACTGCTTTCGCACAGAGAACAAAGGCTCTTCTGTGCAGCATGCTGGCAAGGGACAGGCTTTTCAGCTGCAGCTGCTTTTGACAATATTTGAATATATTTAACTCATTTAAACTGAAAGTTCAGTTGAGTTTTAAATGTATGTGGACATGGGCATTAAAATCACAAAAACAGATTCCACCATCCACGCTACACAGAGCAACTATTGTATTCTGCCAGCCAGCCCCACCAGCTGTCAAAATACCCAAACAAGACCTGCATCTAATTGAAAGGCACTGTTTAACCAACAATCGTCCACCTGGCATCCATGGATTTTTCAATCTTCCACCTGGCATCCATGGATTTTTCAATCTAAAGATATTGGGAGGGGCGCCGACATGGTGACACACTGAGCGAACTTCAGCCAATTCATCAAGAAGCAGCAGAAATTCACTCAGTGTATGAACAACTTAAGAACAGGATTTGGAGGCCAATTAGGGGTCCTATCTAGGAACATTGCAGTGTCTACACCCAAATAAAAACAATTCAAGAAGAATTTAATCCGTGGTATATCTGTACACAATTAAATTGATCCATCTTGGACTAACTATACATACTACATGTACATACTACATGTACAGTATCTCACAAAAGTGAGTACACCCCTCACATTTTTGTACATATTTTATTCCATCTTTTCATGTGACAACACTGAAGAAATGACACTTTGCTACAATGTAAAGTAGTGAATGTACAGCTTGTATAACAGTGTAAATTTGCTGTCCCCTTAAAATAACTCAACACACAGCCAAACCGCTGGCAACAAAAGTGAGTACACCTCTAAGTAAAAATGTCCAAACTGGGCCCAAAGTGTCAATATTTTGTGTGACCACCATTATTTTCCAGCACTACCTTAACCCTCTTGGACATGGAGTTCACCAGAGCTCCACAGGTTGCCACTGGAGTCCTCTTCCACTCCTCCATTAAGACATCACAGAGCTGGTGGATGTTAGAGATCTTGCGCTCCTCCACCTTCCGTTTGAGGATGCCCCACAGATGCTCAACAGGGTTTAGGTCTGGAGACATGCTTGGCCAGTCCATCTCCTTTACCCTCAGCTTCTTTAGCAAGGCAGTGTTTGTCTTGGAGGTGTGTTTGGGGTTGTTATCATGTTGGAATACTGCCCTGCGGCCCAGTCTCCGAAGGGAGGGGATCATGCTCTGCTTCAGTATGTCACAGTACATGTTGGTATTCATGGTTCGCTCAATGAACTGTAGCTCCCCAGTGCCGGCAGCACTCATGGAGCCCCATGACACTCCCACCACCATGCTTGACCGTAGGCAAGACACACTTGTCTTTGTACTCCTCACCTGGTTGCCATCACACACTCTTGACACCATCTGAACCAAATAAGTTTATCTTGGTCATCAGACCACAGGACATGGTTCCAGTAATCCATGTCCTTAGTCTGCTTGTTTTTAGCAAACTGTTTGGGCTTCAGCAAACTGTGCGGGCTTTCTTGTGCATTGTCTTTAGAAGAAGCTTCATTCTGGGATGACAGCTATGCAGACCAATTTGATGCAGTGTGCTGTGTATGGTCTGAGCACTGACAGGCTGACCCCCCCCCCCCCTTCAAGCTCTGCAGCAATACTGGCAGCACTCATACGTCTATTTCCCAAAGACAACCTCTGGATATGACGCTGAGCACATGCACTCAACTTCTTTGGTCGACCATGGCGAGGCCTGTTCTGAGTGGAACCTGTCCTGTTAAACCGCTGTATGGTCTTGGCCACTGTGCTGCAGCTCAGTTTCAGGGTCTTGGCAATCTTCTTATAGCCTAGGCCATCTTTATGTAGAGCAACAATTCTTTTTTTCAGATCTTCAGAGAGTTCATTGCCATGATGAACTTCCAGTGGCCAGTATGAGAGAGTGAGAGCGATAACACCATATTTAACACACCTGCTCCCCATTCACACCTGAGACCTTGTAACACTAACGAGTCACATAACACTGGGGAGGGAAAATGGCTAACTGGGCCTAATATGGACATTTTGACTTAGGGGTGTACTCACTTTTGTTGCCAGTAGTTTAGACATTAATGGCTGTGTGTTTTATTTTGAGGGGACAGCAAATTTACACTGTTATACAAGCTGTACACTCACTACTTTACATTGTAGCAAAGTGTCATTTCTTCAGTGTTGACACATGAAAAGATATAATAAAATATTTACAAAAATGTGAGGGGTGTACTCACTTTTGGGAGATACTGTATATACCATCCCTGACTGATGCCTGGAAGATAGAAATCACTGAAGTAGACACTGCTACTTCAGTAAACTCCACTCGCTTCTGGGCCCTATGCTGAGTAGCCAGCCTGATGCGTTGTGAACACAGAAGGTTGGATGATCAGCGTGGGTGCTATTCAGAAAATGCTTTGCAAATCTCCCTAATAGGGAAACAAACAAAAACAAAAAGCAGTCGTTCTCATCCTTTTTCCACTCTATCAAGAACTAAAAAAATGTTTTGGATTTAAGAACATTTTAAAAGGTGAGTTAATTAAAAAAAACACAAGGCTTTACAGAGATTCTGCAATGAACTTCTGCTGAAAACCAAAACATTTAACTTTGTGTGGAACAGTATTGTACTCTCTTTTTTGAAATCTATGTTTATTCATGTGTAGAATGCACAAGGGGCAGTAGGCTTGGTGCACAATGAACATTGTTAGTTCAAAATATGTATGCGTGATTATATGCTATCTGATTCCTGTTGTAAGAAATATAGTTTGTTTTACAGTTTGACACTATTATTATCAGCTTCAGAGACCTGAAGAGAAGATCAGCAGTGATGGAGGGATCCTCCAACTCTTGCTCAACCATCATGGAACTCAGATTCCCATCAGCTGAAACCATAGTGTGGCACTGGAACTCAGAGTCACCCTCTTTACTCTGCATCTTAGTCACTAGCAGATTTTAACCAGAACTCTAACTACCAGACATGGCTTTTGGATGCCTAACCTGGATGCCTAAAAATCAGCCTATGCTGATTATTGAGCCCTAAGCTAAAACTATCAATAGAATCCCAGACCAGAAGAGACAGGAGTGGCATATAAATATATAGAAAGGTGACCGCTACACGCGCAAACCGTATCACAGAATTAAAGTGTTACTAAATCCACAGCAGTAAAATCAGTCTGTATGTGCAGTAAAGCATGCTTGTTATACTCACAATGGAATCTAAGGGGTTAATCCTCTGCATTGTGTAAAAAGGCTGTTTGATCCTGTCTCCTCTGATCCTCTCCTCCTTCCACTGTCCCCAATATTTTTCCTGATAATACAGAGCCAGGGGACAGGCTGCACATACTCAATTTGGTGTGTATTGCGAAAGAGTTTTTTATTTCTTGGGAGTCATCAAATCTCCATCCCTGTTCAAATCGAATGGAATGGGGGGGATTTGGGACTTTAAATGAGGCACATATGCGGTGTGCCTCCATCCCTAAAGTGTATAAAAAAGAGAAGGAAAAGTGGGACTTTGAATGAGATGGATGACTTTGTGGAGGCAAAGTTGAGAAAAATTGCAAAATTTTTTTATTAATAAAGAACGTTATAGAGAATATGGCAATATGGTAACCAAATATAGATTCAGTGCAATAATTCATATAGGCTCCACCCACACATAACATACAGGTGTGGCATGGGTAAAAAGTTTGCATGAGTATGATATTTTCAAAGCAGTTCAATGATACATTACATGGGGTAAATTTGTATATATACATGTGACATATAGACAGCACCAGCAACAGGAGTATGAATGTAGGAAATAAAACCATGATAGATGAATAAACCACACTATGGTGCATGTGATCAACACAGGGCCACTCAGCACTGTCCAGATAGGACAGTCAGTGCAGAATGAAAACTCCTCCTATAAGAAGCTTTAACCAGATGCTCATAGAAGACACAAGACTTTTATATACTGCTGATAATAAAAGGTATTTAGCAGTTTATATTAACTAAAATAATTGCATTTTCATGTTTTGTGTTCTGTGGGAGACCAGATATAGTGAATACAGGGTCCTGGGACAAACTGAGCATGTGCAGCTTGCCCCCAAGGCTCTGTTCTATCAGGATATGGTCTGGGGACTGTGGAGGAAAGGGAGGATCAGAAATCAGAAAAAACAGGGTCAAACAGCCTTTGCACACATTCTGCAGAATTAACCCCTTCGGTTCCACAGTGAGTATAACAAGCATGCTTTACTGCATATACAGACTTATTTTACTGTTGTGAGCTTAGTAATACTTTAATGAAAGATTTCTGAGACTTTATGCAAAGTTTTAAATTATTGCAAGTTCTCTCAGCTGAAGACAAGCAAATCCTGGAATATAATTCAAGTAACACAATACTTCTCAATGCAGTTCTCAAACAAGAGAATATGCATATTTTGCACTAGGGGACACTGCAGGGGAAAGACTCCAGTTTAGTTTGCTTGTGGGGTTCATTTTGTACCTCCTACAGTTGGGTGATTGTTGGGATACAGTAGATCAGGGGTCTCAAACTCAAATTGCCTGAGGGCCACATGACAAGTTTTCATATCCCATGGGGGGCCGCATGCAAACTTTTAAAACTTCAAAAGCAATGAACTATACCAGCAATAATATACTATACTATACCCAGCACTGGTGTCAGCAAACGCATTATACCCAGTACTGGTGTCCGTAAGCGCATTATTAACCCAGCATTGGTGTCAGCAAACGCATTATTAACTACCCAGCATTACCCCTCCCACACTGCACAAATAGCCACACACTGCACAAATAGCCCCACACTCCATAAAATACCCCCCACACTCCATAAAATACCCCCCACACTCCATAAAATACCCCCACACTACACAATTACCCCCCACACTACACAATTACCCCCCACACTACACAATTACCCCCCACACTGCACAATCACCCTCCACACTGCATAAAATACCCCCCACACTGCACAAATTTCTACCCCAGTCACCCCACTAAGGACTTTGCCTCAGTGTGATGGCTCACTCACCTCTCCTGGCAGTCAGGATCATCTGCCTCCCAAATCCTCTCCTCCTGGCTTCCATACAGGCCTAGTGACAGGGGACCCAGAGAACACAATCTCCCGCCCTGAGGTGGCAGCAGGACCCTGGTTTGGAGCTCTGGTCGATCGTCAATGCCTAGGTGGGCGGATCGATGAGCGGATCCTTCCTCCGCTCCATTCTCAGCTCTGTTCTCTCTCTGGGCTGCAGCAGCGTGCAGCGGAGAGGACAGAAGAGATGGAGAGGTAAAGCCGATGGCCGATATATGATGACGATTTTTGTGGCCGATATTTTAGGCCGATTTGAAAAAAAAAAAACCTCACCCACTCCACTCCTCCCTGCTTGCTCCTGTCACTCTACCAAACACTTGATGTCCTCAGTACAGATGGCACTGGTTGGCTTAGGCAGGTGGCACTGGCAGGTGGCACTGTCTGTCACTGGCAGGTGGCACTGGCAGGTGGCACGTTGCACTGTTTGGAGGGTGCACTGATTGGCACTGACAGATGGCACTGGCAGGTGGCACTGATTGGCAATGGCACTGGCAGGTGGCACTTATTGGCAGTGGCACTGGTTGGCACTGGAAGGTGGCACTGGCAGGCATTGGCAAGTGGCACTGGTTTGAAACTGGCAGGTGGCACTGGTTTGGAACTGGCAGGTGGCACTATTGGCACTGACAGGTGGCACTGATTGGCGTGGCACTGGCAGGTGGCACTGATTGGCGTGGCACTGGCAGGTGGCACTGATTGGCGTGGCACTGGCAGGTGGTGGCAGGTGGCACTGGCAAGCACTGGTTGGCACTGGCAGGTGGCACTGATTGGCGTGGCACTTGCAGGTGGCGGAAGGTGGCACTGGCAGGTGGCTTTGATTGGCAGGGGCACTGGTTGGCGGTGGCACTGGTTGGTGGTGGCACTGATTGGCGGTGGCAGGTGGCACTGGCAGGTGGTACTGGTTGGAGGTGGCAGGTGGCAATGGCAGACTGGTTGGCACTGGCAGGTGGCACTGATTGGCAGTGGCACTGGCAGCTGGCACTGACAGATGGCACTGACAGATGGCACTGATTGGCACAGGCAGGTGCCACTGGCAGGTTTCACACTGAGCGGAGTGTAACAGTGTGTGAAACTGACAAGGAGCTGTCCACACTCAGCGCTTGATGCTTGTGTGAAGCTGACACGTAGCACAGAGGAGAGAGACAGAGGGATCTGTCAGAATTGAGGTTGATGTCGGGGTGGGCGGGACCCGGCTGAGGTGGGCGGGGCCAGCAGCTGTCAAACACCAGCCAATGATTGGGCTGCTTAAGAAAAGGGGCGGGCCACATACACGTAGCTGCCCGCCCAGATCCCATTGGCTGGTGTTTGATGTTGGCCGGGTCCCGCCCACCCCGGCCGGGTCCCGCCCACCCCCGACATCAACCTCAAATCTGACAGATCCCTCTGTCTCTCTCCTCCTGTTACGTGTCAGTTTCACACAAGCATCAAGCGCTGAGTGTGGAGAAGGAAGGAAGAGCAGCGGCCAGTGCTGTATATCGACCTAATGGCCAAATATCGGTCGACCTCTAGTCCTTTATCAGCCCTGCCTGCGGGCCATTTTTAACCGGTCCGCGGGCCGCAAATGGCCCGCGGGCCGGTACTTTGAGACCCCTGCAGTAGATGATCGTTTCTGTCCTCTCATAGCCTAATTGACAGACAAGAGGGTGAATTTGTCTGACAAATTAGTTTATCTTTTTTAACCATTAATGATTCCTATTAATGTTCTCCACCATCACAGCACAGTGTTTCCCTATAGGCTGGACAGTAAATAGTTTTTTTTCTTTTCTTCCTCTTAGTAAAGTGGTGAGACCAAAATCTAGAGCAGGGGTAGGCAACCTGGGACCCTCCAGCTGTTGTGGAACTACATTCCCCATGAGGCATTGCAAGGCTGGCAGTTACATTTACTCCCAGAGGCATGATGGGACTTGTAGTTCTGCAACAGTTAGAGGGCCCCAGGTTGCCTACCCCTGATCTAGAGATTGGAAACATTTCCACAATGCATTTTCTGCAGAGAGCAAAGCTGCAATTTGAAAATAGGAACAAACCACCGCCTCCCAAAAAAATTCACAATCCCTTCATTTATAGAGAAAATGGCACCTGAAAATCAGGAGAACATTCATCAAGCTCTTCATAGAGCAATATACGCTTCTGGATCAGCATTGTTAATAACTGGAAATGCATATTGGCAGGAAGTTTTTACATTATTATGAGGGAAAGGGGGTGGTTACCTGTTCTCATGTATAGGTGAAATGTTCTTATCATATACAGTGCTTGTTATTCTTTTGTAATAAAAAAATACAATTTTAAAAAGCAAGCTTCGTTTATTTACTGAATAAGCTGTACTTTTATTTCAAGCATAATGCTTTTATATACACTGCATTTCATCTTCCCAGTGTAACAAATGACTACGCTACACTGAATTTTTTTTTTCACTTTTTCCAAAATTACATTTTTTTCCAGTAGAAAAACAGTGGGGGAAAAGTTTTTTTTCCCCAGGGCCTCAAAATTTTCACTAATTTTACATCTCTACTTGGCACCAAAGATACTTGATATAAAAAATATACAGAACAGTTTAAAAAATAGTGAGCAAGAATTAATTATGCAGATTTTTTTCCAGCAGCTAGATGGTTATTTTACAGAGATGCCACTCTTAACAAGGAATCGCTATAGATTATAGCTGTGTAATCTTCACAGCAAGGCAAGCCCGGTTGCTACAGCAGTTTGTTTTTTAACCCAGCGAATTGCTAGAAATAATAAAAGAAAGGGCTCCCCGCTTAGTCAAGGGGCCTGGCACATTTTGAGGTCATGCACCTATTGTGTGAATGTGTGTTAGCTGCAGGAAGATGAAGCTGTGGAAGAGTCTAGACAGCGCTGACCTTGGAAGCTTAAAAGGCAAGACTTGAAACAGAAAAGATAATGAAATTTCTCCTGGGAGAGCAAAGCTAAAAGCCAGATTGCATGTTGACCATCATTTTCCAATACTTTTACTCCCACTGTGAATAATATCAGGATAGTTTAGTGATATTGCTTGCAATATCTTCATCAAAGTATTTTAAGATTTTGTTTTTGCACAGTCTATCGAGCACATAACATTAACGATACATGGTTATGTATGTAGTTGATGATGTTGTTGATTTCAGAATCTCTGGATCTGTTTAACCCTTGCTATTGAGAGATTCAAACCAGGCGGAATATTCCATAACGCAGAAAAACACAGATGAGATACTGCAAAGTGCACTAGCCCAGTTAACAAACCTTCCCATCCAGCTACGGTAAACTGAAATAAAATTGGATGCCATTGGTAACTGAACCTTGCACATCGTCACTGCTGTTATTACTGCCTGTTTGAAAAGGCCTTGGCATATTGTACAGTTCTTTTATTTGAGTATTTTTTTTTTAATCAACATAAAATGAAACTATTTCTTAAAATATGTAATGCGCCTAGGCTGAACTTCTAGTGCACAGTTCAGCAATTAGAGAGACCTTATTGTTTCTCAGTAATATGTACAACAAAAACAATACAGAAGTAAAGCCCTAATCCTGTAGAGTTACAAAGGTCCAGGGATAGGTCAGGACAGACTCACTTAATGAGCACATTAGGGTTTAACATGCTCAGGCATAGGCCAAGTTACAGAAGGTCATAACTTTCTCTGCCCTGTGTTAAACAGGTAGTTAAAATAAATAAAATGTGTTTATCATGTATATTTTGTCAAGCTATTGCTTCTATGAAAATATGTAATACAGGAAGCCTGATGTTTTCTTGACCCATTGTAGATCAAGAACAAAAGACTGTTGCCTTAGGAAATACAAGAGTTGATTGTGAATATGCAATATGATGATAATGATGATTAAAATGCTTATACTTTATAATAGGGGTCTCCAAACGTTTCAGTACAAGGGCCACATTGTATATTTTATAGGTATCTGAGGGCTAAAAAAAAAACAAAAAAAAACAGTTTTATAAATGAATGCATAAAATTTAAATGAATGAATGAGTCCATCCTTACATTACATCCAGGAGTACCTAGCAGAGTTCCCCTTTAAATTCATGTGTGCCCCAGGAGTACATCCAGGAGTAATGAGCAGAGTCTCCCTTTACATCCATGTGTGCCCAGTAGCAGTGGTGAAGCTTGGGTTGAAAAAACCTGGGGCAAGGGTCAGGGACAAGGGTGTTGTGGAGGTTAAGCTAAAGCTCTGTGCCTCACAGGACTGGGAAGTATTAGGGTGGTCGACATCATGTGAAGAGGTTGGTGGCTGATTTCAGTGCTGCATGTGAATGGGTGGGAGCTCCTTATTGTGGCATGTGTACCTGCCCTTAGGCTTGCGGCATGGGACAAAGGGAGGAGACATGTGCAATATAGCATAAAGGGTGCAAGGGTCAGGAGCATGTCATATACAGCCCTGGGTACAGAGTGCAGTGATCAGAAGTATATCATATACAGCCCAGTGGGTAGGGGTCAGGAACATGTCTTAGACAGTCCATCCTGCCATCCCCCTGCAGTGATGTTCCCCCCTTCAGGCAGGCCTTCTGAGATTCTCTCCTCTCTACACAGCACAGCTCACCACATGGCTCTCTGTTTCTCTTCTTCTACACCACACATACCTGCACCTCTCTGCAGCTTTCTCTCCTTTCTTTGGCTCCCTGCACTATGCAGCCCATGCTGCATGGCCAGTGGGTATGGCTAAGAGTCCGGTGATCTATGTGGTCATTCATGTTTCTCCTCTCTTCTCTCCTGGCTAAACTGTCAAGCCATGGTGTCAGGGAGGAGGGGAAAGTCTTAACAAGAATGCCTGGGCTGTGAGATTTCTGCCCCTAAAAAGGGCCACCAACCTGCACTGTGAATGAACGCTCTGGTGGGAAGTTTGGACTCCCCCATATCCCCCACCTTATCTATGCCCGTACCCAGGAGTGCCCCAGGTCTTTCTCAATCCCAGCAACAACCCATTTAAATCATTCGAAGTATGTTTAAAAGTCACCAACAATGTTGTTAAAAGAAACAACAAATCTGAGTACCAGTGTAGGGCAGTGCCCGTCATGTTTCCACGTGGGCTTTACAAACAGTCTGGCACAAACCTCTACACCAACCACCACATTTAGGAATTGGTAAGCTGCAATATATTACATATTTGGTTTTGGGTTTAAAACTACTTTAAGTCTATGTACCCTTCCTCCTTCTAGCAAGCTCCAAAGAACGAGAACAGAACTCATCACTTCCCCTGAAGGAGAGAGCTCAAACCCTGGAAAGAGACCTCTTGTCTCCCTCTCTCTCTCAGCCAGAAGCCCCTAGTCTCGCACACCTTTAAAGGGACCCCCAGAATCCCTTATCCAAATAGAAGGAGCAGCCCTTAAAGCGTTTGTTAACCCCAAAAAAAGTGGATCCTGCTCCTTTAAAGCATATTATATGACACAGTGCTTGTCCTGTGTCATTTGGCCCCCTGTAACACCTAAAAAACCTGGCTGATCCTGACAGTTTCTCCCCACCCCTCTGTAAACTGACCATGACTGCTGAGACCAGACACCGTGGCCAGTTTACATGCCTCTGTCATCAGCAGCCTGCTATCTGCTCTCCTCTCTTCTCCTGTGTCCTCCTCCTCCCCTCCCCTGAGACTGAGGTCTGTGTGTGTGCCACTGCCGCCCCTCCCCCCTCCTGCTGCTCTCATAACACTGGCCTGTATACACCATCAACACTGCCTCCTATTGCAGTGTCCCTGGCTGTGAATGATTTATAAATATAAATGCTGTAAATAACAAATTTAGGGGCCAAGATTGCGATCACATGACCAGCCAGCTCTCTCCTCCAGACTGACATCAGCAGGGAAATCTCAGCCCCGCCCTCTGCATGTCTCAGAGGAGAAAACGAGAAAGCTGGCCAGTCATGTGATCGCAATCTCGGCAGTGAAATTAGGTATTTGCAGCATTTATTTTTTATAAATCACACACAGAAGGGGATACTACAGTAGGAGGCAGTGCTGATGGTGTATACAGGTTAGAGTGGCTTAACAACCACTTTAAGGGGAACTGCACCTGCCTACACCTGGATAAAGAAAGTAAAGGTGCCTTTTGCCAGCCTCAACAATATATGGCAATCCATGGTAAGCTACACGTATTTAACAACAATATAGAATCGGTGTTATTCTATGGTTGCAAAACTTGTGAAACCATTCATGTACTCCACGAGCTGAGGATACATTGTTTATGTAGATTTGGCATCTTGGCTAAACAAAATTAGTAATGAGTAACTTCAGATGAGAACAACAAAGTGAAAGTTAGGTCTAGAGATCCTACCGTAGAAATTTGGATGGCTTGGTCATACACTTGTGTAGCCAGGTGCTTGACTAGAGACAGAAAGCGATTTAGAACATCATGCTGCAGTACTTTTTGTATCTCCCAAAGGACTTCAGCTGAATGGGGGAAAAGAGATTTCCTCTTTGCTGCAAGGAGACTGAGGTGTGCACATTACTGCTCCTGTGTGCACATCAACCTACTACAAGCCTACGGCTGTATGCTGAGGACCAGAGTTGCTCCAAGCAGATCCAGAAGTAAGGTGACAACTGAACAGCAGGACCTTTGTTGCTGTATCGCTGGAAGTGGTGCTGCTGCCACTAACTTGTTGCTCCTAGCAGAGACTGAGCACATAGGGACCAGCCACATAACTGGCAGTATTATTTACTGCATGCAGACTTTACTAGGACTGTACTTATTTGCACCACCATGAAGACTGGGCCCCAACGCTAGCCAGCTAGAGAACTAGGGCTAAAGACTGCTCACTTAGCTGCTTCACAAGAACTTTGCCTATTGTCTGTAGTAAGAGGTATTTCTTTAGGGAGTCTTGCATTTCATTGTTGCCATTCATATAGAGTGCACTTCAAAGTGGATATAGCCTAATTTTTACAGAGTAGATATCGCAATATTGATGTTATTTTTTTTCTAATTTTATTATTTATTGCTGATTTTATGCTGATTTTTTAAATTAGCAACTCATTGAGGTAGGCGCTAGGTCCCTTTTTTAGCTTTTATCGCAAGAAAGTTAGAGTAAAACTACAAATAATAAAATTCAATCAGTGTCTACAATATACAACATATACAGTCCTGACACCCTAGTCTAACTAGGGAAAGAGGTTATAAACATACCAGCAATGTTGCTATAAATCAATATAAAATATGTTAGTGCGCTTATCAAACTATCCCCATATGTTGGAGTGGTGCTTATATATAAAATCCTAAACCATAAAAATACCCTGATATCATAATCAGTAAAGTGAATAAATGCAAATAAATAATCAATCAATAAAGTGAATAAATGCAAAAAAATGCATCAAAAAACATATACCCTGATATCACAATCAGTAAAGTGAATAGGTGCAAGTAAATATAGCAATCAATAAAGTGAATAAATGCAAATAGATGCATCAAAAAACATATAAGGGAACAGACATCCCTAGATATATGTAGATGAAAAAAAAACAAAAAAAAACCCAGCAATAAATAGTGTCTGTTTGTGTTAATCCAGCTGAGGTCTGAATGTCCAATCAATTGCCTTTGATGAACATGCTTGTATTTCAATTCTCACAGATCACAGTTGCATTATGAATTACATTCGCAAGATGATGATTCACATAAAAGTAAAAGAAAAACCATCACTGCGCAGTGTTTTTAAATGCTACAAGACTGGGCAAACAATGTAATCCACTCACACATTTGCAGTAACTGAATCGCTTTTGTTATAATGGTCAGACAGCTTCACCGCTCATACAGCTATCGCTGTGTTTGCCGAACACTATGTAAAGACGTCACTGATTGTGATATCAGGGTATATGTTTTTTTATGCATTTTTTTGCATTGAAGCACTAATATGGCTAGCTACTTTCAAGTTTCAATTCTCTTTTGTTGGTCAAACAGGGGATTGTGGCACTGTTGTGTGAGTGCGTATATATTTGTGCACATGTATTTTCCTTCTGTTTTTTTTTTTTGACACATACCATTTCTAGAAACTATTACTGATATTCATTCCACACCCCCCCTCCCATTTTTTTCGGAGGGGTTAGTACTCAGGTTTACCCTTTTATGCTATAACGTGGTATACATGTTTATGAAAAAGAAATTTGAATAAACACCTTTTAAAAAAGAGTCTGTCCATGTTGCCCATAATGTCCCTTTATTGTGAGGAAGTGGAGAATCCCAATGACATGAATCTGCAGCAAGCTCTCTCAGAATCTTACCTTGGACGGTCACAGGTGCTGCAAACCCGAGTGGGTCACACAGACTGTTAATAGAAGACAAGACACCTCGCTGTGTGAAAGACTTTGGCTCCTGGTCGACCTGGAAGGGGAAGGTGTCATCTACATAAAAGTCTCTCTTAATGAACTGTCTAACATCTTGCTCATAGTCTTTTTCACCTTCTTGGGCAGATAGCTTAAGTCCATAGATAGCAAAAGTAGGGGATGAGCTGTTGCCAAAAACGTGCACTTTCATGTAGTATTCTATAATGTCTTTAGTGGGGTTGTTATCCCTAAACCAGAAGAATCTCAGAAAGTTCCTGTGTTCTTCCTTGACTTGAAAACTGTGAAACAATTGTTGTATGTCAGCAACTATGGCGATAGCTTCCTTGCAGAATCTGATGAGAACGCCAAGAAGTGTGTTTTTGAGATCTAGTCCTTTTAACCAGACGTTGTTGAGAGATATTCCTTCGTACTGGGAGCTTGAGTCAAATACTACTCAGATTTTCCCTGGCTTCTTGGGCTGGTAAACACCGAAAATTGGTAGGTACCAGCACTCTTCTTTCTCTTTCAGAGGTGGGTCCACCTCTGCATGGCTGTCTTCAAACATCTCACTCATGAATGAGAAGAAATGCTCTTTCATTTCTGGTTTCCTTTAAAAATTGCACCTGAGAGAAGAAAAGCGTCTTCTTGATCAGTTTGAGAGCAGCCCAGTAACTACTGCAGAACAGATATGCCAATATATATATGTAGCACCCTGGTCCTAAACAGGGTTGCTAATAACTCTAGTTGTGCTAGGTGGTAACTAGCCTGGGTAATTTGTAGGTTAATCCACTGATTCTTGTCCTAAGTCTGAGTTTGGGGTAGTCTCTCTCTTTTGTCAATAGGTGGCACTGTTGCTTTTGCTATTACAATGATGGATTACCATTGAGGTAGAGGGTAACTAGGTTGTCTCAGCCAATCAGCAGCAGTTTCTTTAACCACTGTGTATGCTGGGATAGGCTATTTATTTGGGAAGAGTCAGGTGATCGGGGTTCTTCCCGCCCAAGGCTGCGGCCTGGATGGGTCTGTGTTAAGAAGTTCCTGGTTGCTAGGCCTGCAGCCTCAGACCTAGCCAAGAGGAATGCTGGCTGCTAGGTCCACTTTAGGCCTATCCAGTAATTCAGAGTTCCGCAAAGGAGGAGTAACCAAGGTTAAGCCCGAAGCCTGGGGCGAAACTGCATGGTACATAGTACATAATTACATAGTACGTGAGGTTGAAAAAAAAACACAAGTCCATCAAGTCCAACCTATGTGTGTGATTATATGTCAGTATTATATTGTATATCCCTGTATGTTGCGATCGTTCAGGTGCTTATCTAATAGTTTCTTGAAACTATGGATGCCCCCCGCTGAGACCACCGTCTGTGGAAGGGAATTCCACATCCTTGCCTCTCTTACAGTGAAGAACCCTCCACGTAGTTTAAGGTTGAACCTCTTTTCTTCTAATTTTAATGAGTGGCCACGAGTCTTGTTAAACCCCCTTCTGAAAAAAGTTTTATCCCTATTGTGGGGTCACCAGTATGGTATTTGTATATTGAAATCATATCCCCTCTCAAGCATCTCTTCTCTAGAGAGAATAAGTTCAGTGCTCGCAACCTTTCTAATATCCTCCAGACCCTTTATTAGCTTTGTTGCCCTTCTTTGTACTCACTCCATTTCCATTACATCCTTCCTGAGGACAGGTGCCCAGAACTGGACAGCATACTCTAGGTGCGGCCAGACCAGAGTCTTGTAGAGCGGGAGAATTATCGTTTTATCTCTGGAATTAATCCCCTTTTTAATGCATGCCAATATTCTGTTTGCTTTGATAGCAGCAGCTTGACATTGCATGCCATTGCTGAGCCTATCATCTACTAGGACCCCCAGGTCCTTTTCCATCCTAGATTCCCCCAGATGTTCTCCCCCCCAGTGTATAGATTGCATTTATATTTTTGCCACCCAAATGCAATTTTTTACATTTTTCTACATTGAACCTCATTTGCCATGTAGTTGCCCACCCCATTAATTTGTTCAGATCTTTTTGCAAGGTTTCCACATCCTGCAGAGAAGTTATTGCCCTGCTTAGTTTAGTATCGTCTGCAAATGCAGAGATTGAACTGTTTACCCCATCCTCCAGGTTGTTTATGAACAAATTTAACAGGATTGGTCACAGCACAGAACTCTGGGGGATCCTGCTACCCACCCTTGACCATTACGAGTACTCTCCATTTATCACCACCCTCTGAACTCGCCCTTGTAGCCAGTTTTCAATCCATGTACTCACCCTATGGTCCATGCCAATAGACCTTATTTTGTACAGTAAACGTTTATGGGGAACTGTATCAAATGCCTTTGCAAAATCCAGATACACCACATCTACGGGCCTTCCTTTATCTAGATAGCAACTCACCACCTCATAAAAGGTTAATAGATTTGTTTGGCAAGAACGATTCTTCATGAATCCATGCTGATTACTGCTAATGATACTGTTCTCATTATTAAAATCGTATATAGTCCCTTATCATCTCCTCCAAGAGTTTACATACTATTGATGTTAGGCTAATTGGTCTGTAATTCCCAGGGATGTATTTTGGGCCCTTTTTAAATATTGGTGCTACATTGGCTTTTCTCCAATCATCTGGTACCATTCCAGTCAGTAGACTGTCAGTAAAAATTAGGAACAATGGTCTGGCAATTACTTGACTGAGTTCCCTAAGTATCCTAAGGTGCAAGCCATCTGGTTCTGGTGATTTATTAATGTTGGTTTCCCAAGTTTAATTTTAATTATGTCCTCTGTTAACCATTGAGGTGCTTGCTGTGATGTGTCATGAGGATAAACACTGCAGTTTTGGTTACTGAAGCCCCCCAATTCCCTCGTGAAGACTGAGGAGAAGAATAAATTCAATACCTTCGCCATCTCCCCATCCTTTGTAACCAGATTTTTCTTGCTCTCCATCGCTATGTCTTTCATGTTCTATCTTAGCTGTTCTTATTGCACCCTTACATTTCTTGTTGCATTCTTTATAATGTCTGGATGCTGATGATGATCCACCAACCTTGTATTTTTTTAAGGCCTTCTCCTTTGCTTTTATATGCATTTTTACATTGGAGTTAAGCCATCCAGGACTTTTGTTCGCTCTTATAAATGTATTACCCAATGGGATGCATTGGCTAATGCCCTTATTTAATATGCTCTTAAAGCAAACCCATCTCTCCTCCATGTTCTTTGTTCCTGAGATTTTATCCCAATTTATGCCTTCTAGCAAGGTTTGTAGTTTAGGGAAGTTGGCTCTTTTGCATGTGTTAGAGGCCCGGCCTGAAGGGAGCCTGTTCAATGTCGGAGGTAAAGGAGAAGCAGTTGCCACAAAGGGACGACCACTCCTGTTACCAGAGGCAAGTTTGGAAGGGATGAAGTTCTGAAGGAGTACCAGAGCAGACGCCTCACTAGCCGGGGACAGTAAAGTAGTGGGAAAGCTTCAGTAGAGACTCATCCAGAAAGGCAGTGGGTAGCTATGAGTAAAGCTTGAAGGAGTTTGGCGGGTAACTGTAAGTAAAGTTTGAAGATAAACTACAGCAGTTAGCTCTGGGTGAAGCTCGAGAATCCAGCAGGTAGCTAAGAGTCCAAGAAGTCTAGTGAAAGACGGCGAGCGGAGCTTAAGGACCTACAGTGGGTTACTGTGAGTTAAACTGGAAGATCTACAGTAGGATACTGTGAGAGAATTTGTTGCCATAGGAGACAGTGGTTGCTACAAGATAGAGATTGCTGCATTCAGCTTAAAGGCCCTCGTTCTGTATTGCTGTCTGCCTAATTCTCTTTTTGTCTGCATAGTTTGCCTTAATTACTTTCGCATTTGCCTAGGGGTCCTGTGCCCTAAACCCTCTCTCTTCACCGTTCCTGTTAAGAGAAATAAAACTCTCTTTGTTCATTTTTAGAAAAAAGTGACTGGCGCCCAATCTTTTCACCTTGCACTACACCCACTATGCCTAGTAACCTGCACCCTGAGGAGGAATGTCCATTCTCCCTGGCTCTGGGGGTCACCATTAGGCCCTTGGAAGTCGGGGAGACCAGTACATACACATGATTTTAGTAATAAACTTACCTTTAATAACATTCTTCCATTCAGGTATTACCAGCTGTTGCTGATCCAGGCAGAGAGCATTTGATATCACTTTGCCTGTGACAGGAGTTGGTGCTATACAGGAAGCATTGGCTTATATGGCTCTGCTCTGCAGCCGCTTGCTTCCTCTACCGCCAGTTTAATTCACAACACTGATGCTCTAGGATGGTGGGTTGGCAACCCATGATCTGGGCTTGCCAACCCACCATCCCAAAGCAGGAGGTCGCGGACCACATCAGAGGTCTCCGCAGGCCACATGTGGCCCCTTGGACACTGGTTGGGCACTCCTGGGGGTGTGTGGATGGCAGGAATCGACTCTGCTCTTGGGGCTGAATGTTGGCAGTCATCTGGCTTGGCATGTTGCAGCACATAGTCTGTAGTATGCTGCGAATTGTCATGATGATCAGGTTTAATCTCAAGTATGTTGCTGAGTCTCTCACTTCTGGGGTTTGCAAGTTCCTCTAAGATTTCAGCCTCAGCTACTGCTGCCGCTGCTTCCTTCTCTGCAGCCAATTTCTCGAACACAGCTTCTATGCGTAACTTCTCTAATTTCATTTGCATCTCTTTTTTGGCAAAGGCAGCTTTTTCTTTTGCAGTTTCTGCTTTTGCGTGGACAATAGCGACCAAGTCACTGCTCATTTAACCACTTAACAACCGGCCCATAGCCAAATGACGGCTACAGGGCGGTTGTTTAACTCTGGGAGGGCGTCCAGGGACGTCCTCCCAGAATTCTGCTTTCGCGCGCCCCCTAGGGCGCGCACTCGAGAGCATCCGTGACCGCCGGGTCCAGAGGACCCGGCGCATCACAGATCCCGGTAAATGGCCGCTGATCGCGGCCGTTTACCATGTGATCGCTCTGTCAAATGACGGAGCGATCACATGTCAACAAACCGGCGTCATCTGATGACGCCGGTTCCTCTCCTCCCCCTCTCCTCCCCTCCTGTGTACCGATCGGTACACAGTGACCGGAGAGGCGGATGGATGGATGGCTGCAGCGTTGTGGGCTGCATCTGTAGTGCCCACAGCGCTGCACAGAGACATCCAGCCATCCATCCATCCATGCTCAGCCATCCCTACTACTCTGCATGCTCTGCAATTCCCTCTGCAATGCCCCACAATACTCTGCCATACCCCGCAATACCCCTGCAATACTCTGCCATACCCCGCAATACCCCTGCAGTACTCTGCCATACCCTGGAATACCCCTACAATACTCTGCCATACCCTGGAATACCCCTGCAATACTCTGCCATACCCTGGAATACCCCTGCAATACTCTGCCATACCCTGGAATACCCCTGCAATACTCTGCCATACCCTGGAATACCCCGCAATACTCTGCCATACCCTGGAATACCCCGCAATACTCTGCCATACCCTGGAATACCCCGCAATACTCTGCCATACCCTGGAATACCCCGCAATACTCTGCCATACCCTGGAATACCCCGCAATACTCTGCCATACCCTGGAATACCCCGCAATACTCTGCCATACCCTGGAATACCCCGCAATACTCTGCCATACCCTGGAATACCCCGCAATACTCTTCCATACCCTGGAATACCCCGCAATACTCTGCCATACCCTGGAATACCCCGCAATACTCTGCCATACCCTGGAATACCCCGCAATACTCTGCCATACCCCGCAATACTCTGCCATACCCCAAAATACCCCGCAATACTCTGCCATACCCCGCAATACTCTGCCATACCCCGCAATACCCTGAAATACCCCGCAATACTCTGCCATACCCCGCAATACTCTGCCATACCCCGCAATACTCTGCCATACCCCGCAATACCCTGGAATACCCCGCAATACTCTGCCATACCCTGGAATACCCCGCAATACTCTGCAATACCCTGAAATATCCCGCAATACCCAGCCATACTCTGCAATACTCAGTGATACCCAGCCATACTCTGCAATACTCAGTGATACCCAGCCATACTCTGCCATACCCAGCCATGCTCTGCAATACCCCGCAAAAATCGGCAATACTCTGCCATAACCCGCAATACTCTGCCATACCCAGCCATACTCTGCAATACCCCGCAATACCCAGCCATACTCTGCAATACTCGGTGATACCCAGCCATACTCTGCCATACCCAGTCATACTCGGCGATACTCTGCAATACCCAGCCATGCTCAGCCATACCCAGCCTCTGTATGTGACCAGGCTGTGGAAGTCTCACACATGTGGTATCGCCGTACTCAGGAGGAGTAGGAGAATCTATTTTGGGGGGTCATTTTTGGTATATACATGCTATGTGTTAGAAATATTGTATAAATGGACAACTTTGTGTTAAAAAAAAAAAAGCGTTTTAACCACTTCCCGCCTTCCGTCATACGACGTCCTTGACTTTGTGCGGGGATATCTGAATGATGGGTGCAGCTACAGGCATCATTCAGATATCATATTTTTCAGCCGGCGATTCCCTATACCATGAGAACGATCATAGCGGCTGTTACACTACTTGATCGTTCTTACGGGAGGCGAGAGGGGACGCCCCCCCTCCCGCCGCCCTCTACCGACTCACCGCTACGATCGAAGCCAGGATCTTTTTTTTTTTTTTTTTTTTTTAATTTCAGGAACAGCCTAGAGGTGAGATGTGGGGTCTTATTGACCCCATATCTCACTGTAAAGAGGACCTGTCATGCCATATTCCTATTACAAGGGATGTTTACATTCCTTGTAATAGGAATAAAAGTGATCAAAAAAATTTTTTTTTTGGAAAAAAGTGTCAAACTAAAATAATTAAAGTAAAATAAACAATAAAAAAAAAAAAAATTTTTTAAAGCGCCCCTGTCCGTGTGCTCGCATGCAGAAGCGAATGCATACGTAAGTCCCGCCCCCATATGAAAACGGTGTTCAAACCACACATGTGAGGTATCGCTGCGATCGGTAGAGCGAGAGCAATAATTTTGGCCCTAGACCTCCTCTGTAACTCAAAATTTGTTACCAGTAAAAAATTTTAAAGCTTTGCCTATGGGGATTTTTAAGTGGCGAAGTTTGGCACCATTCTACAAGCGTGTGCAATTTTGAAAGGTGACATGTTAGGTATCTATTAACTTGGCGTAACTTCATCTTTCATATTATGTAAACACATTGGGCTATCCTTACTGTTTTGTTTTTTTTTAAAGCAAAAAACTGTTTTTTTTCCAAAAAAAACGCGTTCGAAAAATTGCTGCGCAAATATCGTGCGAGATAAAAAGTTGCAATGACCGCTATTGTATTCTCTAGGGTCTTTGCTAAAAAAACATATATAATGTTTTGGGGTTCTATGTAATTTTCTAGCAAATAAATGATGATTTTTACATGTAGGAGAGAAATGTCAGAATTGGCCTGGGTGCTCCAGAACGCCTGAAGGTGCTACCCTGCATGTTGGGCCTCTGTATGTGGCCACATTGTGTAAAAGTCTCACACATGTGGTATCGCCATACTCGGGAGTAATAGCAGAATGTGTTTTGGGGTGTAATTTGTGGTATGCATATGCTGTGTGTGAGAAATAACCTGCTAATATGACAATTTTGTAAAAAAAAAAAAAACGAAAAAAAAACAAACTTGATTTTGCAAAGAATTGTGGGAAAAAATGACAACTTCAAAAAACTCATCATGCATCTTTCTAAATACCTTGGAATGTCTTCTTTCCAAGAAGGGGTCATTTGGGGGGTATTTGTACTTTTCTGGCATGTTAGGGTCTCAAGAAATGAGATAGGCCGTCAGTACTTCAGGTGTGATCAATTTTCAGATATTGGTACCATAGCTTGTGGACGCTATAACTTTCACAAAGACCAAATAATATACACTAATTTGGGTTATTTTTACCAAAGATATGTAGCGGTATAAATTTTGGCCAAAATATATGAAGAAAAATTACTAATTTTCAAAATTTTATAACAGAAACGAAGAAAAATTAATTTTTTTACAGATTTTTCGGTCTTTTTTCTTTTATAGCGCAAAAAATAAAGAACCCAGTGGTGATTAAATACCACCAAAAGAAAGCTCTATTTGTGTGAAAAAAAAGGACAAAAAATTCATATAGATACAGTGTTGCATGACTGAGTAATTGTCATTCAAAATGTGAGAGCACCAAAAGCTGAAAATTGGTCTGGTTATTAAGGGGGTTTAAGTGCCCAGTGGTCAAGTGGTTAAATATTTGAGCTCTTGGCGCTAACTGAGACTTGGGACCTTGTCTCTAATGGCTCTGATTTTTTCTCTGACATGATGTCTTGCAATGTGGAAGCCTGTTAAATGCTGCTGTTTCACTGGCCTTCTGTGTGTAAGCCTTTTTGGAGCTGCCGTTTTACTGTTCTGTCCTCATTACATGTGGCTAAGATATAATTAGACAAACAGCTAACTCTCCTCCCTTAACAACTCATTCAGGCAGACGCTAGGTCCTTTTTTCAACTTTAATTGCAGGGAAGTTAGTGTAAAACTACAAATAAAAGAAATAACATTTAATCAGTGTATACAATATACAACATATACAGTGGGGACGGAAAGTATTCAGACCCCCTTAAATTTTTCACTGTTTGTTATATTGCAGCCATTTGCTAAAATCATTTCAAAAATATCACATGGTCCTAAGTATTCAGACTGTTGCTGTGACATACTTAACTCAGGTGCTGTCCATTTTTTCTGCTCATCCTTGAGATGGTTCTACACCTTCATTTGAGTCCATCTGTGTTTGATTATACTGATTGGACTAGATTAGGAAAGCCACACACCTGTCTATATAAGACCTTACAGCTCACAGTGCATGTCAGAGCAAATGAGAATCATGAAGTCAAAGGAACTACCTGAAGAGCTCAGAGACAGAATTGTGGCAAGGCACAGATCTGGCCAAGGTTACAAAAAAATTTCTGCTGCACTTAAGGTTCCTAAGAGCACAGTGGCCTCCATAATCCTTAAATGGAAGACGTTTGGTACGACCAGAACCCTTCCTAGAGCTGGCTGTCTGGCCAAACTGAGCTATGGGGGGAGAAGAGCGTTGGTGAGAAAGGTAAAGAAGAACCCAAAGATCACTGTGGTTAAGCTCCAGAGATGCAGTCGGGAGATGGGAGAAAGTTGTAGAAAGTCAACCATCACTGCAGCCCTCAACCAGTCGGGGCTTTATGGCAGAGTGGCCCGACGGAAGCCTCTCTTCAGTGCAAGACACATGAAAGCCCGCATAGAGTTTGCTAAAAAACACCTGAAGCACTCCAAGATGGTGAAAAATAAGATTCTTTGGTCTGATGAGACCAAGATAAAACTTTTTGGCCTTAATTCTAAGCGGTATGTGTGGAGAAAACCAGGCACTGCTCATCACCTGTCCAATACAGTCCCAACAATGAAGCATGGTGGTGGCAGCATCATGCTGTGGGGGTGTTTTTCAGCTGCAGGGACAGGACCACTGGTTGCAATCGAGGGAAAGATGAATGCGGCCAAGTACAGGGATAGCCTGGACGAAAACCTTCTCCAGAGTGCTCAGGACCTCAGACTGGGCTGAAGGTTTACCTTCCAACAAGACAATGACCCTAAGCACACAGCTAAAATAGGGAAGGAGTGGCTTCACAACAACTCTGTGGCTGTTCTTGAATGGCCCAGCCAGACTTAAACCCAATTAAGCATCTCTGGAGAGACCTAAAAATGACTATCCACCAACGTTTACCATCCAACCTGACAGAACTGGAGAGGATCTGCAAGGAGGAATGGCAGAGGATCCCCAAATCCAGGTGTGAAAAACTTGTTGCATCTTTCCCAAAAAGACTCATGGCTGTATTATATCAAAAGGGTGCTTCTACTAAATACTGAGCAAAGGGTCTGAATACTTAGGACCATGTGATATTTCAGTTTTTCTTTTTTAATAAAACTGCAAAAACGTCAACAATTCTGTGTTTTTCTGTCAATATGGGGTGCTGTGTGTACATTAATGAGGAAAAAAATGAACTTAAATGATTTTAGCAAAGAGTAAAAAATTTAAGGGGGTCTGAATACTTTCCGTCCCCACTGTACAGTCCTGACACACTAGTCTAACTAGGGAAAGGGGTTATAAACATACCGGCAATGTTTCCGTTAGGCTGATGATAGAATTGCAGCTGAGTAGATGTGGAGTCCTCTGGAGAAGATGCATTAATGAAAAAGCAAGATGGCTACTGAGGGCTGTATCTCAGACCTCATGGTCTAGTTGACTAGGAAGATAGGAAGCTACGGTGGCTTTCAAGCAATAATCTGTCTACCTACAGTAATTAATCTATAGAACTATAAGTATACAAAAGAGCCACTAGATGGCAATATTACAATTTACCTTTATTGTCAGTGTTTAGGTATGGGGAGCCCATTAGCAGGGGTACACACCTTGGATAAGGATACTCAGGAGATGAATCCAGCACAATTTCCAAAAATGTAGTACAAAAAGGGAAAGTCCAATAATCAAAGTCAAATGTAGCATAAGTTCAGGGCAGGCAGTAAAGGATCAGAGTCAATAAACGTAGCAAAGGTCAGGTAGCAATATCACACGGCAAGCAACAGGTACACACTGTGGACAGCTCTAAATAACTGAGCACTCTCGCTCTCTGGGACCTTTCAGCTTTATAGTGATTAAACAGGAAATTACCTCAAGAGGGTGTGGTGGAAGTGATGCAATTGCTGTCGATAACAGGAAGAACTTCAGTGCTGCTATTTTGATATGAGGATGCCATCAGACATGTGCTAGAGACCTCACCATACTCACACGGGGGGTGCCACAGGACACAGGCCACCAACAAGAGTGCCAATGACTGACATGCTGCGAGTGCGAGGACCCCTGCGGTTAGTACAGGTAGGTTGTGGGTTGTGACAGCGCCCCCCAAAAGGCGTGACCTCCGGAAGCGCAAAAGGACAGGACGGCCAGGATGACGTCTATGGAAAGAGCGCACAAGTGCAGGAGCATGCACATCAGAGGCAGGAACCCAGGTACGATCTTCAACACTGTAGTCTTTCCAGTGAATCAAATATTCCAGATGACCATGGCGTAATCTATTATCTAAGATGTCCTCAACCTCACAGTCTTCTTCTCTATTTACAATAATAGAATCAGCAGTAGATAGGGAGCGAGAGGGACAGTGATCTGGGACAGCAGGCTTTAACAGAGAAGTATGAAAGATAGGATGAACCCTATAAGAATCAGGCAGACTTAATTTAATTGCAGCAGGGGAAATTACATGTTCAATAGCAAAGGGTCCCACATATCTCGATCCTAATTTTCGGGTAGGACATTTCAGTTTTAGGAACAAGGTGGACAACCATACTCGATCACCTGGTTGGTACTGAGGGGCAGGATCATGGTGTCTGTCCACATAGGCCTTATACCTAATCTGGGCACGAGTTATGGTCTTCTTTAGTGTATTGTAACCATGTGCCAAGGGTAACTCAACAATAAAATCCATTGAAATGTCAGTCCAGGGTTTGGAAGGAAAAGGCAAAAGCAAAAGAATACCCTGAGTGCGATTGTGGCTGTCTTTAGCACAAATACAAACAGAACAGGTAGGAATGTAAGATGTCACATCTTTTATTAAGGAAGGCCACCAGAAGGTTCTTCAAATCAGTTCATGTGTTTTATGTATCCCTCCATGACCCCTTATGGGAGTGTCATGACAATATTGTAGTACTTCAGCGACTGCAGCAGGAGGGACATAAACTCATTCTTTGTACAATAAAAGTCCATTTTGATAGTTCATTGGGGGGTTTGTGGAAAGTTTATCATTTACATTGTTATGATATCTGAGAGTATTCCATAGTGATGGCATAGTAGCCAAAAAATAGTCTTTATTTAATATGGTAGAAGGTTCAGGACCTGGAGAAGATATGTCAGTACCCATATGAGAAAGGGCATCAGCCTTAGCATTTCGAGAACCAGGAAGGTATGTTATCAGCAGGGGGAACCGCCTGAATAAAAGAGCCCATCGGGCTTGACACGGTTTTAATCTTTTAGCTGTCTGTAAGTATTCAAGATTGCGATGGTATGTATAAACAGTGATTGGTGTGCTAGTGCCCTCTAGCAGATGTCCCCATTCTTCCAATGCAAGTTTGATTGCTAATAATTCTCTCCCCACATCATAATATCTGTCAGCGGGAATAAAGGAGTGTGAAAAAAAGGCTACTGGTTGTAGGAGTTCTTTTTCACCGGATCTCTGTGATAGTACAGCACCTGCAGCTGTATCTAAAGCATCTACTTCAACATAGTTTGGTTTGTTGGGCACAGGTAAAATTAGAATAGGTGCAAAAGTAAATAGGTTTCTCAACTCATCAAAAGCTTGTTGAGCTTGTTCAGGCCATTGAAATTTCACTTTTTGTTTTGTGATAGCTGCAATTGCTGTCTATAACAGGAAGCACTTCAGTGCTGCCATTTTGATATGAGGATGCCATCAGACATGTGCTAGAGGCCTCACCATACTCACACGGGGATGCCACAGGATACAGGCCACCAACAAGAGTGCCAAGGACTGACATGCTGCGAGTGTGAGGACCCCTGCTGTTGGTACAGGTAGGTTGCGGGTTGTGACATTTACATATTATTATTATTACTATTATTATTATTATACGAGATTTATATAGCGCCAACAGTTTACGCAGCGCTTTACAATGTATAAGGGGGACAACACATCTACAGTACAGTTCAACACAAAAGGTACAGGAGGGCCCTGCTTGTAGAGCTTACATTCTAAAGGGAGGGGGTGGTGGTACAAAAGGTAATAGCTGCAAAGAATGATTTGATGGGGGTGGCTCAGGGACAGTTATGTGGGTGTGGGATAGGCTTCCCTGAATAAATGAGTTTATGAGTTTATATCATTAGCACATTGAATATGTAACAAAACAACATAAGAAACATTTGCTGAAAGGCATGACAAGGACAGTGTTAGAGGAGCCAAACAGCATGGGCAAAGCCTGGACCGAAAGCTGATAGCCAAGAATGGGATCAGATGGCAATCTTTTGTAGAGACCTAATTTTCCTAGATGGGATGACATGATAGCCATGCAGGTGTGTTCCCCACATCTAAGGAAATAGAAGCATGCAAGATTTGTTGTTAATTATGGTTTTGGTGGACTAATTTGTTCTTTTTCAATGTCAACTAATTGTGTATGGCTTAAAGCAAATATATAGCCCATTACCTTGTGGACGGTGTTTCTGGCCATTCTGAGATAGTGTTTTTCCTCTGGAGCAGAGGGTTTATTGTTGTTCCTCTTTAGCCATATTTTGCTATTTCAGGATGTATAGTGCAGTTATATTGAAGGGTTCCTAGCTCTCTGTGTCTCTTCATTACAGTATTCACCAATAATCAGGTCTATTGAATGGTATAATGTTTATGTAAGTGTATGTCAATATGTGTATGTGCGCCTTTATATAGGATACGTGTGTACTAAGTATGCTTTTCCTTGTCTGGAAACTATTACAACTTTCCAATGTGGTAATGGCATGGACATCCCTCCTTTAGAGCAAGACCAACAAAACATCAAAGCGGGGATATAAAGCCAAGCTCTATTTGAAGCAGCACTCTTGTAAAGATGATATTGATGTATCATCTGCATTATGGTGTGATATATTTTCAGTGATTACATTGAGCAGTCAGGTTTTGGAAGCACTTCAGAAAGTGAAATATGGAGGAGAACATCACACTGCGAGGACTGTAGTGCATTCTAAGTATCTCTATCTTGTGGGAATAACTCTTCATTACTATAAGTCAACAGTCAGATATCATGCATTTTTTCTGTATGGCCAGCCAAGTTAAATTATAGGTGGACCTGCCAAGGCTCATACACTTTTTTAAGAGCCACAAAATGTGTTTAGACTTCTTGCTTGTCTTTTCCTTAAATACACTTAGTTTACGTCTCAAGTAAATATGCATCAAACATTTATGTTTAACACTGTATTTGGCCACTATGAGCTAACTGTATTTTTCAACTGGCAAATTAACGTTAACATATATAATCCAATCTGCTCCAGATCTTGCACTACAGTCAAATATTTTCATGACCTAATTAGAAGCAAGGACTGTATTACTAAGACTGCATCAGTGTTGTAAATCATTCATGGTTATTCTGCACAGGAGTAAAAAGCTATTTTTAATCACTTGAACAATTTTGCCTATGCATGCAGAAGGTTATTACTAACAGCTACATAGTATAGTTTTTAGTGACTGCATTAAGAAAAGCCCCTCTTTTTGAGAGACATGCATCTACATTGTAAAGCAATCATGCATTTTTCCTAATTAAAACTGCCCAACTGTTTTTTGGTCGTGACTGACATGCTTATCGATATCTGACCCTCTTATTTCTCTTATTATCAGAGAGTGACAACCTAGTACAATACTGTGTTCACAAATTGCCTTATGAGTATACGTGGTGTGCAATTAAAGTTTATTATTAATTTCTTCACAAAAAGGATAACCTGAGAGATTATGGTGATGGGAATGACAAAGAAAAAAAATCCTTCCACTAAACCAGTGTACAGGAGATCTTTTGGTTAACAGGGTGACTGGGAGGGTGAAGCCATTCAAATTATTCCTTTATGCTCCTGATCCAACTGTAAATCCAGAACTAGTGGTTTACAGCACAGAAACAAACTAAAATTTAGGAACCATTTAATACAAACTGCATACAGCTATTTCAGGCTTGTAAATAATTATTACTGCAGTGCATGAACGGTGGCATCTATAGAGTAGGGTACTATCCAGTGAAGACTGGTCCTCCCCCCCGTCACTCGATCCTCCTCCTCAGCTTCACGATGGTTTCACCTGCATCTTCTTCGCCTCCTCCTCGATGGCCAATATGATCGCTTTTCCTCTCGGCCAATCGGGTCTCAGGACCCACTTCCTAAATGGCTGGAAGGAGAATCAGAAAGAAAATAGCCAATATTAATTGGCTATTGTCAAACAACTGGGTGGGCTCAGGACGCAGTGCTCTGCGCCCTGAGCCCACCCTTTTTGAAGGCAATTAGAGCCTCTGGCTCTAATCACATGCTAAAAAAAAAACAACCCTGCATGTAGAATGGAGCCCTGCGCCCTGTATGGATGGACTGCCACTGGTATTAGCTATACTTTTCATTCCTTTTCTAAGCCCTACTACATGGAAATCATTGTTCACATGCACTGCAATGATGATAATGATGACCAACAAGCCTAAGATAGTTATATACACGTGTAATTGTCAGGAACCCATCCCAGGCATTCTTTTCAGCCTAGCTGTTGCTCTACCTACTGAATAAGCGATCTTGGTCAATCATCATAGATACCCAATTTGTTGCTGCCCTCCTGGCTTCTCCCCTATACTTCCTATGTTAGCGATGCCTCTACACATCCCGTTTGCCAGATTATTGTGCTTATGCTGGTATCTTGTTTTTTGTTGCTAACGCTACATTGAATCTTTATTACTGCCATTTGTGTACCAACCCTTGGCTGCAATTTCTCCTGCCACTGTTCATTGCTCTCCATTTCAAATCTGATATTTTTGGCTACTGACTTCTGCTTGCTCCCATCCAGCAACTGCTACTGGTGTACCAAGCCCAGCTTGTTAATAACCACAAGTTTGTCTGTTGTTACAGCTACTGGACTTCAAGCTTATCCCAAGATCATGACAGTAATATTAGACTGTAGCTATTCTATAAACCTCCAGTAGTACATGCACAGATGATCCAGGGGCACAAAGGAATGATTAGCATGACCCCCTTTGTAGCACCCCCTAGCCCCCTAAAGTTGGAAATCTGCTGTGGCTTGCTCCCGAGTCAGCTACCTGGTAACTGTAAATAGACCCAAATTGGTACTTTGGGCTAGACATATAGATGACATCCTCCTCCTGTGGAAAGGTGATGGAGATTCCTTACGGGACTTCATGACTATCCTAAATAACAATGAGAGAGACATTGTATTAAGTTATGAGGCTAGCTTCACTACTGTACAGTTTTTTGATCTAGAAATTTCCATTATAGATCATCAACTGGTCACCAAGTCATTTTTCAACCAACCGACTGGAATGGATACATTCCGGTCAATAGTTGCCACCATAATTCATGGTTGAAGCCAGTACCACGAAGTCAACTATTGTGCATCTATTGACGCAACTGTACAAACTTATGAGGAAATTAGAAAAGTGTCTTTGTTGGTTAGGAGTACATTGATAACAGATCAACCCAAACGCGTACAGGACACAAAGTTCAGGTGGTCCTCCTTCGTGACCTAATTTTCTGTGCAACACAAACAAATAAAAAATATTTTTAACCGTCACTGGAAGGCACTTAAGAATGACAGAGTGCTGGGCCCTGCCCTTCCAGATCGTACCGGGGGCATGCAGCAGGGGAGCACTACCTTTGAGTGGACAGATTGCTCTAAATGTTATTGATCCCCCGGTAAGAGCTTCATTTTTCCACAACCTTAAGGGGTATTATCCCTGTTGAAAATGCAATGTATGTATGAATAATGTGTGTGGCAGGAGGAAATCTGAGTCCTTTGAGTCTACCACCATTTCTCCAACATATCAAATGAAACACTTTACCACCTGTGCCACCCGATATATTGTTTATTTAATAACTTGCCCTTGCAAGAAACAATACGTGGGACGAACTATAAGATCGTTCTCTGTGAGGGTGAATGAACATATTGCCAGCATCAAAAAAGGCCACACCAATCATAGTGTACCTAGGCATTATCTTCACCATCACAATAAAAATCCATTAGATACCAAATTCCAGATCATAGACAAACTTGTCCCCTATTGGAGAGGTGACTCTTGCTTGTGGGGGTATCACGTCTAGAGACATTATGGATTTACCAGCTTAAATCGTATTCGCCCTACGGGATGGGTATCGATTGGGACATCAATGTCTTTATCAACCAAGCATAGACTTCAGACTGTCCATGAGTCATTTAATAGTCCAGTTTCCCCAATTTTAGTTTACTGCCTCACTAGTTTTACCTTTGTATTAAGGCCTATACATCTCACCAGGTCATATTCACACATATTTTGTATAAAGGCTTATATACTACATATATTATTTTATGTCACACATTACTATACTTCAATTATGGTCCAATGTATGTGGTATTTTTATTTATATGATAGTTCATTTTATTATTTGATAGATTTTTGTGCATGGTTATTATACAACCGTTGAATATTAGACGTGATAGAAACTTATTTGTCTCAGATTTTGTGGTGTATGAGCAGTCACATAATCAGTGATGTTTTGAACGTTATTCCCCTGTCCTACTAGAGGGGCGGCTGTAGGGCACTTGTGACTGTATGATTGACACTATCTTCCTGAGGCGTCAGTCTGATTTTACGTCCTGGACACACATGGGTGGGGCCCTGTCACTATGCAGCGAGCATTGTGGTTACGTTGCGCCTTACTGTGTGTTCTCTGGCACGTCAGGAATAATGTGACGACAGTCACAACGAGGCCTGGACGCTCACCACAACATCGCCAAGGCAACGATGCTTGTCACGTGACCTTGCGATGTTGACCCCGATGCTATGCTCCAGCGACTGGTGAGCGGAAGCAAGGGGAGAAACACACGCCCTACACTATGATGATGTGACCCTGACGTGACTCTCCTGTGATTGGTGAGCTAATGCGAGGGGATAAGCGCACGCCATTCATCAAGATGGTTTCCAATTAAGCCTTCAACTATGGTCTAATCATTTTGCAAGTTTTTATATATATAGCGCAGTGTGAGGGAGCAGGCTTACACCGCAGTTGAAGTTCCATAGGATGAAATGCGTCGGGTTATTGCCTGCTAAGCTCTGCACACTGCGCCTGTTTTACAAGCTTTTTGTGATCACATTTTATTATACACATCTTGAGTGATGTTTGTATAATTTTTTTATTAAATCCATACGTTATTTGATCTACGCCATGTGGAAGCCTTCCTTTTTTCTTTTATGATCACCATTTTACCCTTGAGGAGAGTTTTATGGAGACTGCATAAATCAGGAGATTGTGGTCAAGTTCCTGTTTCCCGTATCGCTGGTCTGCTGCATTATTGCTAGCGCATTTAAATCTTTCCAACTCCAGGAGATCATGGCCTGAGATCCGAGCTTCCAGCCATTTCTGTTTGACCCACTGCCGCTGGCGTGTGTGTCCACATCTTATGGTAAGAGTACCTACCCCTCCCCTGGGTGGTGGAAGCACAGTCCCGTATTTTTGAACTTGTGAACACTGTACATGTAGCGCTGCACTTTTCTTATCACAACTGTAAGTAGTGCCCAGCAGGAACCAGATAATGTCCCTGAAATTCTGGCTGCGCCTATGTGCTCTGCCGACCCCACCTGGAAGGAGCCAGTGCAGGAGGGAGATGTGCCCTCAGGTGAGCCAGAAGGGGAAGGCGGAGAGAGGGTCATAGATTGGGGTTCCCCCAGACTGCAACAGAATTCGTCATCACACTGTAGCTCGGAGGAAGAATGGGAGGTGGGAGGCTCCTCAGTTTAGGAAGAAGTCCAGTCTGAGGTGTTAGATGTACCAGATCCTGCTAAGGGGAGCGGAGAAGGAGTAGGAACTTTAGTCAGCATCAAAAAGATCTTCAACAGACTCTCAACCACCCAGACCAGAGCAGCTGAATTCCAGCAGTGGGTCAAGAGGTCCCCCGATGCTTATGTCCTTCCAGAAAAAGGGTAGCCAAGTGTACTGCTCAGGTTTTCCAGATTCCAGTGGGAGGGTCAGTGCAGATCAGCTCTGGAGTGGGGTCTGGACTACCCCTACATAATGTGCCTCCCGACATAATGACATAATGGACATCATTAAGGACTCCAGGAGCGAGTGGGAGGATGACCTGGTGTGGGAGTATTTGCATATCCCTAAGCCTCAGTGGGTGCCAGACCTGGGTTTTAGAACATTCAGGTGGAATGGAGGCTGGGGAGAGCAATCTAAAAAGACAGAGTGGTGGTCGTGAAGGCAGGATAGCCTGCTAGGAGCCACTCTGTCTCCATCAGAAAAGCGCTGGATCTGACTGAGTCTGTGTTGAATCAATTTGTCAGTGCTAGCGGGTCCTGGGAGATGTAGTTCTACAAGCAAGATTGTGCTGGAAGTAGAAGAAAAGAAGTGTATATATACTGGATGTACATAGTTGTGTCCCAGAAGAACTCCTTGTTGATCACGTGGGCATCTAATAATAACCCTATCCCCATCCAAGTTCAATCCCCCTAATAAAATACAAAAAAAAACAAAGCTGGGAGATGCCCATATTCACCAGAGGCTCCTACTGGGGTAGTGCTACATATATTTTATCCTAAAACCAAGCATAAGTCTATAATATTTAGAATGTATCCACACTGTAAACAAATAATTAGAAATTATGTTAGGGTGTATCTGTGCTATGATCAAATATTAACAATAATATTATATTAGGCTGTATCTGTGCAATAAACAAGAACAACTCCATATAGTGCAACTCCTTTAAGGAGTCGCTGGATAGATGGGTCATTCTGCTATCTTCCAGTGGCAACCTGGCTGACTGAACCCAAACGCACAAAACACCTGCAGCCTAAGGTGGGCTATATTCAAATCGAATGTGTATAGATGTGCTGCGCTAAAAACTGCATAAAGATCTATGCAATTGTCATATAGAGCATTGCATCACAAATCTCCATCAAAAACATGAATAAAAGTGACAACAATAATTTATCCCAAAACATCTCACATGTTACCCAAAACAGCTCATATGTTACATGCAGATAAATTGTTGAAAAAATATTCAAATAAATTCAAAAAGTATAAATGGGCCCAAAACATAAACCCCAGTAGTATAAAATCACGCTTCCTCAATGAAAGTGTGCTCCAATTAAAAAGACACAATCCTTCACCTTCTCCATAAATTTACCCTAACCACAAAGTTTAATTTAGCATGTTGGCAGGCACCAGGACCCAGAGAACATCTTCAATCTGTTCCAGCTTGTATATTCAATCAATCAGGCGAACCAGAAGACCCAGCTTCACAACCACATTACTTGATGAAATTGACCACAAAGGATATCCATCTCTGAAGCTCAAAAAGAAGAGAAGCAAACCGTAGTGCTCACTAGACATGTGCGTTTTGTTTTGTTTCAATTCGTCTTTTGGATGAAAATATAATTTTCGGAGATTCGGATGTCTACGAATCTCCCAATGGACATAGTAATGAATGTCAACAAATCCGAAAAAAAAATGTATAACGTAATTAACGAATGCATTTGTTTCATTAGAATTACGTCTCATGATGCTATAGTAACTCGGGCCCATGAGAAAACCTATTTTCGAATTTGTTCGATGATTGGGATAACAAATGGATCAGAATTTCGTTCCATTCATTCATTTGGATGCACATGATGCCAATCAATATTGTCCAATCAGCTCATGCCATTTCTCTTGCTGGGTTAGACTGAAATTATTGAATATATAGTAATTTTCTGGAAAAACTCCAACATTTATACAAAATGAAAGCTGAAGATACGAAATTCCGAAAATGAATAAGGTCAATTAAATGAAAATTTCTGGCCTGCAAATGTTTAGTGCTCACCACTAAAAAACACTTTATTAAGGCTGCATTCACACCTGAGCGTTTTTAGCTTGTAAAACACTCCTAAAAAGCCAGAAAAAACGCCAGAAAAAACCCCAACAAGCAAAATCCCATTAATAGCCCCTGTTCATATCTGAGCGTTTTGTAGCCTGAAGCTCAAAAAAAGTACACAAGCTTCTTTTTGGGCAGATTACAGGTGTTTTTCTGCTTTTTACATTGGTGACCTTTTGACCTGTGCAAAATCGCGGCAAAAAAATGCAGTAAAAATTGCGGAAAAATCGCGGTAAAAACGCATGACTTTCTGCCTTAAAACAAAACGCTCAGGTATGAATGTAGCCTTATACTATAAAAACAGTAATTTATGTTTTTCTTCACTTGGGACTATTTATACTTTTGGAATTTATTTCAATTTTGTTTCAACAATTTATTTGTGTGTAGCATATGTGCTGTTTTGAGTAAGATATGTGTTGTTGTTTTTTTTTTGGATATAGTATTGTCACTTTTTTACACACATATTTGCTCATTTTTTATGGAGATTTTTATTGCACTGCTTTATAAGTCATTTTTATAGATCTTGATGCAGTTTTCAGTACAGAACATTTATACATATTCATCTACTTTTAGATGAATCGGGGTGCATGCAACTATAGTTATAAATATATAGGGGCTGTTGCATAATTTTTTTTACCACATCTATTCAAAACAAAACAATAAGTCTCTCTACAAAATGGGTTTAAAACAGCAATTATAGAGCTGTGAATATAACAATATTTTCAAGCCCAAGCACAATTAAAAATATAAAGATCCTACAGTATATACAGTTAGGTCCATATGCAGTGCCTTGAAAAAGACCTATATACAATTGAGAATCTGTGGCAAGACTTGAAAATTGCTATTCACAGACGCTCTCTATCCAATCTGACAGAGCTTGAGCTATTTTGCAAAGAAAAATTGGCAAAAATGTTAATCTAGATGTGCAAAGCTAGTAGAGACATCCCCAAAATGACTTGCAGCTGTAATTGCAGTGAAAGGTGGTTCTACAAAGTATTGACTGGTAGCTGAGTAAAGGGGGCTGAATACAAATGCACGCCACACTTTTCACATATTTATTTGCTAAAAAGTTTGAAAACCATTTATCATTTTCCTTCCACTTCACATTTATGTACCACTTTGTGTTGATCTATCACATAAAATCCCAATGAAATACATTTATGTTTTTGGTTGTAACATGACAAAATGTTGAAAATTTCAAGGGGTATGAATACTTTTTCAAGGCACTGTATGTATATATCAAGTGAAGTTTCACCAATTAACCGCTTGCCGCCTGCCCACCGTCGAGTGACGGAGGGGCGGTGCGGCTCTTGTTCTGGGACGACGTCATATTACGTAGTCTCAGAACGCCTGCTCTAGCACACCCGCGGGGGCGCACAGTGCAGCGATTGTAGCCGTGCCTTGTTGCTAGGACACGGCGCGACCCTGATCTTTGTAAAGAGCCACGGCTGTGGCTCTTTAACCATGTGATCGCCTCTGTCCAGTCACAGCCGGTCACATGTAAACACGGATATGCTGGTAATCAGCTCTCATCGCATGGCGAGGAGAGCCGATCAGAGGCATCTCCTCGCAGGGGACATCCAGACATGTAATCAGGGCACTGATCATCAGTGCTCTGATTACAATACAGCACCACCAGTGCCAACAATCAGTGCCCACCAGTGCCCACCAGTGCCAGCAATCAGTGCCCACAAGTTCAACCAATCAGTGCCCATTAGTGATGCTAGTCAGTGCTGGCTATCAGTGCTGCCTATCAGTGCTGCCCATCATTGCTGTCCATCAATGCCCATCAGTGCCACCCATCAGTGCCCATCAGTGCTGCCTATCAGTGCCCAGCAGTGCCACCTATCAGTGCCCAGCAGTGCCACCTATCAGTGCCCACCAGTGCTGCCTATCAATACCCATCAGTGCCGCCTATCAGTGCCACCTATCAGTGCCCATAAGTGCGGCATATTAGTGCCTCCTCACCAGTGCCATCTAATCAGTGCCCATAAGTGCCACCTCAGCAGTGCCCATCAGTGCAGCCTATCAGTGCCGCCTCATCAGCGCACATCAGTGAAGGAGAAAAATTACTAATTTACAAAATGTACTGACAGAAACTAAGAAAACCTTTCTTTTTCTAAATTTTCAGTCTTTTTTTTTTGTAAAAAATAAAACCCAGCAGTGATTAAATACCATCAAGAGAAAGCTCTATTTGTGTGAAGAAAATGATAACGATTTTACATGGTCACTTTGTAGCATGACCATCTAATTGTCATTCAAATTGTGACAGCGCTGAAAGCTGAAAATAGGCCTGGGCAGGAAGGGGGGGAAGTGCCCTGTAGGCAAGTGGTTAAACTTGGTAGATGTTAATATTACCACATAGCGATAGAACGTTGGTATAATGTAATGGTATAATATAATGGTAAATAATGGCATTCACCTCATCCTTTATTTATACCTGTTATGGTCATTTACATACCTTTTATGGTTTACAATAAAGGTTACGTTTTAGTTAAGTGGCCTTTTGGTGCGTAGGGAAGTGCACCCTCGTCTAGTTCTAGTTAAAAACCACTTCAAACTTTTCACAAGCTGGACTACATCTATATTATAATTATATTAGGCTGCATCTGTGCTGTAAACCACTGATTCTGGGTGTACAGTGGGAGTAGGGGCATAATGAAACGGTTTCCATGGCTTTCCCTAACATTCTTAAAATGAGAAAAAAATGCTTTTTCGGGATTTTTGATTGAATTGAGACATATACATACTTTTTGATTTAGGAAGGCTTCTGATGTCCAAGAGAACTCATTGCCACCAATCTTATCACCTACACAGCAGTGGAGTCTCACAAACAATGCTAAAATTGATCATGCTACTTAGCAACTATGAAAGAAAGTAATGGCTCTTAATTTTCATGACAGAACAACTGTACTTCACATTAAAGCTCACGTGTAAAGCTGGGTACACATGGGCTGAAAATCAGTCAAAAACGGTCGGTTCGGCCCACTTTTGGCCCATCTGTTCAGCTGTCTGTTTTACAGCATTCAACTACAATCTGATCAGTCCTGGCAGCCAATAGCTGCGAGCGGTAATCAGTGTGTTCTGGTGGGGGGTGTCCCCCTGTCAGAACACAAAAGCACAGCGGGGGAGATCGCTGTACTAACATCACTTGTCTTAGTATAGCAAACTCTCAGGTTTTTTTTCGTTCAGCCTGCAGAGTTGAACAAAAAAAAAAAACGTATAGTGTATACCCAGCTTAAAAATTGGAGCCAAAAAAAGTTACAATTTCTTGGTTTATGTGAAAGATGAAATTGACTGGTTACTGTAGGCAACAACTTTGTCTTTTTTTTTCATTGTTTTTACTGCAGTTATAAATCAGCACCTCAGTATGTCTATGCACTAAAGCCCTGAAAACCACTTTGTCCTCATGTAACTCTTCTCCGTAGCATCAGCAATTGGCTTGCTGAATAATTAAACATATCCTCCAAGCTGTTGCAAAATATATAGCTATCAAGAGTTATAATTTAGAAAAATGTCAATTAACAGCAATTTCACTTTTTGACACATGTATTATTCTGTCTGCGCTGTACATTTTCCTCTCTGTCATGTGTGAATTCAGTTTCCTGTGCGAATCATTTAAAGGTAAAAATGAGATCTGACACATTTTCTAAATGATTCAGTTACAAATGGTAATATTTTGCACATTTAGCAGAAAGTGCCCCAGGAGACTTTGATACTGTTTTCATAGCTGCAAATAGTAGATTGGCTGATTTATTAAAAAAACTAGAGAACCAATGAGTCTAAGGCAGATGAAACTTTTGGAATTGATTTTTCACTTTCTTTGTTCTGGTCTTAAAAAGCATGCATATCCTTACTCTTGGTCCTGGAAACTCTGGATCTAGATCACATCACTGCAGTATTAATCAGAAATTGCAATAGTGTTAACAAATATATAGGAAGTGAAGAATAATATCAGATGTTCCACACTTCCTGTTTGAATAAACTATTGCCAGTAAGACAGGAAGTAAGGATACATCTCTGTAACAAAGTAGCAATAAAATCACATGGGGTTCAAACTCTTCCCCATTATATCTAAAACTAAGAAAATACATTTTAGCTATAAGTTTGTTTGTTATGTGTTTTAATGGAGCAGCACAGTGGCTCTCTGGTTAGAACTGCTACTGTATGCACTAAGGTCCCTGATTCAAATCCCAGCAAGGACATTATGTGGTCTGTGTTTAAAAAATGTAATGTAAGTCATTAACCACTTCAGCCCCGGAAGGCTCAATGGCTGCTCAATGACCAGGCCATTTTTTGCGATACGGCACTGCGATGCTTTAACTGACAATTGCGCGGTCGTGCGATGCTGTACCCAAACAAAATTGAAGGTCCTTTTTTTTCTCCACAAATAGAACTTTTTTTTTGGTGGTATTTGATCACAGTTTAGGCCAATACGTATTCTTCTACATATTTTTGGTAAAAAATAATCGCAATAAGCGTATATTGATTGGTTAAATTAAAGCGTCTACAAAATGATGAATAAATGATATATTGCTCACACAGGCCATGGGCATATGTGGAATTGCACCCCAAAATACATTCAGCTGCTTTTCCTGAGTACGGGGATACCACATGTGTGGGACTTTTTGGGAGCCTAGCCGCGTACGGGGCTCCGAAAACCAATCACTGCCTTCAGGATTTCTAAGGGCGTAAATTTTTGATTTCACTCCTCACTACCTATCACAGTTTTGAAGGCCATAAAATGCCCAGATGGCACAAACCCTCCCCCCCCCAAATGACCACATTTTGGAAAGTAGACACCCCAAGCTATTTGCTGAGAAGCATGTCGAGTCCATGGAGTATTTTATATTTTGACACAAGTTGCGGGAAAGTGACAATTTTTTTTTTTTTTTGCACAAAGTTGCCACTAAATGATATATTGCTCACACAAGCCAAGGGCATATGTGGAATTGCACCCCAAAATACATTCAGCTGCTTTTCCTGAGTACGGGGATACCACATGTGTGGGACTTTTTGGGAGCCTAGCCGCGTACGGGGCTCCGAAAACCAATCACTGCCTTCAGGATTTCTAAGGGCGTAAATTTTTGATTTCACTCCTCACTACCTATCACAGTTTTGAAGGCCATAAAATGCCCAGATGGCACAAACCCTCCCCCCCCCCAAATGACCACATTTTGGAAAGTAGACACCCCAAGTTATTTGCTGAGAAGCATGTCGAGTCCATGGAGTATCAAGTTGCGGGAAAGTGACAATTTTTTTTTTTTTTTGCACAAAGTTGCCACTAAATGATATATTGCTCACACATGCCATGGGCATATGTGGAATTGCACCCCAAAATACATTTAGCTGCTTCTCCTGAGTACGGGGATACCACATGTGTGGGACTTTTTGGGAGCCTAGCCGCGTACGGGGCTCCGAAAACCAATCACTGCCTTCAGGATTTCTAAGGGCGTAAATTTTTGATTTCACTCCTCACTACTTATCACAGTTTTGAAGGCCATAAAATGCCCAGATGGCACAAACCCTCCCCCCCCCAAATGACCACATTTTGGAAAGTAGACACCCCAAGTTATTTGCTGAGAAGCATGTCGAGTCCATGGAGTATTTTATACTTTGACACAAGTTGCGGGAAAGTGACAATTTTTTTTTTTTGCACAAAGTTGCCACTAAATGATATATTGCTCACACATGCCATGGGCATATGTGGAATTGCACCCCAAAATACATTTAGCTGCTTCTCCTGAGTACGGGGATACCACATATGTGGGACTTTTTGGGAGCCTAGCCGCGTACGGGCCTCCGAAAACCAATCACCACCTTCAGGATTTCTAAGGGCGTAAATTTTTAATTTTACTCTTCACTGCCTATCACAGTTTCGGAGGCCATGGAATGCCCAGATGGCACAACCCCCCCCCCAAATGACCCCATTTTGGAAAGTAGACACCCCAAGCTATTTGCTGAGAAGCATGTCGAGTCCATGGAGTATTTTATATTTTGACATAAGTTGCGGGAAAGTGACAATTTTTTTTTTTTTTGCACAAAGTTGCCACTAAATGATATATTGCTCACACAAGCCATGGGCATATGTGGAATTGCACCCCAAAATACATTCAGCTGCTTTTCCTGAGTACGGGGATACCACATGTGTGGGACTTTTTGGGAGCCTAGCCGCGTACGGGGCTCCGAAAACCAATCACTGCCTTCAGGATTTCTAAGGGCGTAAATTTTTGATTTCACTCCTCACTACCTATCACAGTTTTGAAGGCCATAAAATGCCCAGATGGCACAAACCCTCCCCCCCCCCCAAATGACCACATTTTGGAAAGTAGACATCCCAAGTTATTTGCTGAGAAGCATGTCGAGTCCATGGAGTATTTTATATTTTGACACAAGTTGCGGGAAAGTGACAATTTTTTTTTTTTTTGCACAAAGTTGCCACTAAATGATATATTGCTCACACATGCCATGGGCATATGTGGAATTTCACCCCAAAATACATTTAGCTGCTTCTCCTGAGTACGGGGATACCACATGTGTGGGACTTTTTGGGAGCCTAGCCGCGTACCGGGCTCCGAAAACCAATCACTGCCTTCAGGATTTCTAAGGGCGTAAATTTTTGATTTCACTCCTCACTACTTATCACAGTTTTGAAGGCCATAAAATGCCCAGATGGCACAAACCCTCCCCCCCCCAAATGACCACATTTTGGAAAGTAGACACCCCAAGTTATTTGCTGAGAAGCATGTCGAGTCCATGGAGTATTTTATATTTTGACACAAGTTGCGGGAAAGTGACAATTTTTTTTTTTTTTGCACAAAGTTGCCACTAAATGATATATTGCTCACACATGCCATGGGCATATGTGGAATTGCACCCCAAAATACATTTAGCTGCTTCTCCTGAGTACGGGGATACCACATATGTGGGACTTTTTGGGAGCCTAGCCGCGTACGGGCCTCCGAAAACCAATCACCACCTTCAGGATTTCTAAGGGCGTAAATTTTTAATTTCACTCTTCACTGCAAATCACAGTTTCGGAGGCCATGGAATGCCCAGATGGCACAACCCCCCCCCCAAATGACCCCATTTTGGAAAGTAGACACCCCAAGCTATTTGCTGAGAGGCATGGTGAGTATTTTGCAGCTCTCATTTGTTTTTGAAAATAAAGAATGTCAAGAAAACATTTTTTTTTTCAATTTTCAAAACTTTGTGACAAAAAGTGAGGTCTGCAAAATATTCACTATACCTCTCAGCAAATAGCTTGGGGTGTCTACTTTGCAAAATAGGGTCATTTGGGGGGGGGGGGGTTGTGCCACCTGGGCATTCCATGGCCTCCGAAACTGATAGGCAGTGAAGAATGAAATCAAAAATTTACGCCCTTAGAAAGCCTGAAGGCGGTGCTTGATTTTTGGGGTCCCGTACGCGGCTAGGCTCCCAAAAAGTCTCACACATGTGATATCCCCATACTCAGGAGAAGCAACAGAATGTATTTTGGGGTGTAATGTCACATATTCCCATGGCATGTTTGAACAATATATGATTTAGTGACAACTTTGTGTAAAAAAAAAAAAAAAATTTGTCTCTTTCCCGCAACTTGTGTCACAATATAAAATATTTAATGGACTCGACATGCCTCTCAGCAAATAGATTGGGGTGTCTACTTTCCAAAATGGGGTCATTTGGGGGGGGGTTTGAACTGTCCTGGCATTTTATGCACAACATTTAGAAGCTTATGTCACACATCACTCACTCTTCTATCCACTTGAAGACAAAGCCCTTTCTGACACTTTTTGTTTACATGAAAAAATAATTTTTTTTTGCAAAAAAATTACTGTGAACCCCCAAACATTATATATATATTTTAAAGCAAATGCCCTACAGAATAAAATGGTGGGTGTTTCTTTTTTTTTTCACACAGTATTTGCGCAGCGATTTTTTAAACACATTTTTTGGGGAAAAAACACACTTTTTTACATTTTAATGCACTAAAACACACTATATTGCCCAAGTTTTGATGAAATAAAAAAGATGATCTTAGGCCGAGTACATGGATACCAAACATGACATGCTTTAAAATTGCGCACAAACGTGCAGTGGCGACAAACTAAATACATTTTTAAAAGCCTTTAAAAGCCTTTACAGGTTACCACTTTAGATTTACTGTTTACATCCGGCGAAATCTAAGTCATAAAAATGCTCGTAGCTTCCGGTTTCTTAGGCCATAGAGATGTTTGGAGCCACTCTGATCAGCTCTATGGTCAGCTGGCTGAATCACCGGCTGCATTCTCAGGTTCCCTGTTGGGACAGGAGAGCCAGAGAAAACATGGAAGATGGTGGGGGGGGGGGCATTCCCTCCCACTGCTTGTAAAAGCAGTCTAGAGGCTAATTAGCCGCTAGGATTGCTTTTACATGAAAGCCGACCGCTGGCTGAAAAGAATGATACCAAGATGATACCTAAACCTGCAGGCATCATTCTGGTATAACCACTCAAAGTCCAGCAACATACCAGTACGTTGCTGGTCCTTGTTGGGCATATAATGTAATCTTTTTTTTTTCATGCAGCCTGCGGGCTGAACAAAAAAAAGAGATTGATCGGTGGGTATGCCCACCATTAGAATACCTCCCTTCATTCACCCACTTCTAATGATGGGCATACATGCACCGTTTATATATGCCGAAGCATGGGGGCATCCGCCCGCAAAAGGTAGGAGCAAATCGCTCCTCCGCCCCTGCTGCCCCCATGCTTCGGCATATATCACCTCCGCTGGAGTCACAGCTTTATATATCGTGGGAGCAAACGCTGTTGCTGTCAAGATAAATAAATCCGCGCTGCAGCTGAATGGCGTACCTGAAGACAAAAAAATGGTTAACAATAAAACACAGTAAACAGTAAAGTATAAAAAATTGCATACCTGAAAAGCAAACATGATAAAACATAATAACAATAAAACATTGCAGAATAGAATACAGTAAAAAAGAGCAGAACAATAGAGAGAGGACAGAGAGAGAGAACAATAAAACGACAACTATTTTTGTTTTTATTTTATTTTTTTTTGTGTTTTTTTTTTACACGTTTTTTTGTAACTGTAACTTTTATAACTGTAACCGGTTCCAGGTTCGGGTCTCTCAAAATGCGATGGCATCTTGGGAGACCCTGTGAAAGTGTGCCTAGTCTGTGCAATGCTGTACCCTGCGCTAATACTCAACTAGTGTATGGTAGCATTCAAAACATTCACCAATGCAAAACCAGGATTGTCAGGACAGGAGGGACAATAATAGTGGGTGTCACGCCTATATCCGCGCTTGCTGCAGACACAACATCTTTTTTGGGGGGGTTCGTTGGGTAGGGGTACTCGGGAGGACATAAAGAAAATGCCTCTCATGCAGCCGACTGCATTTGGTTGGGGATGTGAATGGGGGAAGTACGGGCGCTGCAGAAGTGGTGGGTTCCCAGTTAGGAATGGCGAATGCAGCAGGAAGGGCACTATGGGCACGACGGGCCTGTGTTTGTCTTCTTCTTGGTGGCAGCGAGACACTACTTGTGCTTGCCACCTCACCAGCTTGAACTGCACTTATGGGACTCGCTACGTCACCAAGTGTTACTGCAGTGCTGGTTTGACTACGACCAGGGTGTACTAGGCCACTGGTGCTTGCCAGTTCCCCAAAACGCTACAAAAAAAACTGTTAGCGATCGCAGGGATCAGGCCTGACTCTGCAAACGCTGCAGTTATGCATTTAGTGTTTTGTAATTGACAGTGATCGATCAATACTGCACTTGGGTGGGCTGGGCTGGGCCGGGCGGAGGGGCAAAACGCAGGTGCTATCAGGTATCTGGGCTGATCCCGCTAACACTGCGTTTTTGGGAACCCTAAACTGCTGGAGACGCTAGTATAGATCTGATCGGATCAGATATTGATCCGTTCAGATACTATACCACTAAGAGAGGCGTATGCTGCGTGCGTGGGTGTTAGCGGTACTGACGCTAACCTGACGCTGCCTGGGGCGACGCAGACCTTATATTACCCTAAAACCTAAGTTATATCACCGCCGGGCGATCAGGGGGCTAAGCCTTTATTCGGTAATAAACGGCGGGTGCCCTGACACTATAAAAAATAAACAAACTAACCAGCGTCACCTGTAACAGTTATACGGTGATCAGTGGTGAAAGGGTTAACTAGGGGGCAATCAAGGGGTTAAAACCTTTATTAGGTAGTATATGGGGGTCCCTGACGCTATAAAACACTGACGGCGAACCTAAATATTTACCTCCCTAACTAGCATCACCAGTGACACTAATACAGCGATCAGAAAAATGATCGCTTAGTGACACTGGCGACGGGGGGTGATCAAGGGGTTAAAACTTTATTAGGGGGGGTTAGGGAGGTACCCTAGACCTAAAGGGGGCTAACACTAACTGCCCTACCACAAACTGACACCAATGCAGTAATCAGGAAAAAAAAAACTGCTTGGTGTCAGTGTGATGGGGGGGGGGGGTGATTAGGGGGTGATCGGAGGGTAAAGGGGGGTGTAATGTGTGCCTGGCATGTTCTACTGTGTGTGTAGTGTTTGTGCACACATAGCGATGTCTTCTCTCCTCGGCGCCGGAACGGAAATTACCGAGCCGAGGAGAGATGACATCACTTCCTCCGCTTCTTTTTACTATACAGAAGCCGAGGAAGCCTGTCATTCGCCAGGAGCGATCGTGAGGGGGTGGCCTCCCCCTCACCTTTCATCACTCCTGACGAGAATCGATCCTGACGAGAATCCGACCGCCGCAGGCCGATCGGACCCCCCGTCCGCGGGAAGGCAAAGACGTACCTGTAAGTCCTTTTGCCTGCCCGTGCCATTCTGCCGACGTACATCGTCGTGCGGCGGTCGGCAAGAGGTAAGCTGCGCAGGGGGTTTTTCACTGTCAGGGCAATAAGGATACGGAACTCTCTTCCACAATTGGTGGTGTCAGCGGGGATTATTGACATTTTTAAAAGACTTTGGATGTGCATCTTAAAGAACACAACATACAGGCGTATGGGAAAAGATTATCAACCCTGACACACGTACACCTACACAGGTTGAAGTGGATGGACCATTGTCTTTATTCAACTTTACCTACTTTGTAACTATGTAACAAAATGGCTCCACGGAAGGGATTCCCCTATCAGCACTATCTGTGTTGATGGGGGAATCAAGCGATTTTCTTTCCGGTGTCTTGCCGAATAAGTTCCTTCGGCGGATAGGTTCCCCCCCTGTACTGCGCAGGCGCAGCGCCTGCGCAGTACGTACTACTGTCGGCCGCCGGAGATAGCCGAAGCTCAAACGCTTCAATCAGCTGTACACGGCGCCTGCGCTCTGGGTCCAGGTCCTTCCCCACTATCCAAGTGGACCTAGAGGGGGAATCTAAAAGTGCCGAGCGCAGCGAGGCCGTGCCCGAAGCGTGGCGAGCGAAGCGAGCCCCCGAGGGGCCCTCTTACAGGCGCCGTGTACAGCTGATTTTCAGCTGTTCCGCTTCGGCTATTTCCGCCGGATTCTACTGCGCATGCGCAGTAGAGGGGGGAACTAATCCGACGAGCGGAACTTTCTCGGCAGAACACCGGCAACCCGTGATTGCCGGAAAGAAAACCACTCTGTCTATGGCCAGCTTTACATCACTCTTTTCCCAGACTGAAAATGCTGCTGTACAAAGGTGTATGTTTTACTACTTTATCCAGAATGCAGACACCCTAAAGCTAAGCTTACACTAGCTTCAAAAGCAGGCATTTCATGAGCGTTTGTGAAGCTCTATGAACACCTGTCAAAATTGTGTGCATTGCAACGCCCAGTGTTGTTCTTGTATTTGCGTTAGTGTCCTGTCAAAATAGACTAACATGTGTCATTTGCCAGGCTTTGCCGCTTCCCAAGCGCTTCCATTGAAGTCAATGTAAATGTACTGCAAATGCGTCACAAACACCCCTATGGAATTTACCCCACATTTGAGATCTGCTACTAGTAGGGTTGCCACCTTTTCCTCAAGCCAAACCCGAACACTTTAGCGGCGCACGACAATTTTTTTGTAGTACACGCTATAGGATTGTAAAATACTTTGGGTTACCCAAAGAGAGTACTAATGAGGTGTGCTACGGTGAACAGTGGATGGTGTCAGTAGAGCAGTGGATGGTGTCAGTAGAGCAGTGGATGGTGTCAGTAGGGCAGTGGACGGTGTCAGTAGAACAGTGGACGGTGTCAGTAGAGCAGTGGAAGGTGTCAGTAGGGCAGAGGACGGTGTCAGTAGGGCAGTGGACGGTGTCAGTAGAGCAGTGGACGGTGTCAGTAGAACAGTGGACGGTGTCAGTAGAACAGTGGACGGTGTCAGTAGGGCAGAGGACGGTGTCAGTAGGGCAGTGGATTGTGTCAGTAGAACAGTGGACGGTGCCAGTAGAGCAGTGGACGGTGTCAGTAGAGCAGTGGACGGTGTCCGTAGGGCAGTGGACGGTGTCAGTAGAGCAGTGGACGGTGTCAGTAGGGCAGAGGACGGTGTCAGTAGAGCAGTGGACGGTGTCAGTAGAGCAGTGGACGGTGTCAGTAGAGCAGATGACAGTGTCAGTAGGGCAGTGGACGGTGTCAGTAGAGCAGTGGACGGTGTCAGTAGGGCAGAGGACGGTGTCAGTAGGGCAGAGGACGGTGTCAGTAGGGCAGTGGATTGTGTCAGTAGAACAGAGGACGGTGTCAGTAGAGCAGTGGACAGTGTCAGTAGAGCAGTGGACGGTGTCAGTAGGGCAGAGGACGGTGTCAGTAGGGCAGTGGATTGTGTCAGTAGAGCAGTGGACGGTGTCAGTAGAGCAGTGGACGGTGTCAGTAGAGCAGTGGACGGTGTCCGTAGGGCAGTGGACGGTGTCAGTAGAGCAGTGGACGGTGTCAGTAAGGCAGAGGACGGTGTCAGTAGGGCAGTGGATTGTGTCAGTAGAGCAGTGGACGGTGTCAGTAGAGCAGTGGACGGTGTCAGTAGAGCAGTGGACGGTGTCAGTAGAGCAGATGACAGTGTCAGTAGGGCAGTGGACGGTGTCAGTAGAGCAGTGGACGGTGTCAGTAGGGCAGAGGACGGTGTCAGTAGGGCAGAGGACGGTGTCAGTAGGGCAGAGGACAGTGTCAGTAGAGCAGTGGACGGTGTCAGTAGGGCAGAAGACGGTGTCACCCGGTGAGAACAGTATATATGGAGGGTGTATGGGGGGGGGACTGTATATATGGATGGTGAATGGGGGGGAGGACTGTATATATGGATGGTGAATGGGGGGGGGGACTGTATATATGGATGGTGAATGGGGGGGAGGACTGTGTATATGGATGGTGAATGGGGGGGGGACTGTATATATGGATGGTGAATGGGGGGGAGGACTGTATATATGGAGGGGGAATGGGGGGGACTGTATATATGGATGGTGAATGGGGGGGAGGACTGTATATATGGATGGTGAATGGGGGGGAGGACTGTATATATGGATGGTGAATGGGGGGGGACTAGCCAATTGGTAATACAAAAATCCATACAATAAAAAAACCAACGCAAAGGGGGTGTCTGGCAAGCATTTTTAACATAAGGCAAGGGCATCCAAAATACGTGTTAAGGCATCTTAATACATTAGGTGCATTACTGGGCACTCAAATTTCTTTCAACATCTACTGTAATTGAGCCCTAAAACAGGAAGTGGAAGTGTGTTACTCTCTGTATCACCAGATAAAAATAAAGAGAAACAGCCTAAAAAAGAAAACAAATGCAGCCACCACATCTACAGACTGTAAGCTGCAATATATTAGATTTTTGGGTTTTGGTTTAATACCACTTTAAGTGTATCCCCTGTAGACATTCCATTTAGTTTCCTGTTTTTCTGTTGATGTATCGTGTTTCCTGGCTTGGTGTATTATCTACCTTGTTTACAACTGTTAGTGGGCATGTTTTCTCTCATATAACTAACTTGCATACACCAAGTATTAGTCTATGTCCTGTTATTCAAGTGGAGTTCCACCCATATAAAAGTCAGCAGCTACAAAAAGAGTAGCTGCTGACATTTATTAATCGGACACTCACCTGTCCCACGGTCCAGCGTTGCGGGCGAACGAAGCCCCGCTCCTCTCCCCCTCCTCTATGTGGCGCCAGCATTGTCACTGTGGGCGCCCGGCTGTGGCTTCACAGCTGGGCATGCACTGCGCAATGCTCGAGCCGCGCTGCGCACTGTGACTGGCTGGGCAATCATCTGGGACCTTTGACATGTCCCAGATGATTGCCAAGAGGGAGGGGGGAGAAATTAACTTACTTCCAGCACCGCGGTGCCCTGGGAGGAAGTGGGAGCTGGGACCCTCTATAAAGAGGGTATCCGCCCCCCCCCCCCCACCAAAAAAATGACATGCCAAATGTGACATGTCAGGGGGTCACCTGCACTTAAAGAGGAAGTTCCATTTTTGGGTGGAACTCCACTTTTAGTACATTATAGAATGACAGCTACTGGTGTCGCCCTCTAGCTCTCTATAGGTCTTTGACATTTTTGACCTAGGCCATTCTCTGCAAACTTCCTAAGTGTACATATCATGAATCTGCATCACTACATGAGTCAGCTAATCTACTTTAAATCAGTTATAACAAATGCAGACCATATTCTACTGTTTTGTTTGTTTTTTAGAAATATTTGAGTGATTACATAATACCTATTTCCCACAGATATCAGATTGTTTGTCTATACCACTTTGTCTATTCTGCTTGTCTATACTACAAAATACTTAGAATTTTCAATGGTTTTCCGGTACAGTAGACACATAAAAGAAAAAATCTTGATAAAAAATGTTTTATTAACCACCCATGTAACACATATGCCATTTGCCAGCTGAGGTTTCTGTGCTGAGAGTGCATTCACTGAGTGCTTCTAGCATAGTAACTATGCTGTCAAAGACAGTTAGTTCCCCATCTCTAGAAATGATCTGGGGCTGCCAGGTCCAGCTCCCGATCATGTGACCACTGTGACAGAACATCCCAACCCTTGGGCGTAATAGCTCAGTTAAAGGGATTCCGAGGCTGGGTGGGAAAAGGTTAATGTTTTATTATAAGCTTACCTGTAGGTAAAAAATGCTAAACGCTCATTTTACTATGGATTTAAAAGAGAAGTATGGGAGTATTTTTTTTTTTTAATCAGACTTACCTAGGTGGATGCAGCATTGTCCGATGCTGCATCTGTCTCCTACAGGCTCTAACACTGAGAACCGAGTGATCAAACACCAGTGATCAATCGTTTTTTACAGCTTCCTGAGCAGAAAGCTGGTGACTGCCAGTCAGCATCTCTCTGCTCCTCGCTCACTGGAACGCTGGGCTGTGGAGGGGACGGGAGCACCCGGCTGCGAGGCTGAGCTGGGTTCTGGTCCAGGCTCGGGCGAGATTGCGACAATGAAGTTGGGATCCACCCACATCTGTGTCATCTTTGTCATCAGCCAACAGCGGGCTTCAGCCTGCTGTCTGCTGAAAATGGGTCACGGGACAGGACGGGGTCTGTGTGATCCACAGGAGAAGTACAGCCAAGCATGCTCTGGCTGTACTTCTCTTTTAGGCTGCCTGTGGATGGTGCCAAGTCAGCAGGTAACCATAATGTCCGGACAGACTGGGTCTAAGAAAATGTGTCAATGCATACAGCAGAATTTGGAACAGAACATTATAAATAGGGTGAATAATATTGGCAATAATTTAATAATGCAGTTTAATGGTGGGGCTGATGCATCAAAGCTGAAGAGATAACTACATACAGCCAGGAAAGTGTTTTCTTTCATTTACTAACAAGCAATAGAAACTTTCAGCAGTTAAACATGCTTGATCCAGTTTTCTTTCTTCATTTTTTAATAAGCCCCAACGTCTTTACGAAATGCCATAAGCAAATAAACTTAGAAATGTATCTGAATGAATTCTTAATGAAAAGAAACCCACTAGCCTTGAACTGATTAGTTAACTGCAGAAGCTGATTGTATCTGACCCTGGAGTTCAAACCATAAATTTTAATTTAGCAAGCATTATAGGTTCTGTGTACATGGGAGCCAATGAGTACATTTGTATAAAGTGATACACTTATTTTCCAGGCTGCTAATATTAAACAGACGTTGCCCCCCCCCCCCCCATCCATCCATTGCAGCCTCCTGTATCCATGTGTCCAGCCCCTTTCAGGACACCGGCGCATGGACTCCAATGTGGAGGGGCTGTTTTTTTGAAGCACCAATGCACCAATTAGAGCCAGAGGCTCTAATAGGCTTCAATATAGGGTGGGCTTGGGTCGCAGAGAGTGCGCTCCGAGCCCACCCAGGTGTGTTACAACAGCGAATTCCTAGTCTCTGTTGTAACACTCATCCTCCTCCCGGCCAATCAGGAAGCGGGTTTTGGCTGAAAGGACAGGCGATCCTATTGGACGCATAGGAGGAGGACGGAGGAGCCGCACGGCGAAAGCAGCCATGATGCAGAGAGGACACAGAAGCCGCTCCCCACCACCCATAGGAGCCCGCAACCCGCTGCCTGTAGGAACCCCCAAACCCGCTCATAGGAGCCCGCAATCCACCACCCATAGGAGCCCACAACCCGGCTGCTGCCCACCGCCCGTATAAGCCAGCCTGCCTGGGGTAAGTGCCGGGGTGGGGGGGTGCTGCCGCCGAGCCGACCGACCCCCCAAAAAGAAACAAACACCAGCTGCCACTGCCCAGGGCAATTTTGAACTTTTTTCATATATGTGAAAATCTGCATCAGTTTTGATAGAAAATTACTTAGAACCTCAAAATATTATGAGCACTTTCACACTGCCAGCGCCTGGGCGTCGGCGGTAAAGTGCCGCTACTTTTAGCGGCGCTTTGCCGTCGTTTTTGCGGTGCTTTTCGGGCACTAGCAGGGCGCTTTTAACCCCTGCTAGCGGCCAAATAAAGGGTTAAAAGCATCCGCAAAGCGCCGCTGCCAAGGCACTTTGCAGGCTCTTCGGCGGCGCTGCCCATTGATTTCAATACACTGCTCCTAAAGTGCCTCAAAGAAGCTGCTTGCAGGACTTTTTTTGACGTTCTGCCAACGCAGCGCCCCAGTGTGAAAGCCCTCGGGCTTTTACACTGGGATTGCAGATGAGGCTTTTTTCAGGCACTTTACAGGAGCTATTTTTAGCGCTAAAGCGCCTAAAAAAACGCCTCCAGTGTGAAAGGGATCTATATATTTCCTGAAAGCAAAGGTCCTGGAGAAAACAATGGTGGTTGTTGCAATTTTTTATGCAACATGATATTTGTGCAGCTGTTTATCAAATGCACATTTTCAGGAAAGAATTCACTTAACTGCATTTTAGTGAACACCAACACAATATAATACCCACTTTTACTTTTTTGGTAAACTATGAAAGCTAATGTTACACCAAGTAAATAGATACCAAACTTGTCAAGATTTAAAATGTTGCAGGCCCGTGAAATGGCGACAAACGACAGTAACTAGAAACCTCCATAGGCGATGCTCTAAAGGATAAGTGCACCCTAACACTAAAATCTCTATATCTACAAACATCCACAATCTAACACTAACCTATCTAACTAGAAATCAGAACACATACCTTTTCTGAACCCGATCCCACACTGAGCTGTCAGCAGCAGCTTTACTGCGGAGGTGGGTGCAGAGGACACAGCCAACAACGGAAGCCCCGTAGTACTGTAGCGATTTTAGTGTTAGGGTGGACTTATCCTTTAAAAGAGTTAAACATGAGCTCTGGTGCTAGAATTACTAGAAGTCACTCTGACATTCGCGGCAATATTTTACATGTGCGGTGCAAGGTACATATGCATGTGGGACCTATGTGTGCATTTGCATTTGCATGTATACACAGGGGATAGGGACGCTTTAGATTTAGGTTTTTTTTTGTTTTGTTTTGTTTTTTTATAAATGATCATATGGCCTCTGTTTTCAGGCAGAGAAACAGCAATACAGATCTTCCCAATGTACAGCTGTTGGGGGGGGGGGGAGTGTCAGCACAAGTCTGACCACTGGTAGAAATGCAAACACAATGATATATAAGTACATGGTAACAAAGACACATTACAGAAACATAAAATGTTGGGGTAACTAAACTCAGAATGCAATTGAGCAACACATGAATTTTTGTGTTCTCCTTTGCCTAATACAGGTACTAATAGCTACATCCTTGTTACATTTTCATAGCTCCCAACTGTCCCTGATTTCAAGGGACTATCCCTCTTTCTTCCTTATTTATCCCTCATTTTGGTCTGATCTACTGTATATAGTTGTATTTAATGTGCACTACTTATCTATCAACAAGTGTTTCCCAGTGCTAAACCTTTCATCCAATTTCTAAATTGTTGCATTTGTAAATTCCAAAAGCTAATATAAAAGGAATAGTAGTGGTAAAAAAGCACTTGTGGGTTTAACTCATAATTTTTTTTGTACATTTCTCCTTTAAGGGGGGCGTGGCAGGGGGTGTGTCCTATGCCTACATACTTTTGCTAATAGGTGTCCCTCATTCCCATCTCAGAAAGTTGTGAGGTATAGATTATGCTCTCTCCGAACAATGACAATCAGGGATTGGCAAGGTGTCCGTACACAGACACTGGTGTCCGTGAATGGTACTTGCAGGATCCGCGGCCGCCGCTGAATTTTTCTGTACTTGAAGAGACAGAGTCTGTAACTGTCGCGGACCCGAACTCGGGACACGGCCATAGTGGCACAGCTTAGGTACAGGCACAGTGAGCCACCGGCGTGTCTGAACAATGTGTGTCACATGTTTTAAAACTCGGACTGTCCGGGTGAATCCTGGACAGGTGGCAACCCTAGGGGAAAAGGTAACAGTAAGAAGACCAAAGGGGGATCTATTCTATGGGGGACCTATCCTGGCCTGCTCTAAAGGAGGATCTGAGGGGACCCTGCTCTAAAAGGGGATCTATGGGGACCCTGCTCTAAAGGGGGATCTATGGGGACCCTGCTCTAAAGGGGGATCTATGGGGACCCTGCTCTAAAGGGGGATCTATGGAGGACCCTGGCGTGCTCTAAAAGGAGATCTATGGGGACCCTAGGCAGCTCTAAAGGGGATCTATGGAGACCCTGGCCTGCTCTAAAGGGTGATCTATGGAGACCCTGGCCTGCTATAAAGGGGGATCTATGGGGTCCCTGTTGACAATCCTGTAACACTGACCTTTTTATATGCTCCTTTCTGAAAGCTCCCTGTTCCTTTTATTCACACTGTCATCTATTCAAAGCAATGGGAGCTGCCTATAGTGTCCTATGCATAATCCTGCTCCAAAGAAACAATGAAAAAGGACGGGAAGTAGTGCCGCAGACCAAAAAAAATGGCGTCGGCATCATCACGGAAGTTAAATCACAGGCTACCTTGAAATGGCGTTGGGGCCGGAAGTGATGTTCCACGGCCATGCTGTCCCCATTTAATGAAATCCTGATATGCTGTGAGGGCTTCATATAAAGGAGGACACCAAATGGATGCCAAATGGCCGTAGAGCTTGATTTACATGGCAGAAGTCCTGCCGCCATTCTGATTTCAGTGTGGCAGCCCCTTATGTAAGTTTTACCTGCCTTATGATTCTCATGCACTTTACAGTGTATATGGACTGCTTGAATCAACTGCTATACACTCAAGGTCCAACCACCATTCCCTATGTCTTGGTTTGGCAGTTTTAGGCACTTTTTTTTATATAAGTTGCTGTTACTTACCCATTTATGCTCAAGCAACCTATTTATGTGGATATTAGTTGTTTTTATATATTTATATTTATATTTATATATTTTTATATTTTTTTATATTTATTTTTATATTTTTATATATATTTATATTTATATATTTTTTAAACCCATGATTTGTGATAAATACTACAATATGAGTATTTTTTTTTCTGGCGTTGGTGATATTTCTGTTTTTGGTCGGAAGAGAGTAAGCAGTTCCCCTGATGGCCCTACTATTGAGATCAGCAATCATTGAATGTGTTTTGCTGTCCTATAACTTAGACAGCAAGTGGCTCTGGTGAGTTTTCACTTTGTATATCTGGTGGAGGCAAAACACTGAGATAGATTTGAGATGGATTAAATCCACACCTGGATTTTGATTTTATATTGCACATAAGGACATTTTTCTTAATTTTGTGGTTTAATCGCTTAACCATTTTAGCAAATCACTGCTTATGCACTTTCTCTACTCTTGATAGAGAGTAAATTTATATATTTTGTTAATTTCTTTTGTATAGCATTTCTTGATATCAGACGCTCAGTCTGCATGCATGTACATGTTGACCATACTAATAACACACACTTACTGAAAGGGTTTCATAAGCTTAGACTGTATTGTAGGATTTGTGTGAAGATGCTCCACCTTGAAACCTTATTTTCTCAGTACAATCCCACAGCTTTTTGTGGTCAATAGATAGTAAGGCAGCTTACCACTTTTTGGATTTCCAAACATTTTGTATGTCAACAAGAGATCTACAGTTGCCCTGAATGAGTTTGGTCCTTTACTGGTAGTAGTACTGTTCTGGAGGGGCTGTCACAACCTTTCATGAGGCTTTATGTTTAGTTGTGTCATTACTATATATGTCCCATTGCTCTGTTAGAGTAGAACCCACACTGTTTAAGCACTGTGATGTGATTTAAGGATCCCATATATTTCAGATATTTGTAACATGATTTTTATGATTTTAAAAGGAGGTTTTATTTTTGTTTTCATGTTATTTATTTATTTATTTGCTTGCTATAAATTAAGTGCTGGAGAATTTATTTAGTTTGCTTGTAATAAAATACCCCTTCCATGTGAAATATTTGTTAAAAAGTGACTTATTCATTTGAATGCTTTCCATTTGCAGGTCTTAGTACAGTGGGGACGGAAAGTATTCAGACCCCTTTAAATTTTTCACTCTATGTTATATTGCAGCCATTTGCTAAAATAATTTAGGTTAATTTTTTTCCTCATTAATGTACACACAGCACCCCATATTGACAGAAAAACACAGAATTGTTGACATTTTTGCAGATTTATTAAAAAAGAAAAACTGAAATGACACATGGTCCTAAGTATTCAGACCCTTTGCTGTGACACTCATATATTTACCTCAGGTGCTGTCCATTTCTTCTGATCATCCTTGAGATGGTTCTACACCTTCATTTGAGTCCAGCTGTGTTTGATTGTACTGATTGGACTTGATTAGGAAAGCCACACACCTGTCTATATAAGACCTTACAGCTTACAGTGCATGTCAGAGCAAATGAGAATCATGAGGTCAAAGGAACTGTCTGAAGGGCTCAGAGACAGAATTGTGGCAAGGCACAGATCTGGCCAAGGTTACAGAAAAATTTCTGCTGCACTTTAGGTTCCTAACAGCACAGTGGCCTCCATAATCCTTAACTGCTTCAATACCGGGCCAATTCTAACAATGATGATGTAAAAATCATCATTTTTTTGCTAGAAAATTACATAGCACCCACAAACATGATATATGTTTTTTTAGCAAAGACCCTAGAGAATACAATGGCGGTTGTTGCAACTTTTTATCTCACACTGTATTTGCGCAGGAATTTTTCTTACGCGTTTTTTTGGGGAAAAAAACTGTTTTGTGTTTAAAAAAAAAAAACAAAACAGTAAAGTTAGCCCAATGTTTTTGCATTTTGTGAAAGATGAAGTTATGCTGAGTAAATAGATACCTAACATGTAACGCTTCAAAATTGCACACGCTCGTGGAATGGCGCCAATGTTCGGTCCTTAAAAATAGCCATAGGCAACGCTTGAAATTTTTTTACTGGTTACATGTTTTGAGTTAGAGAGGAGGTCTAGGGCCAAAATTATTGCTCTCGCTCCAACGTTCGCGGCGATACCTCACATGTATGGTTTGAACACCGTTTTCATATGTGGGCGGGACTTACGTATGCGTTCGCTTCTGCGTGCGAGCACACGGGGACAGCGGCGCTTTAAAAATTTTTTTTTTTTTATTGTTAATTATATTTTATTTTTTTTATTTTGACACTTTTTTGAAAAAAAAAAAATTGATCACTTTTATTCCTATTACAAGGGATGTAAACATCCCTTGTAATAGCAATATGACATGTCAGGTGCTCTTAATAGTGAGATATGGGGTCAGTAAGACCCCATATCTCACCACTAGGCTGGGAAGCCTGAAATAAAAAATAAAAATAAAACGATCGCCGCTTCCCAGCCAAAGCAGCGCCGTTTTTTTTAATGGAGAGGCCGGGCGTGATGTCATAACATCGCGCCCGGCCTCCGACGATCATAGAGACTCCGGGGACCATCTGGTCCGCCGGAAATCTCTATGATCTACATCTGGCACCAGCGGATCCACTCTCCGCCTCACCGATCGTAACGGTGAGTCGGAGCAAGCATCGGAGGGCGGCGGGAGGGGGGGGATGTCCCCTCTCGCCTCCCATAGGAACGATCAAGCGGCGGAACGGTCGCTATGATCGTTACAATGGTGTAGAGATTCGCCGGCTGAAACCGGCAATATCTGAATGATGTCTGTAACTACAGGCATCATTCAGATATACCCGCTCAAAGCCCAGGACATCATATGACGCCCGTGGTATTGAAGTGTTTAAATGGAAGACGTCTGGGACGACCAGAACCCTTCCTAGAGCTGGCCGTCCGGTCAAACTGAGCTATTGGGGAAGAAAAGCTTTGGTGAGAGAGGTAAAGAAGAACCCAAAGATCACTGTGGCTGAGCTCCAGAGATGCAGTCTGGAGATGGGAGAAAGTTGTAGAAAGTCAACCATCACGGCAGCCCTCCACCAGTCGGAGCTTTATGGCAGAGTGGCCCGACGGAAGCCTCTCCTCAGGGCAAGACACATGAAAGCCTGCATGGAGTTTGCTAAAAAACACCTGAAGGACTCCAAGATGGTGAGAAATAAGATTCTTTGGTCTGATGAGACCAAGATAGAACTTTTTGGCATTAATTCTAAGTGGTATGTGTGGAGAAAACCAGGCACTGCTCATCACTTGTCCAATACAGTTCCAACAGTGAAGCATGGTGGTGGCAGCATCATGCTGTGGGGGTTTTTTTCAACTGAAGGGACAGGACGACTGGTTGCAAACGAGGGAAAGATGAATGCGGCCAAGTACAGGGATATCCTGGACAAAAACCTTCTCCAGAGTGCTCAGGACCTCAGACTGGGCCGAAGGTTTACCTTCCAACAAGACAATGACCCTAAGCACACAGCTAAAATAACGAAGGAGTGACTTCACAACAACTCTGTGACTGTTCTTGAATGGCCCAGCCAGAGCCCTGACTTAAACCCAATTAAGCATCTCTGGAGAGACCTAAAAATGGCTGTCCACCAACGTTTACCATCCAACCTGACAGAACTGGAGAGGATCTGCAAGGAGGAACGGCAGAGGATCCCCAAATCCAGGTGTGAAAAACTTGTTGCATCTTTCCCAAAAAGACTCATGGCTGTATTAGATCAAAAGGGTGCTTCTACTAAATACTGAGCAAAGGGTCTGAATACTTAGGACCATGTGATATTTCAGTTTTTCTTTTTTAATAAATCTGCAAAAATGTCAACGATTCTGTGTTTTTCTGTCAATATGGGGTGCTGTGTGTACATTACTGAGGAAAAAAATGAACTTAAATGATTTTAGCAAATGGCTGCAATATAACAAAGAGTGAAAAATGTAAGGGGGTCTGAATACTTTCCGTCCCCACTGTATATGCACTTATGAAAGGTCTGCAGCTTTGTGGAGACCTTAGGTAAGTTCATGGTAAGCTTTGCTTTTTAGTCGTGCATTCCAGAGTTCGTATTACCAAGGAAAGGAAAAAAAAATCATGTGTTTCCGGAAAGGATAGTATGGGTTTTTAGGTTGTTTTTGCCTTTGCTGCATGAGGTTTATAGACCTCTTCTTGCTTGCCTGCAGCTTAGTCAGAAACATTTAATTGTACAACTGACATTGGAACATTTCCAGAACTTGTGATACATCTCTATACTTGTGACAAAGAGACTACAGCTAAAACAGTCCCAGCATCAATAAATGATTACGATACCAGCCAAATGGGTCATTTCCAAGACTAAACTGGATTTAGAAATGACATGATGGGCTGCACAGAAAATAGTTTAGGTAACAGGGATTATCACTAACTACTGTATCTTGAAGCCCTCAAGTCCAGGGAGAAATCTCTCTGCATTATTTTCCATGTGTATCAGGCAAGCTTGTGAAGAAATAGATAAAAGACAAATAATATATAGCACATATGCATTTGGTTACATTACAACTGCTGGGTAGAAATCTAAAAGGGAAAAATCAATGCAGAGTAGTATCTTGGCTACAGCATCAGAGGTTAAATTTAGGGCACATCTGAAAATGAATAAGTTGCTAAATTGGGAAATCAGAAAAGCAATGAATTTTATCATGCTGTGCAGATCTATAGCTGCTGTAAATATTACCTATATGAGGACACATTAAAAGAAGCTATAACATTTAAAAGTTTACTGTGTACATGGAAATATGTAGCGGGTTTAGTTGTTCACATACCAAGAGCTTACATTTTATTTCGCTGTTTTGGTTGTACTATCAAAAAGTTCAGAGATTTAATACTTTCAAAATTATTCATCCAATAAGATTACAATTCACTAACGGGTTTGTTTAATTATTTAAGGTAATAATAATATTATTTGGGTATATTTTCTTTTCACAGAAGTGTGCTATTTCTTTCAACCCATATACTGTATATCAACTCACTATCATCCTTTTTTACTGGATTTTGTCTTTATTTATTGAACAATAGAACTTGCAATCGTGTGTACTAAGTACGGCATACTTTGTATGTGATGTGCCTCATTTAAAGTTCCAAGATCAATGTTTTATTAACTGTATCTACTGTATATGTATTTAGGGATGGAGGCATATAATTAATGGTGTTTCAGATCAAAATTTTAATTTATATTTATGTTTATTTAGGCGGAGGACACCCCGGCCCCCTAGTGGTCTGTTGCACCGTGTACATTTTGGTTGTACAATTATATTATGAATTATCATGTGACTTCCTGTATCTATTTTGAATCCTTTTTACTTAGTGGGACTTTCAGGTTGCTGGGGCTCTTATTTCAGGTTGCTGTGATGCGCAATGGGAGCTGGTTCTCCCCTCCTGTCCATGCCATAGTTTGTTGTGTGGGCGGGGAATTTCCCACTACACCGGCCATGCCTTCACGCTTGACGTGTGACATCACCACGTGTGGCAACATGGCGCTGATGCACGTTCGGCCAACTGATGACAGCACGTAGGGTCAGTGTTAGCGCCGTGATTTTGCTCCGGCATCATGTGTCGGTTGGTGAGGGCGCCTCCCCTTAACAGGTCTACAACCGACTGAGTGTCCACCTCGCTGATAAAAACCTTCTTGATCCCCTTCAGTCTGGATTTCGTCCTCAACACTCCACAGAAACTGCTCTCCTAAAACTAACAAACGATTTACTAACGGCCAAAACCAATCGACACTATTCTGTGCTCCTACTCCTGGACCTCTCTGCTGCCTTTGATACGGTTGACCACCCCCTCCTCCTCAAAAAATTACACGCCTTTGGTCTCCGTGACTGTACACTTCACTGGTTCTCTTCCTACTTATCCAACCGCACCTTTTAGCGTTTCTTATAACTCTACTTCCTCCTCTCATCTTCCTTTCTCTGTTGGGGTCCCCCAGGGTTGTGTTCTTGGACCTCCCCTATTTTCAATCTACACCGCCTCCCTGGGTCAACTGATAGCCTCCCATGGCTTCCAATACCACCTCTACGCTGACGACACCCAAATCTATTTCTCTACCCCTCAGCTCACACCCTCTGTCTCCTCACGTATCACTAATTTACTATCAGATATATCAGTCTGGATGTCACACCACTTCCTCAAACTCAATCTATCCAAAACCGAACTTATAATTTTTCTTCCCCCATATGCCCTTCCCCTGATCTCTCTGTCAAAATCAATGGCACAACTATAAGCCCATCCCCACATGCCAAGGTTCTAGGTGTAGTCCTAGACTCTGAACTCTCCTTCAAGCAACACATCCAATCACTGTCCAAATCCTGCCACCTCAACCTCCGCAACATCTCCAAAATACGCCCCTTTCTAACCAATGACACAACAAAGCTCTTAATTCACTCTCTGGTCATCTCTCGCCTCGACTACTGCAACTCCCTTCTCATTGGCTTACCTCTACATAGTCTATCACCTCTTCAATCCATCATGAATGCCGCTGCCAGACTCATCCACCTTACCAATCGCTCTGTGTCTGCCACTCCTCTCTGTCAATCCCTCTGTTTTGGACCGAACAGAACCGCTCGGTACCCTTGTTTCTGTCCCCCTGGCCAAATTAACCTTCGATGTGAAAATGTGCACATTTAACCACAAATCACTGACATGGCCACGTTCAGTAAGTTTGGTACTTCTGACGTTTATTTCCTGGGCTCAAAAATGATATATTGAGAGCCGGATATTTCGTTATCAAATCAAATAGTAAATAAAACAAGCGTGTACAAACCACAAATTATACATATTCATTATTGTGACGAAATGTAAGCTTTGCTGGGTTATATCTGTATAAGGAGATAGCAGACTATCATAGCTAATTACGGTGTCTTATTTTCAGTTCCTGTTTGTCTTGAGTGTAGCCTCATAGGCCTGAAAATAGGTGCAATCTTCTTAACTTTGTTCTTTGTACTTTAACTCTTGCAGTTCTGTTTCACATGAAAGGAGAAGCTGGCAGAAATCTAATTTGAGCATGATTAAGGCTAATAGCTGAGTATAAGAAAATAAGCACTTATACTTATGCGATTATATTAGAAATAGGCATTTCACAATAACACTCATAATCACATTCCATTACACCTCCACTGGCTTCCGCTCAGCCAAAGAATTAAATTCAAAATTCTAACAACTACGTACAAAGCCATCCACTATTTCACCCCCAGCTACATCACTAGCTTAGTCTCTAACTACCAACCTACTCTTTCTCTTCACTCCTCTCATGACCTCCTGCTCTCTAGCTCCCTCGTCACCTCTTCCCACGCTCGCCTCCAGGACTTTTCCAAAGCCTCTCCAATCCTATGGAATGCCCTACCCCAATCTGTCTGCTTATCTCCTATTCTATTAGCTTTTAGACAATCCCTGAAAACCCTTCTCTTCAGAGAAGCCTACCCTACCCACACCTAACAACTGTATTTTCGTTTTTTCCATCAGCTCATCCCCCACGTTATTACCTTTTTTTTCCACTTGACCCTCCCTTCTAGATTGTAAACTCTAACAAGCAGGGCCCTCTGATCTCTCCTGCATTGATTTGTATTATAAGTGTACTGTCTGCCCTCATCTTGTAAAGCACTGCGCAAACTGTTGGCGCTATATAAATCCTGTATAATAATAATAATAATAACAGGTGACATCTGCATGCCATTGTGATAAATGGTAGTGTTTTTTTTCTTTCTCCATTTTGTGGGCTATTGTGGACTACCCTCTAGATTATTAGTTCCAGTATGCAAGACTATTATGGTATTAATTTTCTTTTTGATACTACTTTTGTATTTGACTTTCCTTTATTCGATCAATATATACTTTGACTATTTCCTTTGGGATTAGTCCCACGTTACCCCTACTTCTATCTTCACTTCTACTCTTATCCCAGTCACTTTACATTTAATTGTACATTCTTGATCACATACAGTGCCTTGAAAAAGTATTTATACCCCTTGAAATTTTCCACATTTTGTCATGTTACAACCAAAAATGTAAATGTATTTTATTGGGATTTTATGTGATAGACCTACACCAAGTGGCACATAATTGTGAAGTGGAAGGAAAATGATTAGGGAAAATTGTTTTCATACTTACCGTAATTTTCCTTTCCTGTATCCTCCTCATGTCAGCCTATTACGGGTCAGCTCTGCCCCTTTGACCCCTCTAGGACAACCTCTAACTAGCCTAAAAAGTGCGGCTATCTCCCATAGGAAATGTTCCCTTTACAAGCCTCGCGACGGAGACCTGGTGGTAAATCCTCGGCTGACATGAGGAGGATTCAGGAAAGGAAAATTGCGGTAAGTATGAAAACAATTTTCCTTATTCCTGGACCTCCTCATGTCAGCCGAATACGGGATGTAACAAGCAATGCCATTTAAGAAAGGGAGGGAAAAAAAGACTCACAGAATAACTTAACCCTGCTGTCCAAACCCATTTACATGAAATACAGCTGCAGAAAAACATAAGAAGAAGTGCCTTAAAAGGCAGTAAGGCCAGGCCCACTCTGCAGTGGCGAAAGAAAGTGTCAGACACACTTAGCTCGATTCTTACACACCACTTATGCCTATATACCCAAGGGACTGCCTTATTTGTTGTGGAATGTGCTGTAAACTCCGAAGGCGGAGGAACTCGCAGAGAGCTAGGCCATCTTGACCGTTCAGGGAGAACTAATCCTTGTCAATACAGTTTTCTTGTAAAAAAAAATCCTTGTCAATACAGTGATACTATCCTTGACCCACTTGGGACACAAAGTGGTTATCTTGTCTTTGACAGCCCACATTTATCCCAGGTAGGCCGAAAAGGGAAGAACCAGATCAAATTCCTTCCATACTTCCTTTCTTTCATCATTTGGAAGGGCAGGAAGGGCAGGAAGAGCCGTTTCCCAGTTCACCTGGAACGTAGTCAAGACTTGGGTAAAAGCCAGTTGGCTGAAAAGCCTAAAACAGACATATTTATCTATTTCGTTTCTTTTTTTTTTGGCAAAAAATGCACACAATCCAGATACTCTGCCTTTGGAAGCATTATGGTATGTAATATTGACTTCACCTTAGATGGAACAAAGAGTGAGAGATAATAAGGCCTTTAGGACAAAAGATAGATCCCACTGAGGCAAGAATTGTAGTCAATTCACTGCAGCGTTTAAAAAAGAAAAAGCAAAACAGCCTAGAGACCTTAAATGAGTATGCCACGTGGTTCTCTAACCCATTTGCTGGCATACACAAAAATTTAAACCTGAAGGAGACAAGGAATTCCAATTCTTCTCTGAAGAACTGCGCAAGAAAGCCTGCCACCTGCGGTGATAAGCTGAATAGTCCTCATTTCTAGATTTTGCCATAAGGACCACATTATGCCCTCTGGCACCATAAAATGATCACAGATATCACATTTCAACCTACAGACCATCCATCTCAGACTCCCAGGAGTCGGATGAACATATTCGTTCTATGCCGTCTAGGCAACAAAATAGCAGAAATGGCCATCGAGTTTTTGGCATCTCCTTGAGAATCTGCAGAGTTGGGGGAAAGACAAGTACCAGGTGGGACTACCACATTTTAGACAGGGTGTCCTGACCTATGGCCTGTGAGTCCCAGAACCAGGAAAGTGGAAAGGACGAGAATTCTCTGCTGAGCCTATCAGACCTAAGGGCAGCGCAACCTAAAGTTTGAAAAACAACCGCACAAATTTCAGGTTGAGAGTCAATTCATAGGGATCTATAAACTTCCTGGTCAATCAGTCTGGTACAAATTTCTGTCCCTGGAAGATACAACACCACCCAAGATTAAATTTGCACTCGGGCTAAGAAAAAATTCAGCACAATATACTCTAGAGTGGCAGACTCCTGGCTTCCCCTCGGTGGGCTAAGTAAACCACCATGGTCCCGATATCTGAAAGTCACTGCCTGACCTCCTACAAGAGACCAAACTGCTATTAGAGCATATCGAACTGCCTCTGGTTTCACCTGATTGGAGCATGACGTTGAGTCCTGCCATCTCCTATCCTTGATATAATGACCGACACACTGAATCCCCCCCCCCGGTTTCAGTGGACTGACAACTGTAAACATTAGTTTGGAGTGGAATGATGGAGGCTAGATAGCAACAATATAAACCCATATAAGTGGGCTAATGGAACTGGAAAGAACAACTTCTAGAACTGAAGAATGGCGATGTCATTGCCGAACACAAATAAATGAAAGTCTTCGACTTCACCGCTTGACCCTTGCCAGCGTAGGCATGGAGTATGATAAAACGTCCAAGCACAGCATACATCCCTTGTAAATAGACAGAGCCTGGTCATCACTACCTTCATCCTGCACAAAATAGGATCCCAGAGCCCAGAAAGATAGGCATGCCCTTAATTGGTAATGAACAGTGTTCCAGGACTTAAGTAGATTGAAGTTGACTCTACTGAAAGTTGACAAGCTACTCTACGTTCTTGAGTGACCAGCAGGGTATAGCCTTATCTAGCAGCAGTGCTCTGATGTAGCTATCAGCAGGATGTCACTGAGGTAAATAATGCCTTGAAGACCTTAAATTCTGAGCGTTGCCATAAAGATTGATCGTACCTTCACGAAGGTTCTGGGGCGGTGCGCCAGAACATACTATCAACTAAGAAAAGTACACCATCTGCTAGAAATCTGAGAAGTGCTGGTATACACAGACTATAGGAATATGTAGATTTGCGTCTGCTAAATCCACCAAAGGCATCCAGTCTCCCTTCCTCACTACCGAAATAATGGTTTCCCAAGATTCTGTCATGAAGAAAGAAACTTTCATAAACAAGTCCACATGCTTTAGCACTAAGACTGTTCCAAAGCCCCCCGATATGTGCGACATGAAGTGAGGGAGTAAATACCTGTGCTCCATCCCTGCATCTGTATCAGAAGAATGCCCTGAGCCACTAATAAGTCATTTAAACTGTTTGCCACTAGCCAAACTTCTCTTCCTATTTTCTTCTAAAACAAAAGAAGGTGAAACCCATGTTTCAGAGATGGACCCTTAAAACTAAGAAATAGGCCAGTTACTTGTCCCAAGAGTGAATAAACCTGTCAACCGAAGAAAAAGAGGCCTGTACATTGCTTGGTTAGCTAAGGAAATGCCCCACTTGACACTACCCTCGGTCTCAGGCCTGTCATACAAAAGAGTAGAACCAGATGGCTTCTGACTCAGAAAGTAAATTTGGAACTAGAGAGAGACCTATCAGTGAGAAAAAACCCTCTGTCCTTTGCTGTGTGCAGGAATAAACAGATATTCAAATGATTAGTCAGTCCCATTGACGATCTGTAAAAGTTCTGGACCCATCCAATTACTGAAATATCTGGAGAAACATGTTGGGTCGCTCACTAGAGCCCATGCCTATTGTAACCTAACAAGAGGACACGTCAAGATCCCACATGAGCATGATTCAGTGAGACCATAAGGCTAGACTCCTAGCACCCATGGTACTGGCAAGAGGAAGAGGGATAGATTGGTGGAGTATGGGAGCTAAGGCAAGGCACAGGCACTGCTGCAGGGATGACAACCTTAGCTCTCATTGATGCCCACAAAGCCAGAAGGTCTCCCCGGATAAGGGAGGCAAGTAAGTATTGTACACTTTCTATAGAAAACTGCACTTTACTGTAGCCCTAGAATTTGAAGATGCAGAACTTGTAAGGGCCCCCATGGACTTGGAGTGGTTTACTGTTTCCCCACAGCACTGGAACAGCTTGAACCAGAAACCTACAGAAAACAAGTGAAGACCATGAGTGAAGAAAAGACAAAAAATCCAGCAGTCTATACTCTAGGCTTCCACCGCTGGGAAAAACAAAGTGTAAACCACTACAGCATCTAATGCTGTAGTCCTGGGCTATCTCCACGAGATACTGACCCCGGAAATTCAAGCAAGCCTCTATATCCAAATGAGAAAAAGCCTAAAACAAGCTTCTCAACTAGAGCTGAACTCCTCTGGTTCTCCTCCACTCATGGTGAACATCACCTGCCCAAAGAGCAAAAGGTCTTATAGGGGTGAAGCCACAGGTTGCATAAAAAGTGCCCGCTTAATCTGTCGGCTGTTCCCTGCTGTGGGAGGCTTTCTGCAGTAGGTAGTAACAACATTGTATTGCAGCCTGCGCTATTTGCAACCACCTAGACAGGAGCCCTCCTTAACAGTCTCCACCCCATGCTCTTACATAGATCCTGGCATAGCATTAGCTGGGGACACCCCATGCAAGGAGACACAGGAATAGGAATTAGGCATGGCGTGTACTCACAGTGGGGATGGCAGAGACCCAGGCTGTACACAGTGCAGTGGCAGCAGAGGAAGGAGAAAGCCGGCTGGGCAACCCGGAGGCAGCTACACTGATCACAAGCATCCTTACGGCTCCATAGCAACAAGGGGAAGCCCTGTTTTTTTGAGTTGTCCGGAGCGAGGATGAAAAAAATGATTTGCTATGATGAGAGACAGCCGCACTTTATAGGCTAGTTAGAGATTGTCCTCGAGGGGTCAGAGGGGCGGAGCTGACCCGTAGTAGGCTGACATGAGGAGGTCCAGGAAAAATAGTTTTCAACATTTCTTAGAAATAAATATCTGAAAAGTGTGGCGTGTATTTGTATTCAGCCCCCCTGAATCAATTTTTTTTGTAGAACCACCGTTTGCTACAATTACAGCTGCAAGTCTTTTTGGGTATGTCTATAAGAGCTTTGCACATCTAGAGAGTGACATTTTTGCCCATTCTTCCTTGCAAAATATCTCAAGCTCTGTCAGATTGAATGAAGATTGTCTGTGAATAGCAATTTTCAAGTCTTGCCACAGATTCTCAATTGGATTTAGGTCTGGACTGGGACTGGGCTTTGATCTAAACCATTGCATTGTAGCTCTGGCTGTATGTTTAGGGTCGTTGTCCTGCTGAAAGGTGAACCTCTGCCCCAGTCTCAAGTCTTTTGCAGAATCAGGTTTTCTTGAAAGATTGATCAGTATTAGGCTCCATCCGTCTTCTCATCAACTCTGACCAGCTTCCCTGTCCCTGCTGAAGAAAAGCATCCCCACAACATGATGCTGCCACCACCATGTTAAACAGTGGGGATGGTGTGTTCAGGGTGATGTGCAGTGTCAGTTTTCCGCCACACATAGCGTTTTGCTTTTAGGCCAGGTCTCATCTGACCAGAGCACCTTCTTCCACATGTTTTCTGTGTCCCCCACATTGCTTCTAGCAAACTGCAAACGGGATTTCTTTCAACAACGGCTTTCTTCTTGCCACTGTTCCATTTAGACCATATTTGTGGAGTGCACTACTAATAGTTGTCCTGTGGACAGATTTTCCCACCTGAGCTGTGGATTTCTGCAGCTCCTCCAGAGTTGGGCCTCTTCTGCTGCTTCTCTGATTAAAGCTTTCCTTGGATGGCCATGTCTTGGTAGGTTTGCAGTTGTGCCATACTCTTTCCATTTTTGGATGATGGATTGAACAATGCTCCGTGAGATGTTCAAAGTTTGGGGTATTTTTTTATAAACTAACCCTGCTTTAAACTTCTCCACTACTTTATCCCTGACCAGTCTGGTGTGTTCCTTGGTCTTCATGCTGTTTGTTCACTAAGGTACTCTAACAAACCTCTGAGGGCTTCTCAGAACAGCTGTATTTATACTGAGATAAAATTACACACAGATGGACTCTATTTACTAATTAGGTGACTTCTAATGGAAATTGGTTCCACTAGATTTTAGTTAGGGATATCAGAGTAAAGGAGGCTGAATACAAATGCATGCCGCACTTTTGAGATATTTATTTGTAAAGAATTTTGAAAAACATTTATCAATTTCCTTCCACTTCACAATTATGTGCCACTTTGTGTTGGTTTATCACAGGAGTCTTCAAACTTTTCAAATAAAGGGACAGTTTACTGTCCTTCAGACTTTAGGGGGGCCGGAATGTGGTCAGTGGGAATAGTAAATGTCCTGGGCCCAGCATCAATGAGAATAAACATGGCCTCAGGCTTGGTAGTCAGTAGGAGGAGGAGCAGTGCCCTATCATTAGTATTCGTGGGAGGAATAGTGCCCTATTGTTTGTGTCTGGAAGGAATAGTGCCCCATTGTTTGTGTCAGTGGGAGGAAAAGTGCCCATCATGGGATCAGTGGAATAAACAGTGTTCCATTGTTGGTGTCAGTGGAAGGAATAGTGCCCTATCATTGGTATCAGTGGGGGAAATAGTGCCCCATAATTGGTCTCAGTAGGAGGAATAGTGCCCCATCATTGGTATTAGTGAGAGAAATAGTACCCCATCAATGGTATTAGTGGGAGGAATAGTGCCCCATCGTTTATGTCAGTGGGAGGAAACGTGCTCCATCATTGGTATTAGTGAGAGGAATAGTACCCCATCATTGGTATCAGTGGAAGAAACAATGCCCCATTGTTGGTGTCAGTAAGTAGAATAATACCCCAAAACTTGAAATTAGTGGGAGAAATAATGTCCCATCATTAGTGTCAGTGGTAGGAATTATGCTCCACTGTTGGTTTTAGTGGAAAAAACAGTGCCCCATTGTTGGCGACAGTGGGAGGAGTAATGCCCAATCAATAGTATCAGTGGAAGGAATTATGCCCCACTGTTGATGTCAGTGGGAGGAATAGTGCCTCATATCATTGGGAGGAATAGTGCCCCAAGGGCCAGATAATGGCCAGCAAAGGTCCACATCCGGCCCTCGGGCCGTAGTTTGGAGACGAGAGTGTATAAGTGTAGTGCTAAAGTGTTTGAGTTGGTTAACATAACCCAACCATTACCATTGAAAGGTGAATGACAAAATCTCTGTAAATCAAATTATATAAATCTACAAACCATGATGGCTAATGAAATATACAAAAAAATCACAAAAAATACCACGTGTGATAAGTGCCGTGTAACTAGAAAATATACATGAAAAAATTAAATAAATGAGTCCGTGAAAAGATTTAGTCCTTTCACAGTCCTTTCAAGTCCACAGTGTATATAAAAGAAATTGAAGATCCTAATCACCGCATTGGCTTTTAACATAATGGGTGAAAACTGAAGACACCAGTGCAGTAAAGCCACTACCAAGGCAGATGTAAGCTTACCGGATGGTTTGAACTCAAAAGAACATACATTCTATGAGTCAAACGGGCTTATGTTATCAACCGACAACCAGGATGGAATCTTAGAAATCCTCTGTAATAGGAACCCAGGGAGTCCCAAAACTCATAAGAAATCGGTCTCCATACAGGGGTAATTGCACATCAGATGGTGTCAAATGTTGATCAATAGAATAAGGGAAATGGAAAAAGAGGGCCACATAGCATAATTCCCGTATGAACTGTTTAAAATGTTATTAAAGTAAAACACTTACCTTTAGAAAGTGATTTCAAGCGCTTGCATAAAATAATGGCGGCAGTGGAGTCCTTCTGGTCTTTGGAGACCACTGGTCTATGACATTGGAGAGGGGGCAAGAACAGCTGGCTTTGGCTTTCAGTCATGCACTGAGAGGCGGAACCAGCTGTCAATCAGGCAGCCAGGAGGATCCTGACAATATGGTCAGGATCCTGACGTCAGCTGATCGTGGGCAATAACCCGCTATAAGCTAACTTTGGGTCACTTAATGCAACAGTAAGTGCACTCCTATGACCCAGAAGAGAACTATGGCCAAAAAAGCTTTGGCTATAATTGTCTTTTAACTTTCTACAATAACACACAAGCTACAGTCCCAGCAAAATATTTAACAATTTTGCGCCTTGTTTGACATCCTCCTTTTTTTTGCTCAACCAATCCAAAAAATTGTTAAAATTTCCATCAAAATGACCTAATGCTGTTGATTTCTTGGACAATACAAAAGAAACATGGAAATAATTGGAAAAGTAAAAAAACTGGAAAATAAAAGATTGAAATGTGTGTGTCCCGGGGATCCTCTGGTGAGCCCTAATGTTTTTGAAAACATCATAAAAATCAATTATTGGGGGCTGCCTGTCAAATCAAGTCAATTTTTTTGCCTGCGTCCTGTTTTTCTGCCCCCGAATGCCCCACCCCTGTGTGACTGTATTTGTGAAATCAGTCTGTATATTGTTACCTCAGTACCAGATGATTAATAAGCTGGCTGTTTCAGGGGTATAATATGTGATTGACTGGTCTATTGAACTAAGAGCTCCACTTGCTGGCTGCATATGTAATTTACAATCACATGCACTAAGAGAAGTCTGCTGTTTATAGCATGTGGCAAGGTGCAAAGAGCTCAACCTGCTGGGTGCAAATTAATTTAATTACCATTTTAATATTGCATGTTCACATGACTAAAATACGTCAGTATGTAGTATAGCTAGTGTTGTATGTTCATTATTCTTCAACTGTGTTTTCTTTTGCAGGGTATTACAACATAAACCATAAACATAAACTTTATTTAGCATTGTAGTATTTGGAAACCTCATAATTGGCAACAGGATTATTCCTGAGTCCCTAGGCCAAAGGATGCCAATCATGATGTAACACAGTGATGTCCTCCAGCAGCATTGCCCCATTCCAGATGCTATTCCCAAATCAAAGGGCACCAAGAAGACACAATGATGTAACACAGTGATGTGCTCACGCAGAATTGCCCTATTCCCGACGCCATCCGCAATCAAAGTCACCAAGGCCTAGTCTAAAGTAAGTACCGATATAGGCATTTGATAGTATATTGTGTGCTATCAATTGGTCACTCTAACATGCCTTAAAAAAAAGGTCATCCATAAGTGAGAAAATAATGAGGTGCATCAAACGAAAAAGGAAAAACTGGTTCAAAAAAGAGATTACAGGCTGCAAAAAAAGTACTGGTTGAAGCAGGATCAGCTGCTGGTCAACAAAATTATTCCTTTAAAAACTGTCTACTGTTTTTACTTCTGCACAATCTACAATGTCAAGTTGTCTGTGAGTCAGTGACGGCCGGTCCATACGGGGCGCAGGGGGCGCAGCCCCCCCCTAATCCATGCGCCCAGCCCCTAATCTACATGCAGGGCGCACAGATTTCAATAGGGTTTTGTTTTGTTTTGAAGCACGTGATTAGAACCTGAGGCTCTAATTGGCTTAAAAAAGGGGTGGGCTCCAAACCCACCCACTTATGTGACAATAACTAATTAATATTTGCTCTTGTCTTCCTGCTTCTCCTCCCAGACAATCAGGAAGCGGGTCCTGAAACCTGATTGGCCAGGGAGTCTCAGGACTCACTTCCTGTTTGGCCGGGAGGAGAAGCAAAAGCCCTGGAGTGAGGAGCTTCTAAACTTCTTAGTCTAACCTCTTCATTTGACCTGAAGCAATGGGTACAGGCTTTTACTTACTCTGATGGCAACACGCTTGACCTTGTATTCTCCTACCTATGCACTCCATGCAAGTTCTAAAACAATCCTTTTCCTCTCTCCGACCACCACCTTATTAGTTTCTCTCTCCCCCTGTCTTCCACCACCTTTCCCTCCATCACCTGTAGAAACTTTCGCAACTTCAACTCCTCTCTCCTCTATTCTGCTACTGACCACCTCCATGACAAAATCTCTCCCCTATCCTGCCCCAACCAAGCCACGTCCATCTACAATAAATCTCTGTCCTCCCCCCTGGACAAGCTTGCTCCCCTCACTACACGCAGAATCAGGCCTCAACCCCTACAACCCTGGCAATCAGATGACACTAAAATTCTCAAAAAACGTAGTCGCGCTCTTGAGCGTCTATGGCACAAGACTAAGTCTCTCAAAGACTTCAACCAATACAAATCTGCCCTCCAAAAATACTATTCTTTCCTCCACACTGCCAAGCAAACCTATTTTACAACTCTTATTAACACCTTCTCATCCAATCCCCGTAAACTCTTCTCTACCTTCAACTCTCTACTTTGTCCTCCACCGCCTCCAACCACTGACTTACTCACTGCCCAGGAAATCGCTAATCACTTCAAAAGCAAGATTGATACAATCCGTGATGAAATCTCCATTCTACAGGTATCTCCCCCAGCTAAGACCCCATGTCAACAGGTACAACTGACACTCCCCCTATTCAAATCTGCTACTACAGACGAAGTTGCTAAACTCCTTTCTATCGCCCACCTAACCACCTGTCCCCTGGACCCTATTCCCTCTCAAATGCTATGGTCACCCTCTGACCCCATCCTACACTCTCTAACCCACATCTTCAATCTCTCCCTCACCTCTGGCATCTTCCCCGATGCTCTAAAACATGCACTGGTCACCCCCATACTCAAAAAGCCATCCTTGGACCCTACCAATCTTAACAACCTACGCCCTATCTCCTTGCTCCCCTTTTCCTCTAAACTCCTTGAACGCCTGGTTTACAACCAACTGAGTGACCACCTCATTAAAAACAACCTTCTTGATCCCCTTCAATCTGGATTTCGCCCTCAACACTCCACAGAAACTGCTCTTTTAAAACTCACAAATGACCTACTAACTGCAAAAACCAACGGACACTATTCTGTACTCCTACTTCTGGATCTTTCAGCTGCCTTTGACACGGTTGACCACCCCCTCCTCCTTCAAAAACATTACTCCCTCGGTCTCCGTGACTGTGCTCTTCAGTGGCTCTCATCCTACCTATCCCAACGCACCTTCAGTGTCACTTACAATTCTACTTCCTGCACTGCTCTTCCCTTCTCTGTCGGGGTCCCCCAAGGTTCTGTTCTTGGACCTCTTTTATTTTCAATCTACACCTCTTCCCTGGGTAAGTTGATAGCCTCTCACGGCTTTCAATATCATTTCTATGCTGATGACACACAAATCTATCTCTCCACCCCTCAACTCACTCCATCAGTCTCCTCACGCATCACTAACTTACTAACCGACATATCTGTATGGATGTCACACCACTTCCTCAAACTCAACTTGTCCAAAACCGAGCTTATAATATTTCCTCCCCCTCGTGCCTCTTCCCCTGACTTCTCTGTCAAGAGCAATGGCAAAACCATCCACCGTCCCCACATGTCAGCGTGCTAGGTGTTATCCTTGATTCTGAACTCTCCTTTCGGCCCCACATCCAATCACTTTCCAAAGCTTGCCGCCTCAACCTCCGCAACATCTCTAAACTACGTCCCTTTCTAACTAGTGAAACCACAAAGCTACTGATTCACTCTCTGGTTATCTCTCGCCTTGACTACTGCAACTTACTCCTCATTGGCTTACCTTTAAATAGACTATCCCCCTTCAGTCCATCATGAATGTTGCTGCCAGACTCATCCACCTTACAAACCGCTCAGTGTCTGCTACCCCTCTATGCCAATCCCTCCATTGGCTACCACTCGCCCAATGAATTAAATTCAAAATACTAACAATAAGTTACAAAGCCATCCACAACTCTGCCCCCAGCTACATCACTAACCTAGTCTCAAAATACCAACCTAATCGCCATCTCCGTTCCTCCCAAGACCTCCTGCTCTCTAGCTCCCTCATCACTTCCTCCCATATCCGCCTCCAGGACTTTTCCCGAGCCTCGCCTATCCTCTGGAATTCCCTACCCCAATCTGTCAGACTGTCTCCAAATTTATCCACTTTTAGGCGATCCCTGAAAACTTTCCTCTTCAGAGAAGCCTATCCTGCCTCCCTCTAACAACTGCACTATTTTCTCCATTAGCTCATCCCCCACAGCTATTACCCTTTTGTATAACTTTACCCTCCCTCCTAGATTGTAAGCTCTGACGAGCAGGGCCCTCTGATTCCTCCTGTATTGTACTTGTACTGTCTGCCCTAATGTTGTAAAGCGCTGCATAAACTGTCGGCGCTATATAAATCCTGTATAATAATAATAATAATGAGCAAATGCATCAGTGACGGCTGGTGCTCAGAATTTTTTAGGGGGCACAAGCAAACTGAAAAATTCTGGAAAAAAACCCATCAATTGCAGCTTCACTGTGCCCATCAATTGCAGCCACTGTGTCATCAATTGCAGCCACTGTGCCCATCAATTGCAGCCACTGTGCCCATCAAATGCTGCCACTGTGCCCATCAAATGCTGCCACTGTGCCATCAAATGCTGCCACTGTGTCATCGAATGCCGCCACTGTGACCCCCCCGCCCGCTTGCCGTCTGCCCGACACTTACCCTGTCTCGGTGGGGGAGCGGGTGACAATGGCAAGCGGTGTCCTCCATGTGTCTCCTCCCATCCTCTCCTCCCATCCTTTCCTCCTGATAGGCATCCAATCACAGCGCCTGTCGTTTCAGCCAATCAGGTAACAGGTAACAGACCCGAGCACCTGATTGGCAGAGAGGCGGTTCAGTGTTAGGAAATCGAATATTCATTCGCTGTTCTAACACAACTGGGTGATCTGCAAGCGCCAAGCATGGCGCTCGCAGGTCACATTTTTGGACGCCTATTAGAGCCTATGGCTCTAATCAGGTGCTTCAAAAACACCCCCTGCCACTGTAATTCAGGTGCCCGACACCCAATAAGGGGCCGGGCACCTGATTAGGGGGTGGCAGCGGTAGCCATGGATAGATTCATGCAATGCGTGAATCTATCCATTGGTCATAGAGGGGTGGCTAGAGAGAGGGGGCGGCACCCGTGCACCCTTATGGACACACCGCCATTGAAATGCATATCTGTCTGCAGAAAAGAGGGTACTGTAGATATTGATACTCCAGATTTATTTTCAGACCAAACTACTCTGGTGAACTCATTTGTCACAAATGCATGCAGCACTCTTCTGAAGCTTTCTGTTAAGTCTTCACTTGAAACCCGTAAGCCTCAGAAAAGGCTTACAAGGTAAAGAAGAATGCTTGGAGAATTATCAGGGGATTAGTCCCTTTTTAACACTCTTGAATGGTTTCAATACTGGGCTTTCTATGTAGTCAATAATCAGGCAACAACTACCGGTAAATTGGAGTAAAATTTCTAATAAAATTAAACTTTGATCCATGATATGTCATATTTAGACCCAAACAGTTTAGCCATATCAAAAAAAGTGACATTGCAACAAAAGCTTTGCGAACAGTCACACAGTTGGCTTATCCTGATATTGTTCAACTTAAGGATTAACTACGTTCCAAAGAAAATTATCCAGTTCTAAAGAAACCATGCCCTTCTCAATATATCAATGATGACTTTATTGAGAATGAAGGCCTTAATGATGTAACAAATATAGCCTATGACAACTGTCTTACTTGTTGCTATGTGATTTTTTATGACCATAACTTGTTTATGATGACATCCATGGTCAATTCTTCAGTTCTCCAAAAATTCTCCTTCAAAGCTGAATACAAAATTACAGTTAACATACTCATGTCAATGTAGAAATTTGTGAACCAACATAGATTTGCGTCTGATTCCCTGGGTCAGGGTGAGTGATCCAGGGAGGCTGGAATGACTTATCAGCAAGGCCAGACTTACCATTAGGCTTGGCTGGGCTCAAGCCCATGGGCCCCGCCCAATAGAGGGTCCCACGGGCCCCAGCCGAGTGTACTCGGCTATACTCGGCTAGTTCCGCTCACAGTCACACCTAGTCCCGCCCTATGATGGACATAACACAGGGACTGGGCATGACTGTGAGCGGAGCTAGCCGAGTACAATCTGCTATGTATGTATATCGGCTCCGCTCACAGTCACGCTCAGTCCCGCCATTGGACCTGTGTTATGTCTATCATAGGGCGTGACTGGGCGGGACTGGGCGGGACTGGGCGGGACTGGGCGGGACTACGAGAAGAGCCGAGAAAAGCCGTCAGTAGCGAGATACACAGGACCGGTTCTGTGTATCTCGGCGGCGCCATATTTAAACTGCAGTGACACTGACAAGTCACTGCAGTTTAACTGCAGCCTGGGCAAGGCTGCAAATGACAAGGACAAGGCTGCAGATGGACACTGATAAGGCTGCAGTTGGAGGCTGCAAGGCTGCAAATGACACTGACATGGCTGCAAGGCTGCAAAAGACACTGACAAGGCTGCAAGGCTGCAAATGACACTGATAAGGCTGCAAATGACACTGGACAAGCATGCAGATGGACGCTGTGCAAGGCTGCATTGATGAGCATTTAAATGTAAGGTTTTTTTCCTTAAATAGTTTTTATCCTTAAAATTCCTTAAACTCTTATCTTGAGGTTTGCTGATTGGTTATTGGCAGTTACGTAGTGCCTTGTTTACTGTCGTTGAGAAAACCTGTCTGCATTAGACAGTGATGTAATGACGGAAAACGGTTTCAGAGTGGCTCACTTAAAAGAAAACGAAAGGTTTAAAGTAATGTATAGAAGGTAGGACCCGAAAGTGACTCAAGCCCAGGGGCCCCCACCACCTTAAGTCCTGCCCTGCTCATCAGACAGCATCTGATACCTCCCCCTACTTTCTGGAACTTTACAGAAACTTCAAGAAGACTGGGAGAGAGGTTAGGGGGAGCTGCTTGGAGTATTGACGAAGGCCTCAACCAACCCCTGGCCACATGGGCTGGCAGGAGAAGGGACCTCCTAAATACCCAGGGTCAGGCCAGCAGTGGGCAGTGGAGTTTGGGTGGAAGCTGGAGAAGGAGTGCTAAGGAAGCTGTTTGAGGCCCTTGAGAGTAGCCCTCTACTCTGGGGGGGTGACCTCAGGGCCTGGGGCATGTTGTAGGAGGGATCCTCTGACAACACAAGGAGGAGTCCTGTTAAGTGGCACAGGAGCAGGTGTGAAGGCAGCAGGAGCCAGCGAGCACGTCCAGGAGATCTCCAGGGAGAAGACAGCTGGGTGGCTGGTGAGTGAGACAGACGGGGAGGACTGAAAGGCAGTCTGAGAGGACTGAGGAGTGGCAGTCTGAGATAGTTGTAGAGTCAGTCTGGGAGGACTGTGAAAGATTACCCAGGAGGGCTAGTGAAAGGGGCAGCTGCAGTCAGGTGGGCTGGAAGTGCCTGAAGAGATGGTGCTGGGATCAGTAGCCACAGGAGGGTGGCTGGACACTGGGACTTTTCTACACACCAAAGGGGCCCACGATCCCTATCTGTAAAGGGATTTACTGGATCTGACTGAGTGCCTTGTCAGATCCCCACAAACAGTGTTCCAGCTGGGCTTGAGTGTTCTGCAGGCAAGATTTGTGCAGGAGGCAGAAGAGGGGTGTATATACGGATTGTATATAGTTGTGTCCCTGAAAAGTTATTTTGCTGAAAAGTCAAGTGGGCATCCCATAATATCTCTATCCCCATCCAAGTTGAATACCCCTGATAAACAAAAAAAAACAAAGTTGCTGGACTGTTTCCTGACTTGTGATACTTTGCCTTTTACTGAGGTGAATGGCTTTCCATGTCTCCAACAGTTGTATCTCAGTTGATTATACAGTTGTTCATACCTAAGGCTTGGTTTACACTTTTGCTAGTGTGGGAATGTGTGTAAATGGAATGCGTTCCCACAACAGTAAACACCCACAGGCAAAACACACTGCTGTTTGCTTGGAGTTCACTTTTAATTTAATATTTTCTCCATACTCCAAATGTTATCCTCTACGTTTGTTAAGCTGAGTTTACATCACAGCTTTAAAGGTTTGTTAACGTTTTTTGTTATAAATCAATCAACCTGTGTGGCAAGCTGGGGGGTATTTACAGAAACATTCGGCCGTCTGTAATTACCGCTTAAGGATTGCCCCACGTACATATACTGCGGCAGGGCAGCCCTTAAGCGCAAAATCACATACCTTTATGTTTTTTTTGCCTTTGGGTCTGGTGCGCACGCAGGCGCCACGGGCGACCTTCTCCCACTATGATTGGACACAGTGGGAGCCAATCGGTGGGTCCGGCGGACCTGATGTTTGCTGGGAACCCGGCAATCATTCCGAAAAAGGCAGATCGCTGTTCTGCTAGTAAGGAAGACAGAGATCTTGTGTTTCTGCTAAGCAGGAACATGGATCTCTGTTTACCTACAGTTAAACCACCTACCCCACAGTAAGAAAGCATTCCCAGGAAACACATTTACCCTTTGATCGCCCCTGATGTTAACCCCTTCCCTGCCAGTGTCATTAGTACAGTGACATTGCATTTTTTTTTAGCACTGATTACTGTATTGGTGTCACTGGTCCCCAAAAACTGTCACTTAGTGTCAGATTTGTCTGCCGCAATGTCGCAGTCCCGCTAAAAATTACTGATAGTAAACTAATTAAAAAAGTAAAACTAAAAAAAAAATTCCATAAATATATCCCATAGTTTGTAGATGCTATAACTTTTGCGCAAACCAAACAATATACGCTTATTGGGATTTTTTTTTACCAAAAATATGTAGCAGAATACATATTGGCCTAAATTGATAAAGCATTTGATTTTTTACATTTTTTTATTGGATGTAGCAGAAAGTAAAAAATATTGTTTATTTGTTCAAAAGGACATACATTTTATTTGGGTACAGCATCGCACGACCGCGCAATTGTCTGTTGAAATAACGCAGTGCCGTATCACAATAAATAGGCTGGTCCGGAGGGGGGTGAACCATCTGGAGCTGAAGTGGTTAAGTAAAGTTATTAAGACATTTTGTTCAGAAGACAGAGTTGCTTTTCCATCTCTCTTGAATATAAGGCATTGATAACATTGTTTGGTTCTGGAGAGCACGTGTCCCACGATGAAGGGGGTATCTGGTCACTTTAATGGTAATAAAGTTTTTGTGTTCTAGAGAGAGACAAGACACTGAGAATGAGGCATTACATACACTGATCGATTTTGGAACCAAAATAAAAAGCTACACAATGTCCTCACCTCAATAGTAAACCAGCCTCTTAAAAGTGCCCAGGGACACAAGCTGGACATTAACTGGCAGTAAATCCTCTGGTCAGTGGTTATTTTTGCAGTTTGAAACATCTTTAGGGAACATTAAATAAATCCATGGACTGCGGTACTTATCTTAGACATCATGGGAAGAATAAAACATGTTGGTTTATATTTCAGCGTTAACATAATATTTTACTTGCTGTCTGAACTTTAGAAGGACACTATAGGCCTTCTACTTGTCTTTTTTGCGACTGCTACTAAAATCTTGTGCAGTGTTGTGAACAATCCCAAGGAAGAATTCTTTCAGATGAAGGATCCATATGTTTATTCGAGATCTACAGGGTTCAATGACAACAAAAGGCCACCTCTTTACATATTTATCAAAATCAGCATAAACCCAATATTTATTCAACAATTTATTTTATTTTTAAAAATATGAAAACTGTGTCAGACATTTTCACCTATTGTTAATCCTTAAAAAGTATTCGTAAATGCATTTTTTTTTTAGTTTTGGGTAGGGTTGGAAAGGCATAGACCCTTTGTCACTGTGTTATTATTGTCTGTGCCCCTGCTGGAATAATTCGGAAATTTGATCATTGTCATCAGTACGGAAAATGATGGAAAAAAAGCAATTTTTTTTTCTTTTAAATTCTTATGTTTATGAAAGAAATTTGAGTTACATCACAGGGTATCGGATAAGTTTTGATTTATCACCAGAAAAGGAATAAAGGAGAAATCTTCCAAAAGGGACCACTGTTCTTGTGACAATTTTTCTAAGATGGAAATTCCATTCACTTTGGAAAGATTTCATCATTCTCGATAGCATCTTCAGGGCAAGTTGTGAAGACAAATGTCCCAAGTGGGGGTCTTAACCTTCTCTGGTGTTTTTAAAACTTAAAAAAATAAAGATTGGCCTTTACATACAGTTTAAAATGAAGCAAATCTAAGACGTGCCTAAGATAATAAATGTAAACAAAAGCAGGCAAGATTGATAAATTTTTATCTAAAAAAATCTTGTATTCTGAAAACTGTACATAGTAAGTAAGCGTACTTATAGTGTTCATTGAATTATCTCCTTTATTATTTAACATGCCTTTATTTATATTTGATCTACATTTAAATGCACAAAAAAATCCAAAACACTGCTAGGGGTGCCTGAGCAGTTCCAGTAATTGTTTTTATTTTTTCTCTATTTTAAATGTGCAAAAAATAGAAACCCATAGTAACTGGGCAAATTTCACTTTACTAGTCAGAAAATAAAATTAATTTGGACTGTAATCTGCTACTACGCTCAGTGTTTTTTTGCAATTACTAAAAATAAAAACCTGATTTTGCTCAACCACCTCTTGAATAAATGTCAGAAAGTCTCAATAAATCTCAAAAAAATGACTTCAACTCACTATAGAAAGATTGGAAAAAAGTTTATTGTCAAACAAGTATATAGAAAAAAACCTAAATCTATAAAAATGGTACCACACCACACATTCTCAAGCATATTGATAAAAAGCATAGACATCCACCTCACTCATTATGTATCGTATACTGCCAGTGACCATAAATATATATGAGTATAATTCCCCACTAATTTATGAATTATCACATGATGGAGACAAAGAAACTTAGTGGTCCTCAAAGGATCATGTATGGGAGGCTCTGAGGTAGTCCTTAATGTAGGTATTAATGGCACTATAGAGACTTTAGTTTAGATTGGATATGCAAACAAGTGACCATTGTCTAGAATGTGAGGTTTGATGAGTATAGTCCATAGAGGAATCTCAGGGCCTGAGACCACCACAGACAACAGGATCTGATAAGTATCACTGTACATATGCTTCTTGTGAATGTTCGAATATTGACTTTGATGTAACTTTAGGATTTACAAGGACTTCCTATGTTATACTGTTGGGGATATGCAATAGAGTCCCCAGAAGAGTACTTTTGGATTGGTTTCTCCTTACAGTTGTAATACAATACCTACAGTGCGAGGGAGGATTTAAAAGTACATTGATATTTCCTGGCATGGGTATACAGGCATGACTTTCTGCTGACCCACAAGGAATGCTGAAGTTTTGTTTCAAGTTTGGATCAATTAACTTCCTATAGACCACTGTATTACAACTTGTACACCTTTACTGGATTTCCCTATGAACTATACTCATCAAACATCACATTTTGGACAATGGCCACTTGTTTGAATATCCAATCTCAACAAAGGTCTCTATGGAGCCATCAATACCTACATTAAGGACTACCTCAGAGCCTCCTATGTATAATCCTTCGAGGATTAGTATGTTACTTTGTGCCCATCAGTTGGCAATTCATAAATAAGTGGTTAATTATACTATCTATTTATGGTCACTGGCGGTATACAATACAATATGAGTGAGGTGGATATCTGTGCTTTTTATCAGTATGAATGAGATTGTGTGGCGTGGTACCATTTTTATAGATTTCGATTTTTTCTATATACTTGTTTGATACCAATAACCTTTTTTTTAGTCAGTCCAGTGAGTTAAAGTAATGTTTTGAGATTTATTGAGACTTTCTGACATTTATTCAAGAGGTAGTTGATCAAAATCAGGTTTTTATTTTTAGTTATATGCATTATGTCTCTTTGCCGATAGCTCCCACTCTTATTACATACTATACAAGACACTAACTTATGAATTTTTCTTCTTTTATGATCAGGGGCAGTACCTTGAGAGTTCGCTCCTTGAGTGTGTTTTGTCATAGTGTTTTTTACTTGACACTAAATGCAATGATAATATGCATTATGATATGACCTTACTTTGAATTTATATTGAATATTAGAATACTAGAGGTAGGGTTCCCAATAAACAGCAGCTGAAAACCTCTGCCACCCCAGCAGAAAAATATCAATCTCAGAACGAGTGCTAAAAAGTCAATGTCCCTTTAATGTCCCTTCAGAGGAATCTTCAGGGCCTTTTTGTTCAATAAAATGCATCTGCTATAAAAACCATCTCTTTATTCTTGAGTCATTGATCTCTTTGAAATCTCAAAAGAAAAAAAGAAGTGACTGTATAATGTACTATGAAAAACAAAAAAGAATTTGGGACCTACAGTCGAAAATAGTATGCTTAATTTATTGTTCACCGATTTGGTGTTGTCACTCTAGCCTAGTAAGCATATAAAAAAGTAGTCCTTGTATAAGGCAACAGGGAAGGAAAGAGGCTATTACTGTGACAATAAGTAGGACATACAGTAATGGGTACAAATGTACAAATTTTATTGATTTCAAAAAGTTCCCATTAAAACAGTGTACACCGAGGGAATGGTCTTCCCCGATCGAGAAATACACTGCCACACGAATGTGTATGTCACACATGCTTACAAGTATCAAAACAAGGACAACATAAAACACAAATAACAAAAACGTCCGGAAGTCAAGTGTTTCAACACTCAGGGTACTGCCAGGGCAATCTGCTGTATATTGTGTATCAAATAGGTTCTATTAAGGTAGTCTCCTGTGTGTGAACCCCTTGGGGGCTCGAGCTGGGGGGAAGGATGTGGGGGGAACTGCTACTGAAAAGAGGATTCTCTGAGTATAAGCCCATATTCCATATAGGGTGGAAGTGGTCCCTGCAATTAGTGGATTGAAGTTGGAAGTTCATGCAATCCCATGTAATCATGGGCAGTGAATTAAGTCTCTAATCCTTTTGCAGAGAAAACTCCTTGGAATGTGAAGATGGCTATAACTGAGGACAGCTGGACTTGACCAGAGATTCCTAGGACCTAATTCCCCTAATGCTGTATATGGAAAGATCCTGATACTACGTCCATTGCTGACTGCATTAAGGACATCAGAGGTGGTGGCTGGGTCCTACTGGTGTGCAGCCTAGTGTGTGGTAATTTCAGGGGGACACTTCTGGCCCAAGGATTAAGACCACACAATGGTGTATGAGGTCATATACTGGGTAAGAATCTGATTACCCCTGTATGTGGTCTGCACCTCTCACCCACAGGTGGAGTAGTAAAGGGGGGATTCCCGGTTATTGAAAATCATATGTGGTGGATATTCCGCAAGGAGCATGAGTTCTCAGATCTGTGCAAACTGTCAGGGGTGAGTGTGCATGGCGAATCGAGGATATAAAGGCATAATTGCCTATGTCTTGTACCGAGATAAATGTCAATTGTATCCTACCATTGCTGATCTGATCAGAGGGTGCTCTGCTTCATGCCGTTCTCATAATCCACATTGTATCGATATGAGGTACAGCAAACGCCGGCTGAAATAACCTGGGAGTCCTCCCGCTGACTTGTCCACTGTCCCCGCTCAGCTCGCCAACCCGACAGGGGATGCCACAGATGGTGTCTCACAACGCTGATGACGTCAACACATTTCGTAATACGGTTGCCTAGCTTTGTCTAGACATTATTTGTGTTTTATGTCGTCCTTGTTTTGATACTCGTAAGCACGTGTGACATGTACATTCATGTGATCTTCTCGATCAGGGAAGACAATTCCCTCGGTGTACACTGTTTTAACTGAACCTTTTTGAAATCAATTGTATCACCCTCTAGTTAGTGTGTTAGAGAGAGATAGCATTTTTGCTAGTGTAGGTAAATTGTCAGGTTTGGCTCTCTGGATTGAGAGTAACTCAGAGCAGAGCTGGAGACTCACAGGCAGCATCACCAAGACCTGCCACTTCTTTCCAGAGCCTTCTAGAATATTCTGGAAAGAAAGGAAGAGAGGGGTGGTGGAACTGCCTGGGATGTTTTGAGAAGCCCTGACCAATCCCCCAAATGGATTGGCAGGGGGCAGGCCTCCTTGAAATACTCAGGGTCAGCCCAGCTGGGGAGGAGTTGGTTGGATGGAAGCTGTAGATGGAGTGCTGGGCTGCCGTGGCCTTCGAGGGAGCTCCCCAGTCTGGGGGGGGTGACCTTGGGCTTGGGGCTCATGACACACAGAGGTGTCCTGGACAGGTGGCATGGGAGCAAGAGAGGACAGCAGCAGGAGAGCACTGCCAGGCAAAGACTCCAGGAGAGAAACAACAGGTCACAGCCAAGAGGGCTGGTGAGTGACACACAGCCAGGAGAGGACTGGGGAGGCACACCTGAGGGGACTGGGAAATTGTAGCCTGGGATGGGTGTAGAGCCAGTGGAGTGTACTGTGGTGGCACAGGCAATGGAGAGAGGTAGCTGCAGCCAGGAGGGCTGGCAGTTCCTGACGAGGTGGTACTGGGAGCAGTAACCACGAGGACAGCTAGCACTAGGACTTTATACATTTATGCTACACCAAAGGAAAATTATACACATAGTGTGATACTGTAAAACTTGTAAACAATAAAGTTTTACAAGAAGGTTGGAAAACTTTGACTGCTATTGGTTTACCCCGATAAGTTGGTGCCATGCCTCCTCCCTGCTTCATCTACACACAAGCTGTCACCCACCCAATGTGACTGTACATGTTTATGGATATGCTTACTTCTCAGCAGTTACAAGAGAGCACTCAGATTGTACCTACACATCCTACCATCTACTAGTGCAGGGGTTCTCAACCGGGGGGCAATCATACTCTTAGGGCACAAAGAAATTAAACATCTTACCACTTCCCAGTATTGATAGTTGATATCCCTGTCTAGGCCCTAAGCATACTTTACTCTAGAATAGAAATGTCTTTTTAAAATATTTTTGATAGATCAGAAAAAAACCTAATGTTAATTTCCATTTCGCTTGTTTTGTGTTTTATTTTTTGCCATTTTTGTATAAACAAGTTCTATATATTCCTTTTGATTTTCTTTCAGCTGCTCTGTTCCTAGTTATCCATATCTAAATGAAACAAAGCTATTGACATCTAGTGATGATGGTGATTTGGGCAGTCTGGGATATAAAGACATATTGGGCAATCTATTGGGGATTTGTAACCTCTGTTGTTGAGAGCCAATCACAGTCTCCTGACATGTGAATTGAATGTGGGGAAACCCATTCTCAATTCGTAATGGTGTGAACCCAACCTTATGGAGTGACTCAGGGTATCATCACCAAACAATATGGTGAGGGAAAGGTAAGGGAGGCTTTGGGACTTTCAATGTACCCCTAGTGTCACTTATGTATGATTCAACAGAACATATAAGTTAATAAAACACAAATTTATTAAAGTGGAGTTCCACCCAAAGATGGAACTTCCACTTTTTGGATTCCTCCCCCCCTCCGGTGTCACATTTGGCACCTTTCAGGGGGGAGGAGGAAACAGATACCTGTCTAATACAGGTATTTGCTCCCACTTCCTGGCATAGATCACTGCAGAGCTTGCGGTGACCTACGCCACTTCCGGCGCCTACACTGTCCTCCCCCGCTGTATTCTGGGAGACACACAGGTCCCAGAACACAGCAGGGACCAGAGAGGATGCGCAGCGTGATTCGCGCATGCGCAGTAGGAAACCAGGAAGTGAAGCCGCACGGCTTCACTTCCTTATTCCCTTACCAAGGATGACGGTGGCAGCAGCCGAGAGCCGACGGATGGATCGGCTTCGGCTGCCTACATCGCAGGCTCCCTGGACAGGTAAGTGTCCATATATTAAAAGTCAACAGCTGCAGTATTTGTAGCTGCTGGCTTTTAATATTTTTTTTTCGGCGGACTTCCGCTTTAAATACAGTTTAAAACCATATAGAAATCATATTATGTCTAATATCTAATGTTTAATATGATTTCTATATGGTTTTAAACTGTGTTTTGTTAACTTATATGTTCTTTTGAATCATACATACGTGACACCAGGGGTATATTTAAAGTCCAAAAGCCTCCCTTACCTTTCCTTCACCAGTTCTATGAGAAGAAACAGTTTTTATGCTGCTTCAGATTAATTCTGTCAGAAGAACATCATTTACTAGCTGTGTAATGTGGGGGGTCTACTTGACTGGATATAATGTGAAATTAGGTTCATTTTTGGTAGGCCCTTAAACCTCATAAATAAGGTAAACATTTTACTAACCATATAGTATATATAAGTTAAATCCAGCAGAGATAACAGGAGAAATAAAAATGCAGCAAAATGGAGGACCGCACTTTCAATGAGAGTAACCCCTACGGCCCTTTTCACACTGGGGCGGGGGGTGGCGTCGGCGGTAAAACGCCGTTATTGTAAGCGGCGATTTACCGTCGGTATTCGGCCGCTAGCGGGGCGGTTTTACCCTCCGCTTGCAGCCGAGAAAGGGTTAAAAACCACCGCAAAGCGCCAGTGCAGAAGCTCTTTGCCGGTAGTATAGCCGCGCTGTCCCATTGATTTCAATGGACAGGAGCGGTGTATACACCGCTCCTTTACCGCTCTGAAGATGCTGCTAGCAGGACTTTTTTTCCCGTCCTGCTAGTGCACTGATCCAGCGTGAAAGCCCTCGGGGCTTTCACACTGGAAAGACAGCAGCGGCTGTTTCGGGTCGGTTTGCAGGCGCTATTATTAGCGCAATAGCGCCTGCAAACCGCCCCAGCATGAAGGGGCCCTTAGTGTGAGCTGGATTTCTCAAAACTGGAAATAGAAAATGTGCTTATGTTCAACAGGAGCCAGTTAGATTTCAACTCATGTTTACAGAACAGAGTAATTAAAGCTAAAAATTTGATTGGTTACTATAAGCCACACCTCCTATTTTATTTTTTTTCAAACTTTCTTTAATGTGTACAATATGTCCACCAGAAAACGTTTAGCTAGCATAGAAACATAGAAAAGTGACGGCGAATAAAGACCAAGTGGTCCATCATTTTCTGCCCCATTTTATTTTTTTAATTCCTGTGTTTTTTTAGTTCCTTGGATGGAGTGGGGAAGGATTAGACACCTGTCAGGTTTTTACTGCTAGTCCAAGACCACATTAGATAAATGTTTGTGTTTTACTACGCTGTGTTACAATAAGTACATGCACCCAAGAAGTGTCAGAAACGTGCAGCATGGGGAGCTAATGCAGACAGGTAAGTATTCACGTTATTGTATTGAAGGGGGGCAGCTGGATGTACTTTCCTACAGAAGCAACAGGAAAGCTTTAAAACATACTGTTTTATTTCCATTGGCCTTTCTATTTCTGTTAACCGCTTGTCGACCAGCGCACGACGATGTAGGCCGGCACAATGGCATGGCTGCACAAATGGGCGTACCTGTACTTCCCCTTTAAGACGCGACATTGTGGGCGCGTGCACGCCCGCCGCATACTCCGTGTCTCGATGTCCGCTGGTGTCTCACGATCGTGTCCCGGTGCGGCAGAACGGGGAGATGTAAACAAGGCATTTCCCTGTTCTGCCTAGCAACATGACAGGGATCTTCTGCTCCCTGTCATTGGGAGCAGTGATCTCTGTCATGTTGTTGTTGAGCCTATCCCCCCTACAGTTAGAATCACTCCCTAGGACACACTTAACCCCTTGATCGCCCCCTAGTGTTTAACCCCCTTCCCTGCCAGTTTCATTTACATAGTAATCAGTGCATTTTTATAGCACTGATCACTGTATAAATGACAATGGTCCAAAAATAGTGTCAAAAGTGTCCGATGTGTCCGCCATAATGTCGCAGTCACGATAAAAATCGCAGATCGCCGCCATCACTAATAAAAAAAATTTATAATAAAAATGCCATAAATCTATCCCCTATTTTGTAGATGCTATAACTTTTGCGCAAACCAATCAATATACACTTATTGCGATTTTTTTTTACCAAAAATATGTAGAAGAATACATATCAGCCTAAACTGAGAAAGAAATTAGTTTTTTAATATATTTTTGGGGGATATTTATTATAGCAAAAAGTAAAAAATACTGCTTCTTTTTCACAATTGTCGGTCTTTTTTTGTTTATAGCGAAAAAAATAAAAACCGCAGAGGTGATCAAATACCACCAAAAGAAAGCTCTATTAGTGAAAAAAAAAGGACGTCAATTTTGTTTAGGTGCAACGTGGCACGACAGCGCAATTGTCAGCGACGCAGTGCTGTATCGCAAAAAGTGCTCTGGTCAGGAAGCGGGTAAATTCGTCCGGGGCTGAAGTGGTTAATGAATGATGGCACTGTAATTATTTTAATTTACAAAAAAACTCTAAGTTTCTTTTTCCTAATCAATATACAGCTGTCACATGACCCAGATCTTCCCCAGCTTGTCTGCAGGGAAACATAGTCCTCTACGGCTAGTAAAAAAAAACAAAAAAAAAACAGTCTTTGGAACACAGAGTAAAAATTAAAATCAATACATTTTTTTAAATTGTCATACAAATATATATTTGAAATACATTTTTTAGAATTTTTTGGCAATAACATGGTGTGGGTGGATTTCTGCCAGTTACAGGCTTTGGCACACGTTTCGTCACAGCCTGTGTCTAATGCCGCGTACACACGGTCGGACTTTTCAGCTACAAAAGTCCGACAGCCTGTCCAACAGACTTCCGGAGGACTTTCGGCAGACTTGCGGCGGACTTGTGGCAGACTTTCTAACGAACGGACTTGCCTACACACGACCACACAAAAGTCCGATGGATTCGTACGTGATGACGTACACCAGACTAAAATAAGGAAGTTCATAGCCAGTAGCCAATAGCTGCCCCAGCGTGGGTTTTTGTCCGTCGGACTAGCACACAGACGAGCGGATTTCGGGGTCCGTCGTAGTTACGACGTAAAGATTTGAAGCATGTTTCAAATCTAAAGTACGTCGGATTTGAGGCTAAAAAAGTACGTTGAAAGTCCGGAGAAGCCCACACACGATCGGATTACCAGCCAGCTTTAGTCCGTCAGCGTCCGTTGGACTTTTGTAGACGAAAAGTCCGACCGTGTGTACGCGGCTTTAGAATAAGAGGGAGGAGAAGCCTCCATCAATCAACATGTAATATTGTATTTAGCTGGTTAGTGGGCATGGAGGAGGGGGGAGGGAATGGGTTGTCATTTACCACTGTGTATACACCTACATGTGTGACTCTATAGTCACATGAGCTGCTCAGATGTGATAGGGAGGAAATGCTCAACATAGAAATTCCATAAAAACTGAGCATGTGCAGAGCTGCTAACAATGTTTTGCAAAATAGACTTGCAGAATACAGAAAATCAGTCTCATATTGATTGGGTGAGTATGAACAGCATGTAATACAGCTTTTATGGATGATTTATTATGATGTGGGTTTAGAGACACTTTAAGTATTAACAGTGGAACTCTTTATTCAATTTGTTAAAAACACATTAGGTACAGGTGTGTTATGCACCACTTTTGAAATTATCAAATGTATTTTTTTGGGCTGTTAGCTTCTAATACAGCTTTTTTCTTTTATAGAAACATGTTTTCATGCATTCTATGTGTTTTCTTCAAACAGCTCAGCTATGCTGCCTTAAAAATTAATACAATTTTCTAGACATTTATTTACCGAATGGTTTTAAATGTCTGAACGTGATGTATGATGATGTCACGATTTCATGAAGTTAGACAGAGAAATGGAGATCAGCAGGAATGAATTAAAGCAACTGTCAATGGAAATAGGCAGATCTATCCAGAATGCATATATCGTGTGGGAGGACTTTTCTTTCAATTCTAAAATTAAACCTATGACTAAGAAAATTGGCTAATCTTTTGAACGTTTCTGTGCCATAAACAAAAGCTGAAATTGCATGGTTGTGGAAGCTTTAAATAACATTTTATGCATGCTACCAGAAAATTTCTAGGATGGAAAGGAACTGTTTCTTTTTTTTAATTATTTATTTAACATGAGTTCTGTAAAGAAAATCTGTCATGGGTGAAATACAGAGCTGCTATAACTGATCTCCTGAAAATACTAGTGCCTTGGCTGACCCTGTGGTTTCAGTGCTTCATGCGCCATTGTGGTACAATGAGTATGCAGATCACGACTTCTGACTTCACTCTGATTTCATTTGCTTCATGCTTGCTTCCTAACTGTGACTGAAAAAGTATTGAAGCCTGAAGCAGCCAGGGAACTAGTATTTTCAGAAGAAGGCCAATAGCAGTTCCTATATTTTCTTCTAACATACTGTACCTCCCAACATTCAGAGATGGGAATGAGGGACATGTTTGAGTAATTTAAACCAAAGAGACATCCTATCCCCACCTATGTCATGAAATACGTACATTTCTGTGCATTTACAGATGACTACTATGGTCAATATTAGCAATAAGGCCTCATGCACACTGGATGCTATAAAAACACCAGTAGCGTTAGCTGTACAAAGCTGCAGCATTTTTGCAGTAGCTTTTTTTTAGCTGTTGCATTTATTAGCTTTTTTTTTAGCAAAATTATACTCCCACTAAAGCTTATGGCACAAAAATGCTGACAAACGCTGAATAGCCACGTTTTTCAGCGTTTTTAATCTTTTATCAGAGTTACAGGGTTTTTACAGCTGAAAAACTCCTTTCAAGGCCTTGCACACTGGATGTTTTTGCAGCTGCTGTTTTTGGCTTCAGGCTTTTTTTTTCTGCAGTCAATTACCTCCCCAGCATGTTATCCTATGTGTCCATGCACAGTTTTTGGCAGGGGCGTTTCCTGGTGCCTCCATGGCAGCATACCTGTGACAAGCTCCGCCTTGGCTCCTCCCTCAGGACCAGTGAATATTATAAAAGTAAAGGATTAGTAAACTCCCAGCATTCTCCTCTTTTTCCTCATAGCCAGTGAATGGTGGTCGAACATTCCTCACCTCTGCAGCCAGCAGCTTCTAGCTGGGTTCAAGCCTTTCCCAGGTGCAGTCCCTATTCTTGGGCAGCTAAATGCGCTAATAAGATAGGGAGCCCCTTCTGTGGGTCTTTTGGGACAGCAGTTGTCTTTTAACTAAGAGCTGCTATCCGCATTTATATACTGGTATTTGCTCAAGCCCGCAGCAGAGAAAGCAGCAGTATTTATTTTTCACTTAGCCTTATGCCGCGTACACACGGTCGGACTTTCCGGCATACTTGGTCCGGCGGACCAGAGTGTGCCGGACAATCCGCCCGTGTGTGGGCGGCGGCGGACTTTTCCGGCGGACTTCTTCCCAAAAGCCCGCCGGACCTAGATTTGAAGAAAGTTTCAAATCTTTCCGTCGGACTCAGTTTCGGGCGGAAAGTCCACTCGTGTGTGTGCTGGTCCGACGGAAAGCCCGCTCGTGTGTAGGCTGGTCCGACAGACCAAATACGACACGAGGGCAGGGTATTGCATCTCGCGCTCGCTGCAATAGGAAAAACAAATCTTCCTATTGCGGCGAGCGCGGGGCATACCAGGCCCTTAGGTCTGGTATGGATTATAAAGGGAACCCCGCTACGCCGAAAAAACGGCGTGGGGTCCCCCTAAAATCCATACCAGACCCCGATCCGAGCACGCAGCCTGGCCGGTCAGGAAAGGGGGTGGGGACGAGCGAGCGCCCCCCCCCCTCCTGAACCGTACCAGGCCGCATGCCCTCAACATGGGGAGTGGGTGCTTTGGGGGAGGGGGGCGCCCTGCGCCCCCCCCCCAAAGCACCTTGTCCCCATGTTGATGAGGACAAGGGCCTCTTCCCGACAACCCTGGCCGTTGGTTGTCGGGGTCTGCGGGCGGGGGCTTATCGGAATCTGGGAGCCCCCTTTAATAAGGGGGCCTCCAGATCCCGGCCCCCCACCCTATGTAAAAGAGTATGGGGTACATGGTACCCCTACCCATTTACCTAGGAAAAAAGTGTAAGTAATAAAACACACTACACAGGTTTTTAAAATATTTTATTAAACAGCTCCGGGGGGGGGATCTTCCTCCGGCTTCGGGGGTCTTCTTCCGGCTTCGGGGGTCCCTCCGCTTCATCTTCTCCCGGCGTCCGGTTGGTTCTTCTCCGCTCTCCGGCCTCTTCTCCCGGTGTCGCAGGTCTTCGGCCGGCCCCTCCGCTGTCTTCATGTAGCTCTATTGCCAGCGGAGGTCCGGACTTCTGGGCTTCTTGGCTTCTTGGCTTCTTGGCTTCTCTTCTCTTCCCCCAGATGTTGACACGACGCTCTATCCGGCTGGACTGGTCTCTGAGGGCTGCGTTGTGACTTATATAGGCGGAGACCCCGCCCCCATATGATGTCACAGTCCCTGGGCATGCTGGGACTGTGACGTTTTAGGGGGCGTCCCCCAAAGCACCCACCCCCCATGTTGAGGGCATGCGGCCTGGTACGGTTCAGGAGGGGGGGGGCGCTCGCTCGTCCCCACCCCCTTTCCTGACCGGCCAGGCTGCGTGCTCGGATCGGGGTCTGGTATGGATTTTAGGGGGGGCCCCACGCCGTTTTTTCGGCGTAGGGGTTCCCCTTTATAATCCATACCAGACCTAAGGGCCTGGTATGCCCCGCGACGGGGCTCGCAAGGTGTCAATCTCGCCGATAAAAGCGGCAAGATTGACATCCTTTTCTAGTCCCGTCGCACCTGAATTACGTTCAAAATGAACGGACTTGTCCGTGTGTGGGCAAGTCCGTTCATTCTGAAAGTCCGCCGGAACTCCGGCGAAAGTCCGTCGGAAAGACGGGCGGACTTAGCCCGCCGGAAAGTCCCGGCGTGTGTGGGCAAGTCCGTCCGTTTTAAAGTCCGGCGCACCTGGCGGACAAAGTCCGTCGGAAAGTGTGCCGGACCAAGTAGGATAGAAAGTCCGACCGTGTGTACGCGGCATTATCCTTCCATTTCTCCCTCCTATCATCTATTCTCTCTCACGTTCCTTTCCTTGCGTTCCCCTCTCTCTTTTTCGCTTTATTCCTCCCCCACCACCTTCCCCTCCTTGTGATATTGTACCTTCATTCCTGGTTGCTATAGTGGGCGGCACACACCTCGCGCTTTTCTGAGTCCCTTCCTGCCCACTCTGCGCATGCATGGATGTCAGGAGCCGGCTCAGTGGGCCGGGCTGAGTCAGGCAGGCCACATAGGTCCTAGTGCCACCGGCCGCGCTTTGCGCAGTTTAGCATGAGGTTGTGGCGGCCATCTTGAATAGGGGCAAATTTTACATTTTTTGCCCTTGTTTGTCAAAAATTTTTAGAGGGTTGTATCTTTCACAGATGTCCCTCCCCTCTCCATTGTTATTACTGGGGGCTTTCAGCATGGTATCCTGTTGTCAGAAGGACGTTGCCTATGCAGGGGGCTTCTGGAGGGGACCCTGTTTTTTGCCAACGGTAAATGTAATTTCTGTCTTTTTTTTTACCCAGGAATACTGTTTCCTTGCTCCAGCTGAAATAACAGTCGCTAACTCCTTTACCTTTTTCCAGCTGCTTTTTCTATCTGCTGCCTAAAATAAGCAGTACGTCACCCAAACAAGACCCTCTCCAACATTTAAGATAGGGACTTTTTAAGATTTATGCTGGTATGTTTATGTATTTCAGCCTTGTATGCCAGAAGAAGTCCAAGCGGACATCAAAGTAACATAAACAAACCTATGAAGGCCCCAACCAGGGCACACCATCCAGATCAGGATACCATGGAAGCGGCGAGGGTTCATCCGTGAAAAGACATAGTTCTTCACATTCACCAACTCTCAAGTCACTAAATGCCGAGCATGCAGGGTCATCCCATTACCAGCCAATTGGTCTGCAAAAGCTGTTTTATAGTATATGCAGCAGAGAGCGAGGGTTAACAGATAAGCTGTCCTACTCAAAAGATGGGCAGGGGTTACATAGCGGAATGAGCAGCAGCAGTTCCATTGCAGCAATTAGCTCAACCTCCTCCAAAGAAGTTAACTCTCCCTGGCCCATCCTCGAGAGAATCCTCTCACTATGCATCAAGTATCCCTCCTAGACATCTGGATGATAGTGGGCCATCTGAGGATACCTCAGAAGAGCTCAGCCCTCGGACTTCAACCTTTTCCTAGTTAAGCTCTATGTCTAGGCTGTAAAGCCAGCTATTTGCCGGGAGGAAGCCGACACTACATTTGAGAAGTCAGAGATGTACTTCCCATTTTTAAAGAAGCAGGTTTCCTTCTTTCGGGTCGGGTTTCCATTAGTGCGACTTGTCATGCGACTTGGGACTGCAAAGTCACATGACATGTTGTACCCCATGATTTCCAATGAGTACCGTTCAAGAATACACAGGCATTGTTTCAAATCACATCAAAATCGCAGCAAAAAAAATCGCACAATTTTCAGGTCACTAAAGTGGAAACATAAGCTTACTCTGATGGATGATGTCAGAGACATTGTTGAAGGGAATAAAAATTGCCTAGGAAAAATGTATCCACTGTCTGGACAAGATTCTGCAATGCCAGATGGTCCACCGGAGGTAGCCGCGGCAGTGATTCATGTAACAAAGAATTTCATCTCACCAATCGATGATTCAGCCTCAACTGAGGATCCTTCAGACAGACAAATAGTCCCCAACTTAAAGGAGCTTACCAAACGTAGGTAAACACCTGGAAGTCAGCAATTGCCTTATCTGTATCCAAAGATTAGGATTAAGCAATTTAAAAGGTACAGCTGGTGGCAATCTCTGCTGTGACCACAAGAGATGGGCCGAAGATTCTTTAATAATCAAATTCTTAAAGACAGTCAAAAAGATAAGCCCACCCATTAAAACAAATCATTCCCACTTGGGATCTCTCTATCGCTCTGGAGCCCTTATCCAAACAGCCTTTTGCCCCACCTGATTCAGCATCCTTGTGGAATCTCACTTGGAAACTATTTTTCTTTGTGGTGATGGCATCGGGCTGGGGAGTATCAGAACTTCAGGCTCTGGGATCAGAAGACAATAATATTATTTTCTGTACTCGGATAGAGTGGAACTTAGAACGCTACATGGATTCATCCCTAAGTTCTTCTCCTCATCCTCTACTATCTCTGAGCCTTGGGCCCTGCCAATCTTTTCAGATCCAATTTCGACCTTCTTCACGAAGACGATATTACTTTGGTACTAAGACACTATCTTCAAGCCACAACTCCCTTCAGACTTTCAAATATAGATTTTATTTATTTATTTTTTTTTTTTACATGCCCAACCTGGGCTGAGACATTACAATACAGTACGATGCATACATACATTGAAAATAAAGAGAGGAATATTCGTTTACCTTCCTGGATAATCTTATATATTAGAATATTTCCTACAGTAGAAGGTCAGCAGATAAAATTCACAATTAGCATTTCTCTCTATTAGTTTCCCTTCGCCTCCTATCCCACCTGGGCAGAATCTCAGTACCCAAGAGGGGAAGGGCAGCCGAGGACATCACAGACATTCATCGGGAAAAAGAGGGGTAAATAAAGGAAGGGATAAGAGGCGGAAAAAAAAGGGGGAGTCTGCAGGGGGTGGGAGGGATGGGGTGGGGGGGGATGGGGGGGGGGGCTCTGGCTGATTCAGGACAGCTTCAGATTTAGCATTATCTGGAAAAGTGAGCTTTTCAGGCGGTTCTAAGGGTGGTGCCCTCTGAGGATAAGATAAATTGTTGCCATATTGCCCATGTCTTTGTATATTTTTCCTGCTGGTGTCTCGCCGTTAGTACCAGATCCTCCATTCTACTAATCTCCTCCACCCTCCGAACCCACTCCGCCACGGTTGGTGGAGTTTGCTTTTTCCAATATAGTGGGATACAAGATTTAGCTGCGTTAACTAAGTGTCGCACAATGGACTTTTTGTACCTTTTAGTTGATATAGTATTAACGTGTAACAGAAAAAAGGCTGGGTCGTTAGGGATATCGTATTCCGTAAATTTTTGGATGGTTGCTCTAATGGTAGACCAGAAATGTGAGAGTTTTGAGCAGGACCAAAATATGTGCAGCAACGTGCCTCTTTCCGTCCGACATCTCCAACAAAGTGCCGAGGTGTTCGGGTAGAAGGTATGTAGGGCTTGAGGCGTTAGGTACCACCTTGTCAAGAGTTTATAATTAGTTTCCTGTATTTTTGTACAAATAGAGGATTTTAGCGAGAAAGTTACTACACGTTGAATCTGGTCCGATGTAAATGTACAACTCAAATCTCTCTCCCATTTACGTATAAAGGTTAGATGTGTGTCGTCTGTCGGGGTAATGAGGAGGTTATACATTATCGACAGCGTTCTTGCGAGTGCACCCTCCTCCCCCTTCAGACTTTCATCTAACATATTTGTAATACCCCCCCAAAAAGTAAATAAAAAAAACAGGGGCAAAGAAGCATCATCTGGGGCAGGGGCCTCCAGAATGTGGCCCTCCGGCCATTCCGGAACTGCAATATCCATCATGCCTAGTCATGTCTCAAAATATCAGAGCTTTAAAATACCTAATGGGACATGTGGTTCTAAGGAAGCTGGGAAGCCATAGTTTGCAGATCCCTGCTCTAGTACAATAGTTTCATGGATAATCAAATTGGTTAAGAAGACGTACAGGGCTAGGGGTCTAAAACCCCCTCTTGAGTTGGGCTGTATGCCACCCGGTTGTTTTCTGCTTCTTGGACAGCCAGAGCAGACGTATCCATCAAAATGATCTATAAGGTAGCATCATGGTCATCCCAACATGTGTTTACGAGACGTTACAGAGTAGACCTGGCAGCTTTCTCATCTGTAGAAACTGGCAGATAGGCTATCAGGCCGACATTTGTCTATTTTAATTCCTTTTTCAAATTAATCTTTTACTATGCAACATCCCACCCATTTCAGCTAGTTATTTGTCACAGGTATGCTGCCATGGAGGCACCAGGAAAACAGAAAATTGTTTCATACTTACCGTAATTTTCTTTTCATGGTGCCTTTCCATGGCAGCATACAATCCCACCCTCGGTATGCTATATTACGAAGAATGCTGGGAGTGCACTAATCCTTTTCTTTTATAATATTCACTGGTCCTGAGGGAGGAGCCAAGGCGGAGCTTGTCACAGGTATGCTACCATGGATAGGCACCAGAAAAAGAAAATTACGGCAAGAATGAAGCAATTTTCTTTTTTTCTGGCTGGAAAAAAAACCCAGAACTAGTGTCTCTACCAGCTTTGCACATCTAGAGAGTGAAATTTTTGCCCATTCTTCTTTGCAAAATAGCTCAAGCTCTGTCAGATCGGATAGAGAGCGTCTGTGAACAGCAATTTTCAAGTCTTGCCACAGATTCTCAATTTAGGCTTGGACTTTGACTGGGCCATGCTAACACATGAATATGCTTGATCTAAACCATTCCATTGTAGCTCTGTATGTTTAAGGTCGTTTTCCTGCTGGAAGGTGAAACTCCGCCCCAGTCTCAAGTCTTTTGCAGACTCTAATGCCGCGTACACACGGTCTGACTTTTCGTCTACAAAAGTCTGATGGACGCCGACGGACTAAAGCTGGCTGACAATCCGATCGTGTGTGGGCTTCCCCGGACTTTCAGCAGACTTTTCCAGCCTCAAATCTGACGGACTTTAGATTTGGAACATGCTTCAAATCTTTACGTCGTAACTACGCCGGACCCAGAAATCCGCTCGTCTGTGTGCTAGTCCGACAGACAAAAACCCACGCTAGGGCAGCTATTGGCTACTGGCTATCAACTTCCTTATTTTAGTCCGGTGTACGTCATCATGTACGAATCCGTCGGACTTTTGTGTGATCGTATGTAGGCAAGTCCGTTCGTAAAAAAGTCTGCCGCAAGTCCGCCAAAAGTCCGCCAAAAGTCCGTCGAAAGTCTGTCGGACAGGCTGTCGGACTTTTGTAGACGAAAAGTCCGACCGTGTGTATGCGGCATAACAGGTTTTCTGCTAAGATTGCCCTGTATTTGGCTCCATCCACCTTCTCATCAACTCTTTTTTTTTTTTTGGAAGGTGTTTATTTAGTTTTCAGCGATACAAAAAGAATAGAAAGTATAGCATCTTACATGGAGAATATAAATGTGTACTTCTCATCAACTCTGACCAGCTTCCCTGTCCATGCTAAAGAAAAGCATCCCCACAACATGATGCTGCCACCACCATGTTTCCCGATGGGGATGGTGTGTTCAGGGTGATGTGTTAGTTTTCCGTCACACATCGCGTTCTGCTTTTAGGCCTCATCTGACCAGAACACCTTTTCCCACATGTTTGCTGTGTCCCCCACATGGCTTCTTGCAAACTGCAAACGGGACTTCTTATGGCTTTCTTTCAACAATGGCTTTCTTCTTGCCACTCTTCCATAATGGCCAGATTTGTGGAGTACACAACTAATAGTTGTGGCTTGAACAGTGCTCTATGAGATGTTCAAAGCTTGGGACATTTTTTTATCACTTAACCCTGCTTTAAACGTCTCCACTTTATCCCTGAACTGTCTGGTGTGTTCCTTGGGCTTCATGATGCTGTTTGTTCACCAAGGTTGTCTAACAAACCTCTAAAGGAGTTCACAAAACAACTGTATTGATACTGAGATTAAATTACACACAGATGGACTCTATTTACTAATTAGATGACTTCTGAAGACAATTGGTTCCACTAGATATCAATTAGGGGTATCAGAGTAAAGGGGGCTGAATACAAATGCACACCACACTTTTCAGATATTTATTTGTAAAAAAATGTTAAAAACCATTTATCATTTTCCTTCCACTTCACAATTATGTGCCACTTTGTGTTGGTCTATCACAAAAGATCCATCTATTTTGTGACTTTAATTGGGCTGTAGGAAGTTAAAGGAGAAGTCCAGTCTGAGCTTGTTTGGCTGGGCTTCTCCTATGGGTCATAGGAGTGCAATCGTTTTGCACTCCTGTGACTCATTTTCAGCAGAGAGCTGTCTGAAGTCTGCTCTCTGCTGATGTCACTGGAATAAGTCCAGGCACCGCGTTATCGTGACAATAAAGTCTAGGTCTGCAGGTGCCTGCACTGATGCCTGTCTCAGCCTCTCAGAGAGCCGCTGAGAAACTGAGATGGCCTATCCCAGCCCCTCCACAACTCAGTACTCCAATGAGCATGGCGGAGCACAGAGGAGAGCAGCACAGCACAGGCAGCAGCTCTCTGCTTGGGGAGCTGAGATAACCGAGCCATCGGCAGTGTTCGATCGCTCGGTTCTCAGTGCAGAGGCGGCGGGGACAGATGCAGCATCGGACCAATGCTGCATGCACCTAGGTATAGATAATGGGTAACTAAAATAAAAAAAAACATACTTCTCTTTTAAGAAAGAAAATTCTGCTAAATCTAATTTGAATTATTAAATCAAGAAGATCTACTAAACACGATGGGAAACATATAATTAGGAAGTTTCTAACATTTACAGGTGTCCAAGTTGGTCATTGAAAAAAAGGTAAATTCCTAGACGGATCAATGATCAATTAAATGAGTGTGTGCGGAGCTGAAGCACTTCTTTTATTTGTTAATAAGCAGCCAATGCCACAAATTGCCTTAAATTGATCAGTCTGTGAACTGAATTAAAATTTTAACCTGCTTGCTTAAAGTGATAAAACTTTATGGGGAAGCACCCTAGGCCATATAAAATGTAACTTGTCTTTTGTAAAGATCTTTTTCACTCAAATCAGACATTTGCATTTTTTGAGGTCATGCCATACATGCTAGGGTCTTGCCTCTAGTGAAAGAATGACACTTTGCTGCTCTAGGGATAACGCTATACAGTGATCTGCTTTGATTCATGATTATTTCATGAAAAAGCAGTTTGTGGGATGTGAGGTTTATCACAGTTAATGAATGCTGATTATAATCAAATTTGTATAGCTATGTATATACAGCATGAGTTACTAAATGCTACTTAGGAATCTTCAAAACTCAAAGTGTATCTGCTAAAAGATATCGCTGAATAGTAATGTGGCTCTGAGTGTCTTTGTGTTAGTTTTCAGGCTTCTGTTATTATAGACTGTTAATTAATTCCACATCGGTAATATTTGTTTGTACTGCATGTTGTCTTACTATAGTGTATGTACACTGTATGCGTTAAAAAAGGCACTTTATTTAGCTTCTAGAACTTGTGAATATGTTAGAATTCATATAGATTGATGTTTAATGTGTGGCTGCAAGTCAACTCAATATTCATTACAGGTAGGCATGTCATAAATTGTGTATGGAGACAGTCTCACCATTCCTAGATTGTACACTAAAAGGTAAAAAGGATTCAGTACTTCCTGTCTCTTTCTCTAAAAAACAACCATACCAGTGTTGGGCAGGGTCTACTCACCTTGTGCTCATGGGGTACTTCTTGTGCGGAGTGCGCTGTTCAATTCCCGGGACCAGGTGGAGACTGCGGGCCATGTGAAAAATATGTGTGAAATTACTAATGCGCAAACCAAATAACTAATAAAAAAGCTGAGTAGCTGCCAACATGAAAAAGGTGTTCCCACACAGTAATAATTATATATAGGTATATGTGGCACTCACTCAATGAGCAATAACATCAAATGAATATTCAATTAATCATAAAGTGAAAAATATAAAAGTGACAGTGCAGTAAATAAACTTCCAATAACGAAAAACATAAAGTGACAATGCAATATATAAATAAAGTGCTCAATCAGAGAAAGTTCATAGATGAAGGTGCTTGTGTATAAAAGGTAGAATCCAATAAACCTAGATAATATACAGCTTCCACCATCCATAGTACGCCAGTGGCTTGCCCCAGCCTCTCAATTCAAATAAAGACCTCTACAGGTATAGTTGAGCTTATATGTATATGTGACTCCACGATCCAAGCAATGGATTCCTACTCCTGGGTCCTCCAATCAGACAGGTAAAAGATTTCCACAGATACCAGTGATATCTTAGACAGGTCGTTACTTTCCTCCATATACCGTTCACATGCCAGCAAGAGGAGGTGCTGCTCTTATAACGGTATAAGGGAAGTGAGGACCTGTCTAAGATATCACCGGTATCTCTGGAAATCTTTTTTTATTTTTTTAAATCTTTTACTAAGTCAAAGGGTATGGTTCACGGGCACATGGCATTGCATAAACATCGCATCTCATTTACAGCACAACCTTTAGTGTTACAGGAACATTAATGTTGTGTGCAAACCAAAAAAGTACATTGTTCAGTATGGTTAGTCCATGTAACCAACCCAAATAATTTTTTTAAACTTTTATAACAAAGAAAAACACCTCGAGCTGCAGATACACTGAACAAAGGAGAGAGTAGGAAATATATTAAGAAATTAGGAAGAAGAAGAAAAAAAAAAACAAAGTGAGAGAGCCGATCGAAGATAGAAAGAGGAATGGGGGGGGGGTAAAGATAGATGAAAAATGTGGTGACACAAATCACACAGACCGTACACAAGTGCCATGTGCGGTATCTCTGAGATATCTCAGGTATCCAGGGTCATCCCAGGGTAATTTAATCTACTGAGTCACTTTCAAATAGGGTGCGACCTTCGTCTGAATAGACAAATGTGTTCCACAGCGACCAAGTCTTGGAATAGCGTTCTTGTTGATGCCATGCCAAGAGGACATGGTCTTCCAGTTTAGTGATTTTCTCTACCTTACTGAGCCACATCCTGATGGTTGAAGGCTGTGGAGATTTCCATTTGAGAGGAATTCCTGCTTTGGCAGCGTCAAGGAGATGGCGAATGATCAATTTTTTTGTAGGACCTTTCAGGGGCATTGGAGGCGTGGAGGAGGAAAAAAGCAGGGTCATCCGAAATCGGTCGTTCCGTAAATTTTTGGGCTGTCTTTTTAACATCTGCCTAGAATTGTTCTATTTTGAGGCAGGTCCAAAAAATATGTAGTAATGTGCCCCGTTCCTCTTGGCATCTCCAACAGCAATCTAAGGTCGCGGGGAAAAAAAATTGTAATCTCACTGGTGTCCTGTACCATCTGGTTAAGGTATTAAAGTTTGTTTGCAATTTTGTACAGATCGATGATTGGTATGTAAATCAGAGGATCCGTTGTCTCTGTTGTGGACTGAAGGTGCGGTTCAGGTCACGTTCCTAGTCCCTAAGGCAGCGCAGGGAGAGAGAGTCTGGGGGTGTGATCAATAGGCTATAAATAGTCGATAGGGTGTGTGGCAGTGCTCCCTCCGCCAAGCAATCTTCCTCCAAGGTTGTCAGAAGTTGCTTCGGGGGGGAGGGACCTGAGGAAGTGAGAGAGTTGGAGAGCTCTCCAAAACCTCAGGCGGAAGGAGCCTGAGGGGTTCATGAGGTCCGGGATCGATGGCCATGACCTGTTAGTCAGAAAGTGTGAGGCTTGCAAACTGTCTGAGGTCATCAGATTTTTTTAAAGGTTCATCTTGTTAACCTAGGGTAAAGCGTGGGTTTCCTAATATTAGAAAGAGTGGCAATGTCGGGGATGAGAGAGGCGCTTGTTTGAACAGAAGTGAGCAGAATCTTGTGGTCTGGCCCAGGAGTGAATGGGTTCTCACCTCCTTGGGTAATGATTCATAGCACCAGTGTGCTCTACTTAGGGGTACTGCGATTTGATCTTGTTCAAACTGAACCCATAGCGTAAGGTCTCGATGTCTATTCCAGTCAACAAGTCTGCTGAGGAGAACTGCGTGATAATATTTGCGTACGTCTGGTACTGCTAATCCCCCATATTGCTTAGGTAGTGTAAGCTGATTTCTCTTCAAGCGGGGGTGTTTATGGGCCCATATAAATTTAAAAGAAACTTTCTGATTTTGCTTGAAATAATTAGATGGAATATAATAAATTGGTAAAGCCTGCAGGAGGTACAGGAATTTTGGAAGGATACTCATTTTGAGAATATTGCAACGGCCAAACTACGAGTGAAGGCCCGTATTCCATTTGTCTAGGAGTCCTCGGACTCTCGTCAGTAGTGGAGGGAAATTTAATTCAAACACCTTAGATATGTGGGAAGGGATGATTGTGCCTAAATACGTCATTGTTGAGGTATTCCATTTTAGTTTGAAGTTTACCTGGAGTTAAAGAAGTGGCTGTGGGAGATTGATTCCCATGACTTCTGATTTTAGAAAGTTAATTTTAAGATTGGAGAGAGTGCCATATCTCTCTAATTCTTTAAAGGGATATCACGGGGTTCACGAGGGAAAACAACAGTCATCGGCGTAGGCCGAGACCTTATGTTGGGTGCTTCCAACTTTTATGCCAGTTATATCCGTTTTACTACGTATGGTGCGCAAAAAAGGTTCCAGTGACAGGGCGAAGAGGAGGGGTGACAGTGGGCAGCCTTGTCGTGTCCCATTAGTAATTTGGAAGGGTTCCAACAGGACCCTTGGCTCGGACTCGGGCTGTAGGGTGCGAGTAGATTGATGAGATCCACTGACGCATGTTAGTGCCGAACCCTACGTACTGCAGGACTGTGAGCATGAAGTCCTAGTTCACCCTGTCAAAGGCCTTCTCTGCATCCGTAGCCATTGGGCTTGGGATTTGTTCACTATGTGGAGCAGGTTAAGGACCTTGGTGGTGTTGTCTCTAGCCTCCCGGGTAGGTACAAACCCTACTTGATCTAATTGAATTAAATATGGCAGGTGTTGCTGGATTCTAGTCTCTAGTATCTTAGTAAACAGTTTAAGGTCGATATTGAACAGCGAGATTGGCCTAAAAATTCCCACACGAAGTTGGGTCTTTGCCCTCCTTCGGGATCACTGCTATGTGGGCCTGCAGGGTGTCTACTGCAAAGGAAGAGGTGGTGTCACGTACCTGGTGGAGACTGAGCTGTAGAGAGGGCTTCTCTTGCACCTCCTGTGTAGCACCCCTGATAGAGATGACAGGGAATGAAAGATACAGAGTGGCACGAGGGCCGATGTAGCAGGTGGCTCAAGACGGGTCTTGGCAGGAACCCGATAGCTGCAGATCACCGGATAGGCACCGATGACTGGAACTCCGTGTTGCTGGATCAGCAGGCAGAGTCGTGGTTGGAACATAAGCCAGGAGGTCATAAACAGCCGAGGAGAGCAGGTACTGGAACGTGAGACAGAATCAAAGACAGGATACAGGCCAGGTTTGGTACACAGTCGGGCAGTGCAGTACAGGAGCATGGAGCAGGAACAGGGTCAAAACACAAGCCGGGGTCACAGGAAGGCAGGCAGAAGTCCAAGAGGAGGTTCAGGTACAAGCCATGTCAAACACAGGAACACTGGAACAGATCAGATTCAGGTAACAGGTACTAGCTGAAAGACCACTGAGCAAGGCTCATGTGCCAGTGTTCAATTTAATAAACTACTTGACGCCCAGACGTGCGCATGTGTGTGTGCGTGCATTGGCGTGCATCTGTGCGCACGCCCGTGCATGCGCCAATACAAGTCCTTTTTACACACACTGGTGTGCCCGTGCTTGTGTGCAGGTGTGCATCTGTTAGCCAGATTTCTCTTACATTGCCCCCCCCCAATGGGCAACCTCCGGATGCCCATCTGTAATTTCTTTTCAGGGTGAGCCTAGAAAAAAGCCTGTATCAACCTCTTGGCATGTAAATTGGACTCTGGTTCCCAAGAGTTGTCTTCAGGTCCGTAACCTTTCCATTCAATCAAAAACTGGATTACATTTCTTCTCCTTCTACAGTCCATAATGGCTGCAACCTCATACTCCTCATTACCGTTGACTAATGTAGGTGCAGGTGGATCCAACTCACGACCAGGTAAAGGATTTAACCTTGCATTCTTCAGTAACGAGACATGGAAGACTGGATGGATCTTGTAATTCTTCAGGAGTGACAGTGCGTAGGCTGCAGGATTGATCTGCCTTTTGACAGGGAAGGGACCAATAAATCTTAGTTCGAGTTTTTTAGATGGACAGGATCATTTTAAGTTGGCAGTGGATAACCAGATCTTGTCTCCGATTTGAAGTTTTAGGTCCCCTCATCTTTTCCTGTCAAAAATTTTTTTATTGTCCTGCTGTGCCTTGGAGATGTTCCTTTTGTAAAACTTTATTGTTCAATTGAAGGAAGTTTAATCTTTCCTGGACTGCCGGAACCAAGGAATCAGGTAAGATGTTAGGTAAGAAAGTTGGAAAGTATCCATAGTTTGCAAAAAACGGGGCTTGTCCTGTAGCTGAGTGAACCGCATCGTTGTATGCAAACTCTGTCAGAGGTAACGGTGATGCCCAGTCATCCTGGGCAAAGGATGAGAAACACCGGAGATATTGTTCCAGAGTCTAGTTTGTACGTTCAGTTTGGCCATTGGTCTGGGGGTGGTATGCCGAGGAGAAATAAGTTTCAATTTTCAACATCTTACAGAGCTCTTTCCAAAATCTGGAAGTAAATTGCACCACCCGATCCAAGGTGATGCTGCTGGGTACCCCATGGAGTCTGACTACCTCCCTGGTGAAGGTGCAGGCAGTCTCTGTTGCTGACGGAGTTCCTTTTAAGGGAATAAAATGGGCCATCTTGGTCAGTCACAATCACAAAAATGGTGGTAAATGTTTCAGATGGCGGAAGTTCCACGATGAAATCCTTATTAATCATCTCCCAGGGCCTCTTGGGAATGGGCAGTGGTCTTAGCAGACCCCAGGATTTTACTTTATTGTTCTTGTTTTGGGCACAGACTCCACAGGTGTTCACATAGCTCTTACAGTCGAGTCTTAAGCCTGGCCACCAAAAGGAACGTTGCACAAGTTCCACTGTCTTGGTTACCCCGAAATGTCCTGCCAGAGGGTGGTCATGACAGAGACTCAGGATCTTGGGGACGCAGACTCGGGGGTACGAACACTTTTCGATTATGTAAAAATAGACCTTGTTCCTGAAAACAGATGCCCGATGGCAAAATGTCCCTTGAGGATGCCTGCTTGAGCTGGGTAATCAGGTCTACTAGTTGTAGTAGAAAACTTTGTGCCGGTAAGATTGTGTCTGCCTGGTGGGATTCTCCTTCCTCTGGGTACATTCGTGATAGAGCGTCCGGCTTGCCATTCTTGGAGCCTGGCCTAAAAGTTATGTGGAAGGAGAAGAATAGCTCCCACCTGGCCTGCTGAGGTCTTAACCGCTTAGCTGTTCTAAGGTATTCGAGGTTTTTATGATAGGTAAAGATCAAAATAGGGTGGGCTGCTCCTTCCAACAAATAACGCCATTCCTCCAAGGCTGTCTTTATGGCTAATAATTGACGATCATCCACATCATAGTTCCTCTCTGCGGGGCTAAGTTTCCTGGATAAGAAAGCGATGGGGTGCAGTAGAGACTTCGCCCCCTGGCGGTGGGACAGGATGGCACCCACAGCATTCTCTGATGCGTCCACCTCAAGAACATATGGCGATGCAGGAACTGGATGTCGTAAGATGGCAGCTGAGGTAAACAGGGCTTTCAATTGGTCAAAGGCGGCTTGTGCAACAGGAGTCCATTGGAATCGAGTATTCTGTTTTGTCAGTTGGGTGATAGGCGTGATAATGGCGGATAAATCCTTAATAAACTTGCGGTAGAAGTTGGCAAGCCCAATGAACCTCTTTGTACTCTTCCTGTCTGTAGGAGTGGGCCATTCCAGTATGGATTTGACTTTTTGAGGATCCATGGAGATGCCTGAGGTGAAGATGATCAGTCCCAGGAATTGGATGGTGTCGCTCTCAAATTCGCACTTCTCGGCCTTTGCATATAGTCCATGGCTTCTTAACCGACTGAGAACCTTTTTCACATGCTTACGGTGTGCTGAGAAAGATACAAGATCAGGAACAGATCAAGGAAGTCTCTAAAAATATCGTTAACAAAATGCTGGAATGTTGCTGGGGCATTGTATAGCCCAAAGGGCATAACAAGGTACTCATAATGTTCAAATCTAGTGCGGAAGGCTTTTTTTCTATTCATTCCCCTTGCGGATTTTTACAAGGTTATATGCCCCTCGTAAGTCAAGTTTTGTGAAAACAACGGAAGTCTTAAAACGTTGAAAAAGCTCCGGAACCAAAGGCAAAGGGTATTTGTTCTTGACGGTAATGTTATTCAATTCTCTGTAATCTACGCAAGGACGCAGAGTATGATCCTTTTTCTCCACAAAGAAGATTCCCGCGCCTGCGGGGGATGTGGAAGGCCGGATGAAGCCTTTCTCCAGATTCCCGTCAATGTACTGACGTAGTACCATAAGTTCCAGTTCAGAGAGGGGAAAAATGCGCCCAAACGGGATTTCAGAACCCGGCAACAGTTCAATTGGGCAGTCGTATGGGCGATGAGGGGGTAGAGTGTCTGCTCCTTGTTTATCAAAAACATCCAGAAATTCGTGATAAACTGCAGGTATGAGTTGTGACATAGAAGAGTTATTATGTACTGCCAGGAGAGGTGCAGATGTCATGGACATGGGATGAAGGCAGAACTGCTGGCAATAGGAAGGAGAGAAGGTAATTTTCCCAGTAACCCAGTCTATCAGCGGGTTGTGGGCCTGCAACCAGGGAATGCCAAAGATAACGGGGAACAAGGATGATGGGATAATATCCTGGCGTAGGTGTTCCTCATGGCCCGTATCAGACATAGCTAGTAGCGGACAGGTCTCGTGTGTTATCGGTCTGGACCTGAGATGGGATCCATCGGCCAGGTGGATGGACAGCTGGTAAGTCTTTGTTTGCACAGGAATTTGGTGATGATGAGCAAAGTCCTTATCCATAAAACAGCTGCAGGCCCCGGAGTTGGGAGCTGAAGTGACAAGGATAGGGTGACACGAGCAGATTCCTTTGATCCAGATCAATTGGCAAGGTAGGCAGAGGAGGTGATCCCAGTCCTTGTGGGTCTCACGGGGCAGTTTTGGAGAAAATGACCTGCTACCCCACAGTATATAGACAGGCCCATTCTGCGTCTTCGCAGCTTCTCAGTACTGGAGAGTGGAGAACTAAAAAGTCCCAATTGCATAGGTCTGGGTATGGTGCCAATCCTCTCTGCTCTCCTTTCCCTGAATCGGCGATCAAGCTGGATAGCAAGATTAATGAGGCCTTCAAGGGATCTGGGGACCTCCACTTGAGCAAGCTCATCTTTGACTCCTTCGGACAAGCCAAGGTGGAATTGATGCCGTAAGGCCCCATCCGGAATCTGAGGCCCATAAGCGGAATTCTGCAACATAGTCCTCGGCAGGTCGATGACCTTGTCGCAAAGTATGGAGGATGGATTCTGCAGTAGCAGTGCGCTGGGGGTCATCATATAGCTGGGCCATTGCAAATGAAGAAAGAGAGCCCAAGACTGAGCTTTTTTGTTCAAGAAGTTGGTGGGCCCAAGATTGTGACTCTCCGAGAAGTAGGGAAATAACAAGTCCCACCTTAGTGATTTCAAGTGAGAAAGTTCTTGGCTGCAAGGCAAAATAAAGTTCACAAGAGTTCTTGAACGCACGGAACTTGTGTCGATTGTCTGAGAATCGCTCTGGTGCAGGAACTCGGGGTTCAGGTGGTGATATGACATGTGAGGATGCAAAAACAGTCTGTTCAGATGTGGGGCAGTCTGGTGCGATGACAGGTGCAGGAGTTGCTGAGGCAAAAGTTTGGATGCGACTTTCCAGCTGTGCATGGCTCTTTTGCAGAGTGCTGACTGCCCGTGTGAGCGAGGCAAGTTGCTGGCATAGCAGTTCCAAAGGTGAAGCCTCTCTCTCAGTCTCCGACATCTGGCTCAGTGGTACTGTCACAAACCTGGTGGAGACTGAGCTGTAGAGAGGGTTCCTCTTGCACCTCCTGTCTAGCACCCCTGATAGAGATGACAGGGAATGAAAGACACAGAGTGGCAGGAGGGCCGATGTAGCAGGTGGCTCAAGACGGGTCTTGGCAGGAACCCGATAGCTGCAGATCACCGGCTAGACTGAAACTCCATGTTGCTGGATCAGCAGGCAGAGTCGCGGTCGGAACATAAGCCAGGAGGTCATCAACAGCCGAGCAGAGCAGGTACTGGAACGTGAGACAGAATCAAAGACAGGATACAGGCCAGGTTCGGTACACAGTCAGGCAGCGCAGTACAGGAGCATGGTCAAAACACAAGCCGGGGGCACAGGAAGGCAGGCAGAAGTCCAAGAGGAGGTTCAGGTACAAGCCGGGTCAAACACAAGAACACTGGAACAGATCAGATTCAGGTAACAGATACTAGCTGAAAGACCACTCAGCAAGGCTCATGTGTCAGTGTTCAGTTTAAATAAACTACTTGACGCCCATACGTGCGTGTGTGCGCGAGCACACTGTGCGCGCCCGCGCATGCGCCAATACAAGTCCTTTTTACACACACTGGTGTGCCCGTGCTTGTGTGCAGGTGTGCATCTGTTAGCCAGACTTCTCTTACAGGTGGATCCAACCGTGTTAAATAGTTTAACCATAATAGGGCCAAGCGAAGGTAGGAAGGTTTTGTAGTGGATGGTGAACCTGTCTGGGCCAGGTGCTTTCCCAGGTTTAGTTGGCCCTATTGCTCTTTGAAGTTCTTCTATAGTAATAGGGTCCTCTAGAACCTTCTGTGCCGGAGTCAGCAGTTGGGGCATATGAGAAGAAGCCAAGTAGGAATGTATATTTTCCTGCGGTGAGGGTGTCTTACCTAGGTTATACAGGGAGACAAAGAATTTCTGGCAATGTCATGTGGTTTGGTAACTTTGGTCCCTTTTGGCAGTAGTAGATGGGGTATATATGTCGCCAGTCTCTGTTCTCTAAGAGATCTAGCCAGCATTTTGCCACATTTGTTGCCAGATTCGTATGATATTTTCCTACACATAGTGTGTAGTGCCGCTTTGGCTTTGAATTGCAACAAGTCATTAATTTGTGTTTGTCGGTTGAGAAGTTCAGTCTCTAAGGTAGGAGATGGTGTCTGTTACCTACTCGGCTAGGTTCGGATAGCTCCGCTCGGGACTACGAGTGGAGCCGAAAATGAACGACAGCCGCCGGAAAGAGCCGAGGACCAGCACTGTGTATTTCGGCGCCGGCGGCGCCATTTTCAAATCGCGATCGGCGATTTTGAAGCCCAGAATGGCTGGGATCACTGGAGGAAGGCTGCACTGGGGAAGGCTGCACTGGGTAAAGCTGCACTGGGGAAGACTGCACTGGGGAAGGCTGCACTGGGTAAAGCTGCACTGGGGAAGACTGCACTGGGGAAGGCTGCACTGGGTAAAGCTGCACTGGGGAAGTCTGCACTGGGGAAGTCTGCACTGACAAGGCTGCACTGGGGAAGTCTGCACTGGGGAAGGCTGCATTGACAAGGATGCACTGGGGAAGGCTGCACTGACAAGGCTGCACTGACATGGCTGCACTGACATGGCTGCACTGACAAGGCTGCACTGACAAGGCTGCACTGACATGGCTGCACTGACAAGGCTGCACTGACAAGGCTGCACTGACAAGGCTGCACTGACATGGCTGCACTGACAAGGCTGCACTGACAAGGCTGCAATGATGGGCGTTTAAATGTAAGTTTTTTTCCCTTCAACTTCCCTCCTAAAAGTTTTTTTTTCCTTAAAATTCCCTCCTAAATTGGGGTGCGTGTTATACGCCGGTGCGTGTTATACGCCGATAAATACGGTAATACAATTCTCAGGAAAGTTTGCTTGTTTTTGGATATACTCTCATCATCCACATATCCTAGTAGGCATCTCAGGGGATTGCAGATATTAGGCAATTGAGTCAAGGAACTGACAAAAGCAGTGACCCCTGACCAGAACCGCCTGACCTCGGTGCATTCCCACATCAAGTGGAAAAAGGTGGCCTCCATGATGCTGCATCTGGAGCACATTGCCGATGGTAGTTTTTTAAGTTTAAATAATAAGGATGGCGTAAAGTATGCTCTGTATAAAAGTTTGGTCTGTATGACCCTGTCCCTGGAAGAGATGACAGAGGGGACCTGGAGGGGGAGTATGTCCTGCCAAATATCCTCCGTCAGCTCAGGGATATCAGCTTTCCACTTAGTGAGCGTGTTACTGAGTCTGTGCGTTGTGGTGTGGAGTAGAGTTTTATAATATGTGGAGATTAATTTGTCATGGGAAGGATCCATTAATAATTGCTCTAGCGGAGATAATCGAACAGTCATATTACGCAACCCAAACTGGGTGGTTGCTGTGTGGCGTATTTGCAAATAAAGAAAATAAGCTGTGCGTGGCAGTTGGTAGTCCTGGCGAAATTCCTCAAATGACCGAAACGTATTGTTTGAGAATAAATGCATTATGGTTTTTACCCCTTTTTTCGACCAGTATTCCCCATTTGTCCTACGGGCGAATTCCTGTAGATTTGGGTTCCCCCATAATGGAGTGTTTGGGGAGTAGATACGATGCTCAGTATCTGGCAGCATTTTAGTTAGTTTAAGAATTCGTAAAGTCATTTCAAGGATTTTAGTGCTTTCCCTCCCTCTGAGAGATAGACGGTGTACCAGATACTGTAGGGATTCGTAAGAGGTGAGTATGGCTGCTTCTAGGGACGTAGCCGCATTGTTGGCTTCAGGGAAGAACCACCAATGGGCATGAACCAGTTGTGCGGCTATGTAGTATGTCTGAAGACATGGTAGTGCCAATCCTCCCTCCGACACCGGCAGTTGAAGAGTATTTTTTGCAATTCTCAGCACTCCCCCCTTCCAAATGAAGGTGATAAGAATAGAATCAATCTCTTTAAATTTAGTTTTGGTGATATATACTGGTGAATTGCATAGGATGTATAGGAAACGTGGGAGGAATATCATTTTAAAGATATTTATCCTACCTAATATCGTTAGGGGAAGATTGGTCCATGTCTTCAGTGTGGTCTTCATTCTGCTAATAAGTGGGTCTAGATTATATTTACTATAAGAGGACAGAGGATGTTGAATCATGACCCCCAGGTATCTGAAAGAGTCAACTATTTGTAGCGGGCAAGAGGAAGGGGGTGTAAACACCGCATCCAGATCTATTTTAAACATAAGGGATTTGTCCCAATTAACTTGAAACCCTGAGAAAAGGCCGAACTGTCGAATAATTTCCAGCAGGGTTGGGAGTGACGATTGAGGGTCCGCCAGGTTTATTAACATGTCGTCAGCGTATAGAGATACTTTCTCTTCTAGGCCCCTAATCGTCAGTCCCTTTATTTCCCCACTGGATCTTATCAGTGCTGCCAGAGGTTCTATCGCAATTGCAAATAGCAACGGTGACAGGGGGCAACCCTGCCTAGTACCCCTTTTAATCAGGAATGGATCGGTTACTGATGTATTTATCCGCAGCCTAGCAGTAGGCTGTGAATATAATAGTTGAACCCACTTGATAAAGGTATTTCCAAACCCAAATTTCGCCAGGACTTCCAGCAAATAAGGCCATTCGACCGAGTCAAATGCCTTGTGTGCATCTAAGGCCAGCACCGCTCTAGTCCCTACAACATCATGGGTGGCATGCAGGTTTGTGAACAGTCTCCGTAAATTTATGGATGTTGATCGTCCTGGAATGAATCCAGTCTGATCTGCCCCAATAATGGTGGTGATAACTGAGTTCAGTCTCCGGGCGAGCACTTTGGCTAAGATCTTGACGTCGGAGTTAATTAATGATATTGGTCTATATGACTCACACAATAGGTGGTCTTTATGAGGCTTGGGGATGAGGACAATCAACGCCTCTGACATTGAGGGCGGTAACTGTCCTGTTTTTATAGCAAAATTATAAACTCTCAGTAAATGGGGTATCAAAAGTTCCTTGAATTACATATACCATTCTATGGGGAAGCCATCCAGTCCCGGCGTTTTGTTTCTGGCAAAGGACTGTATGGCCTCTCCAATCTCCTCCTCTGTCAGAGGATCGTCAAGGAGTGAGGCCTGTTCTTCTTGGAGCCTTCGTAACGAGATGCCGGCCAAGTAATCGTCTAGTTCTACAATAGTATAGTGAGCTTTGGTAGCATATAATGAAGAGTAAAATTTCACAAAAGCATCGACTATTTCCCCACTCTGTTCCACCACTGTACCTATTGTATTCTTAATTCTTGGAATACTGCATGGTTGATAATCAGGCCTAGATAAATACGCTAATAATCGGCTATTTTTGTCTCCAAACTCAAAGATTCGCTGATTTTGATACAGTAATTTCTTCTGAGTACGCTCTAAAAGGACTAGATCCAGGTCTCTGGATCTATGTTTCCAGGTATTATGTGTTGCTGGGGAAGGGGTGGCAGAGTAAGCAGCCTCGGCTGCCCTAAGATCCCTCTCCGCGTCCCTTAATTTGGACTGGGATGCCTTACAGGCCTGCCCAATTGCCGCCGCAAAAATGCCACGCGTGGTGGCCTTAAAGGCATCCCAGGTCAATGGGACAGAGACACTTTGACGGTTGCGTAACCAATATGCTTTCATTTCCACCGTGCCCTGATCCACCGCCACCTGATCCGCTAGCCATAGAGGGCTCAGTCGCCACAAGCGGTATGAGGTGGGAGGGCCCAGGGCAAGGTCCACCATTAAAGGGGAGTGATCAGACACCGCCCTTGGGAGATATCTGGCCTCAGTCACCCTATTCAATAGCTCAGATGAAACCAAACATAGGTCTATTCGGGACAGAGTACCATGCTTTTCGGACTGACATGAGTACTCCCTCCCGTCTGCGTGCTTCCACCTCCAGGTCTCCACCAGATCAAATTGGGCCAGAAAAGAGCACAGGGGTGTGGGGGGCGATGTAGAGCACTTGAACCTGTCTATGGAATTGTCGAGTACTGTGTTGAAGTCCCCTGCTATCAACAGAGGGCCTTCTGCTATTGCTAGGAGGGAACTCATTACCCGTTCAAAGAATAGTTTAGTGAAGGGTGGTGGGACATATAGGCTTGTGACCGTATAAGGCTTACCCCATAATTCAAGTACCACAATAACAAAACATCCGTTAGGGTCAGTTTTAACATGCTTTATGGTGATAGGGGCAGATTTTGCTATAAGGATAGACGTGCCTCTGGCATACGTGGAATAAGTAGAATGTATTGCATAGGCAATTTTAGCTCTCTTTAGAGCCATTACTCTTGATCCCTGAAGGTGGGTTTCCTGGAGGAGGATCACGTGTGGATTGTGTCTTGCCAAATAATCAAACATCAGTGACCTTTTGACCTTGGAGTTAAGCCCCCTAACATTCCATGAAACTATACGGAGCTTAGACATGCGTATAAACAAATCATAACTATTCGAGTCCATTTCTCATTGCCCGCCAGAACCCCGCCCTGGGTGAGGTCCAGCGAGCCCTGAGAAATAGACCAGAACACAACTATCTCTGTTATGTTACTCATCACTCTATGGATCTCAATCCTAGATTGCAGAAACTGTAGAGCCAAAGAATGATTTTTAAAGTATGCATATACCATTGAACACCAGCGTTGTTTGTAGATAACCATAACGTTGTAGCAAAACCCCTCAAAGTATTCCCCAACAAGTTTTCCCCCCTCCCTAGCCCTCCCGGCTCTCATCCCCCAACATATGAGAGCTTTATTCCCATAACCAAACCTATTTGGCAAGAGGGCCATGGCTCAGACCCCTAGCCGACTAATCTCAGGAGACTTGGAAAGATCCACAGCTCTGGGTCTCCATCCGCGTTTGTCCGCACAAAGCAAAGAATGTGTGGTGTCTCTTGGCCTGAAAAATCATGGTGGTAAAAAATAATAATACTAAGAATAATAGAAAAAGGAAAAATAAAAGTCAGGGAGGATGATAGGTTGCTGATTGGCATCCGAGGGTAGTGTGGGAGATGTCTTCTTCTTCAGAGATATGCAGGATTTATAGTCCCGTCTCGACTGCTTGTAGATGTAGATGTATTTTCTGCTTCTTGGGATGCAGGAGAGGAAGTCCCATAACAGCTGCAATGGGGTGTAGTGAAGGCCTCCAGGTGGGCTTCATGTATAGTGAGACACTACCGGGGGGGAGATCTCCTATCCTGGTTCCTGCGATTCGGATGTGCTAAGGTGTCCACCCATTGTGATGCCTCTCTGGGATCCGTAAAGAAATAGGCCTTGCCCTGGTAGATGATGCGCAAACGTGCAGGATATAACATGCCATATGGAAGGTGAAGCTCACGTAGCCTGCGTTTAATTGCCAGAAAAGTGGCTCTCTGCTTCTGAGTGGCTACAGAAAAATCTGGGAAAATGGTGATGTTATTGCCATTGAAGGAAACTTTGCCCCTCTCTCTAGCTACTCTGAGAATAGCCTCTCTGTCACGGAAGTGTAGCAGCTTTATGATCATGGCACGTGGTGGGGACCCAGGTGGTAGAGGGCGCATGGGGATTCTGTGTGCCCTTTCTATGGCGAACATTGGTGAAAAGGTGTTTGCCCCAAACTCATTCAGCAGCCATCTTTTTACATAGTTACATAGTTACATAGTAGGTGAGGTTGAAAAAAGACACAAGTCCATCAAGTCCAACCTATGTGTGTGATAATGTGTCAGTATTACATTACATATCCCTGTATATTGCGGTCATTCAGGTGATTATCTAATAGTTTCTTGAAGCTATCAATGCTCCCCGCTGAGACCACCGCCTGTGGAAGGGAATTCCACATCCTTACCGTTCTTACAGTAAAGAACCCTCTACGTAGTTTAAGGTTAAACCTCTTTTCTTCTAATTGTAATGAGTGGCCACGAGTCTTATTAAACTCTCTTCTGCGAAAAAGTTTTATCCCTATTGTGGGGTCACCAGTACAGTATTTGTAAATTGAAATCATATCCCCTCTCAAGCGTCTCTTCTCCAGAGAGAATAAGTTCAGTGCTTGCAACCTTTCCTCATAACTAAGATCCTCCAGACCCTTTATTAGCTTTGTTGCCCTTCTTTGTACTCGCTCCATTTCCAGTACGTCCCTCCTGAGGACTGGTGCCCAGAACTGGACAGCATACTCCAGGTGCGGCCGGACCAGAGTCTTGTAGAGCGGGAGAATTATCGTTTTATCTCTGCAGTTGATCCCCCTTTTAATGCATGCCAATATTCTGTTTGCTTTATTAGCAGCAGCTTGGCATTGCATGCCATTGCTGAGCCTATCATCCACTAGGACCCCCAGGTCCTTTTCCATCCTAGATTCCCCCAGAGGTTCTCCCCCCAGTGTATAGATTGCATTCATATTTTTGCCACCCAAATGCATTATTTTACATTTTTCTACATTGAACCTCATTTGCCATGTAGTCGCCCACCCCATTAATTTGTTCAGGTCTTTTTGCAAGATTTCCACATCCTGCAGAGAAGTTATTGCCCTGCTTAGCTTAGTATCGTCTGCAAATACAGAGATTGAACTCTTTATCCTATCCTCCAGGTCGTTTATGAACAAATTAAATAGGATTGGTCCCAGCACAGAACCCTGGGGAACCCCACTACCCACCCCTGACCATTCTGAGTACTCCCCATTTATCACCACCCTCTGAACACGCCCTTGTAGCCAGTTTTCAATCCATGTACTCACCCTATGGTCCATGCCAACGCACCTTATTTTGTATAGTAAACGTTTATGGGGAACTGTGTCAAATGCTTTTGCAAAATCCAGATACACCACGTCTACGGGCCTTCCTTTATCTAGATGGCAACTCACCTCCTCATAGAAGGTTAATAGATTGGTTTGGCAAGAACGATTCTTCATGAATCCATGCTGATTACTGCTAATGAAATCATTCTTATTACTAAAATCTTGTATATAGTCCCTTATCATCCCCTCCAAGAGTTTACATACTATTGATGTTAAGCTAACTGGTCTGTAATTCCCAGGGATGTTTTTTGGGCCCTTTTTAAATATTGGTGCTACATTGGCTTTTCTCCAATCAGCTGGTACCATTCCAGTCAATAGACTGTCTGTAAATATTAGGAACAACGGTCTGGCAATCACCTGACTGAGTTCCCTAAGTACCCTCGGATGCAAGCCATCTGGTCCCGGTGAATGTTTCTGGTGTTTTGCCCTCACCACCCTCTGGGAACCCCAGAAAGCGCAAATTGTTCCTTCTGAGGCGGTCTTCCATATCAGTGAGCTTATCTGTAGTGTATTCATGGGCCTGCCGCAGTTCCCTCACAGAGCCCTGTAAGGGACGTGTCTCATCTTCCATATCACTAATGCGTTGTTCAGCATTAGTCACTCTATGGCGAATATTGTGGACATCTTGTTTCAAAAAGGATAATTCTGTTTTGATGGTGTCCATTTGTGTGGTGAGAGATGCATGGCTGTGCTGGATGGCTGCCATAATCTGGGACAGTGATGGCTCTGCAGGGCCTGCATCCCCTCTGTCTGCTCTGGGGGATTGAGGATCATGTCCCTCCGCAGGGGAGAATAAGAGGGGGTCTTCTGGGCTTAAGGTAGGGGGGGATCTTTGTGACTCACCCTTCCCCATGAGCTGCTTCCAGGGTGTGGATGTGGAGGCTGCCTGCCGCTGTGTGTCTCCCTCATGCTGATCAGCGCCATTTTGCTGCGGCCTGCATGGCGGTACCGACGGCCCGATTCCTGGGGCCTCCTCCATCGGTGGGCCGTATTTGACCATCCCCCGATGGTCTCAGTGCTCTCCGGATGCTGTGGGGGTATATGGGACCCTCGGATGTCGGCCTGGATTTCAGGATTTGAGCAGGATATGTGTGGTGTGGACGGAGCTCAGGCTGTGCACGTCCTCACATCCCAGGTGCTGGCCACGCCCCCTACTAGTTGGGCTTTATGTAGGGTTTGAGCTATATGTTTGCGGGAGCCAGGAGGCACGTAGGAGAGTCCCAAAGAGGTGTCTTCAGAAAGGATTAAGGGGACATTAAAGTCACTTCCTAAAATCTGCTGTCCTTTGGAGAAGTCCATTAGGCTCTCGAGCACATTCCCTAGGAAGGTATCTTGGTTACTATTAGGGACATAAAGATTCACCAAGGTCATCTTGACACCGCCAATCATGCCTTTTAAAAACAGAAAACGACCTGTAGGGTCTAGAGCAGTGTCCAGGCAGGTCCACGGCATCTTACTGGAGATGAGTATAGACACCCCCTGCGTTTTCGCTGCCAAGTTGGTCGAGTGATAAGCTATCGGGAAGGCTCTATTCTTAAGGATGGACAATTTGTCGTCCCTAAAATGGGTCTCCTGTATGAAGGCTACATCCACTTTGAGGCAATGTAAGTCCTGTAATAGCATTCATCTTTTCTCTGGGATGTTAAGTCCTTTGGTGTTAAGCGAGATCATATTAATAACCTCCATAATGGGGGTGGGAGGGAGGGAGGAGGGGAGAAGGTGGGGAGGGGGGATGATAGAGACTAGCAGAAAAAGCAGAGAAAGGTGGGTAAAAGATAAAAACAGGGCAAAAAGAAAAGAGAGAAAAACTAATTAAGTAGCAAATTGTTGCTAATATGCTCACCAGTGGAATACTGGGAGTTGAGCGCTGGCCTATGTGGGGGTTTGGATAGACACGACCGGGAATAGAGTTCCGGCTATTCTTACCCATCCCGACCTTGTCAGGTAATAAAAACAGTAAAACTGATTATCTAATACATATGAGTCAACATGTAGGAAAATATGCAATAGCATGTGCATTAGCATGTGGGAGAAAAAAAAAGAAAAAAACATTTAGCAATAAATGTAACAAATGGTGCCTCACATAGAGCAGTAGGTGGCGCAATGTCACCAGTTTGCTGCCACTGATTCGCAGAGGGGGGGAAAGGTACATCCGCCCCTCAAGGATCTAGTCAGGGATCTGAGTACCCCACATCTCCTCGGGGAAGTTGAGAGTCACTGGATTCCCTTCAATCAGAAATTTTCCGCTAGCTCCGCCCACAGTAGATGTATGGCAGCTTACCCGTAGCCAATGTCTAGCATCAAGACCACTTTGGGTTGTCCCCGGGAGGGGAGAGGGAGGGAGGAAGGGAGGAAGGGGGAGGGGAAGGGGTGGGAAGGAAGAGGACGAGAGGGAGGTTGAAGGGTAGGGGGAGGAAGGAAAGGAAAGGGGGGTTGGAGGGAAAGGGGGGGGGGTGGCGTATTTTAGGTCACGTCATGACATAGGGGGGCTAGTCCCCACCTCAAGAGGGGATCGTTCACCAAAGTGCATGGGTACAATAATATCTAGATAAGGATGGTAAGGTCAAGCAGTATTATAAGCTCTATCCAGTATTCACAAAAATGGTTAGCTATAACCTATCATTAGACATATGGTTATATAGCGGTAGCTACAGAGAGGGGATCAGGTATCATAATAGCTAGCAAGAACACATGTAATGCAAGGGTTCTAAAGAGTAATGAGCATTGTCCTCTGCACCATTGATTGACATAAACTGCCTAAACATACAGTGGGGCAAAAAAGTATTTAGTCAGCCACCAATTGTCCAAGTTCTCCCACTTAAAACGTTGAGAGAGGCCTGTAATTGTCATCATAGGTATACCTCAACTATGAGAGACAAAATGTGGAAACAAATCCAGACAATCACATTGTTTGATTTTTAAAAGAATTTATTTGCAAATTATGGTGGAAAATAAGTATTTTGTCAATATCAAAAGTTCATCTCAATACTTTGTTATATATGCTTTGTTGGCAATGACAGAGGTCAAACGTTTTCTGTAAGTCTTCACAAGGTTGTCACACACTGTTGCTGGTATGTTGGCCCATTCCTCTATGCAGATCTCCTCTAGAGCAGTGATGTTTTAGGCCTGTCACTGGGCAACACGGACTTTCAACTCCCTCCAAAGGTTTTCTATGGGGTTGAGATCTGGAGACTGGCTAGGCCACTACAGGACCTTGAAATGCTTCTTACGAAGCCACTCCTTCATTGCCCGGGTGGTGTGTTTGGGATCATTGTCATGCTGAAAGACCCAGCCACATTTCATCTTCAATGCCCTTGCTGATGGGAGGAGGTTTGCACTCAAAATCTCACGATACATGGCCCCATTCATTCTTTCATGTACACGGATCAGTCGTCCTGTTCCCTTTGCAGAGAAACAGCCCCAAAGCATGATGTTGCCACCCCCATGCTTCACAGTAGGTATGGTGTTCTTTGGTTGTACTCTCTCTCCTCCAAACACGACGAGTTGTGTTTCTACCAAACAGTTCTACTTTGGTTTCATCTGACCATATGACATTCTCCCAATCCTCTTCTGGATCATCCAAATGCTCTCTAGCAAACCTCAGACGGGCCTGGATATGTACTGGCTTAAGCAGGGGGACACGTCTGGCACTGCAGGATCTGAGTCCCTGGTGGCGTAGTGTGTTACTGATGGTAGCCTTTGTTACTTTGGTCCCAGCTCTCTGTAGGTCATTCACTAGGTCCCCCCCGTGTGGGGTTTTTGCTCGCCATTCTTGTGATCATTTTGACCCAACGGGGTGAGATCTTGCGTGGAGTCCCAGATCGAGGGAGATTATCAGTGGTCTTGTATGTCTTCCATTTTCTAATTATTGCTCCCACAGTTGATTTTTTCACACCAAGCTGCTTGACTATTGCAGATTCAGTCTTCCCAGCCTGGTGCAGGTCTACAATTTTGTTCTGGTGTCCTTCGACAGCTCTTTGGTCTTCTCCATAGTGGAGTTTGGAGTGTGACTGTTTGAGGTTGTGGACAGGTGTCTTTTATACTGATAACAGGTTCAAACAGGTGCCATTAATACAGGTAATGAGTGGAGGACAGAGGACCCTCTTAAAGAAGAAGATACGGGTCTGTGAGAGCCAGAAATCTTGCTTGTTTGTAGGTGACCAAATACTTATGTTCCACCATAATTTGCAAATAAATTCTTTCAAAAATCAGACAATGTGATTGTCTGGATTTGTTTCCACATTTTGTCTCCCATAGTTGAGGTATACATATGATGAAAATTACAGGCTTGTCTCATCTTTTTAAGTGGGAGAACTTGCACAATTGGTGGCTGACTAAATACTTTTTTGCCCCACTGTAGTTCCCTAACCAGCATGCATAGCCTATAGGACGTTCGGGTACTAAATAAACGTGTGAGGAATACAGTAAGGCATCTTCAGGCAGATCAACATAATAACAGTAATGCACTAAGCAAACAAACATTAAGGCACTAAGACCTTGTCTCAGAGGCATATTGTAATATCCTGAAGTAGCTGCTAGATGGATACCATGGAGCATAAAAACATTAGGGCACAAAGACCCCGCATCCCGAAGTAATGTTATGGCCCTGTGGGAGTCCCACTCGCGTGCAGCATAGGAAGCATCAAGATTGTAGCCCCTGGGGTTCCCCAGGGGAAAAGTGCAGAAGAGAGCTCAGTCTAACAACTGTAGTCAAACAGCGGGGACTGCTAAGAACGTCTGCCATCAGTCCATCCACTCCAGCAGGTAAATATGAAAAATGAGTATAGCATATCAACTGCATTATTCTGGCTGGGACTACTAGGAATGTCCGCCATTAAACCATCATACACTGCACTGTAGGTAGATGAGTGAAGGTACCTGTCAGTTAGGATTTTCTGGATTGTTCCCTGAAGGGGGCTTGGGATCTCCTTCTTGACCTCTGCCGACGTGGTTGAGACAATCCCCGAGGTCCAGGAGGGCCAGGGCGACCCATCTGTCGGGAGAGAATCTGGAGCCAGTTCGGTAGCTGAATGGGGTTAACATCCAGGAAGGCAAACAAATCCGGTAGGTTTGTCAGCGTACGTAGGGTGAATGAGGCGTTGGCCTTCCTAAAGGTAACCATCAGCGGATAGGCCAAACGGTATGTGCAGCCTTATTCCCGTGCTAGGTCTAGGAGAGGGCGCAAGCGGGCCCTGCTTTGGAATGCTGCCCTGGATAGATCCGGGAGGATCTTGATGTGTGCTCCATCAAATTCCACTTCACCGCTCTCCCAGGCCTTGCACAGTATCATCTCCTTCTGGGGTGGCGGCATACTACATCCCGGGGCCTGGTGGGGACTCTAGATTTAGGGCCTAAGGCTCTATGGGTTCTGTCCAATTCTACGGTGGTCTGTGGGGAGTCCAAAACCCGTTGGAAGATGGCACTCACCGTAGCTGTTAAATCTGGTTGTTCCTGTGGCTTCTGTTTTCGAGATCCTCCAAGTGGAGCTGGAGGTCCACTGCCATATCAGCCTGGGCTACGTGTGATTGCTCCAGGGCCTCGCCTTGTTGTGTTAGGGAGGACATCAATGTTTTGCCCGTTCGATTCTGTCCCAGAGCAAGTGTACCTCCGCTCTAACCGCCTAGATGTCTCATCAGTGGGCTTATTCCACTTTGAGAATCAGGGCCTCAATGTCCTGTTTGGTGGGTAAGGCCTACAGGAGCACCCGAATGTCCCTCTCCTGACGGTCCATCTCCTTCTGAGTAGAGGGGATAGTGGCATCCAACTTGTCCTGTCGGGAGGTCGCAGGGGTCACTGGTGGAGAGTTTGACACAGAGGCAAAGCCAGGTGAGGGTACTGGGTCTGGCATCATAAGGTGCTGTAGCCCTGAACCACGAGGTGCCGCCACTATGGCGCCTGGAGAGGTGCGGTGTGTGGTCCAGGGGAAGTAAGGGAGCCGTTTGCTTTAACAGACTATTTGGTCCTGTACTGCTTTGTGGCTAGCATGCCGCTGTAAGATACGGTGATAATCGTGATTATGTCGAGCTAGGCAGGGGGAAGCTGGGAGCTCTCTGAAAAGACATCCTCACACCGCCATGTCCAGGCCATGCCCCCCCCCCCCCCCCGTGGAAATCTTTTACCTGTCTGATTGGAGGACACAGGAGTTTGAATTCATTGCTTGGATCCTGGAGTCACATATACAGTGGGGACGGAAAGTATTCAGACCCCCTTAAATTTTTCACTCTTTGTTATATTGCAGCCATTTGCTAAAATCATAAAGTTCATTTTTTTCCCTCATTAATGTACACACAGCACCCCATATTGACCGAAAAACAGAATTGTTGACATTTTTGCAGATTTATTAAAAAAGAAAAACTGAAATATCACATGGTCCTAAGTATTCAGACCCTTTGCTCAGTCTTTAGTAGAAGCACCCTTTTGATCTAATACAGCCAGGGCCGGACTTTCATTGGGCTTGATGGGGCTCAAGCCAATGGGCCCCGGCCAACAGGGGGCCCCGCCGGCCCGCCCATTCCGAAAGCGGCCGAGAGCCACCGAAAGTCACCGAGAGCGGCTGAAAGCCGGCTCTGTATCTCGGCAGCGCCATTTTTAAACTGAAAGGCTGCAATGACAAGGCAGCAATGACACTGGATCAAGGCTGCACTGACAAGTCTGAAAATTACACTGGGGCAAGGCTACACTGACACTGGGCAAGGCTGCAATGACACTGACAAGGCTGCAGATGGACACTAATAAGGCTGCATTGATGGGCATTTAAATGTAAGTTTTTTTCCTTAAACTTCCCTCCTAAAAGTTTTTTCCTTAAAATTCCCTCCTAAAATTGGGGTGCGTGTTATACGTCGATAAATACTGTAATTATCATTTTATCCATTTTTGTTGCTTTTATTAATCGTGGACCCAGGACGAATACAGTATCCCCCACTTATACGCTTATATATTATCTACTTTTGTGAGTAGCCATTTGGCTGTTTTGTCTTGTCCAATTAAACAGAAGTTCTTTAATACTGCACTGAGTCTGGCACACCTTGTCCTTTTCTATTTCTGTTTTATAGAGCTGTGCATATGTATAGAAGGGCCCGAAAGTGACTCAAGCCCAGGGGCCCCACCACCCTAAGTCCTGCCCTAAATACAGCCTTGAGTCTTTTTGGGAAAGATGCAACAAGTTTTTTACACCTGGATTTGGGGATCCTCTGCCATTCCTCCTTGCAGATCCTCTCCAGTTCTGTCAGATTGGATGGTAAACGTTGGTGGACAGCCATTTTAGGTCTCTCCAGAGATGCTCAATTGGGTTTAAGTCAGGGCTCTGGCTGGGTCATTCAAGAAGTCACGAAGTTGTTGTGAAGGCACTCCTTCGTTATTTTAGCTGTGTGCTTAGGGTCATTGTCTTGTTGGAAGGTAAACCTTCGGCCCAGTCTGAGGTCCTGAGCACTCTGGAGAAGGTTTTCGTCAAGGATATCTCTATACTTGGCCGCATTCATCTTTCCCTCGATTGCAACCAGTCGTCCTATCCCTGCAGCTGAAAAACACAGCATAATGCTGGCACCACCATGCTTCACTGTTGGGACTGTATTGGACAGGTGATGAGCAGGTGATGAGCAGTGCCTGATTTTCTCCACACATACCGCTTAGAATTAAGGCCAAAAAGTTCTATCTTGGTCTCATCAGACCAAAGCATCTTATTTCTCACCATCTTGGAGTCCTTCAGGTGTTTTTTTTAGCAAACTCCATGCGGGCTTTCATGTGTCTTGCACTGAGGAGAGGCTTCCGTCGGGCCACTCTGCCATAAAGCCCCGACTGGTGGAGGGCTGCAGTGATGGTTGACTTTCTACAACTTTCTCCCATCTCGTGACTGCATCTCTGGAGCTCAGCAACAGTGATCTTTGGGTTCTTCTTTACCTCTCTCACCAAGGCTTTTCTCCCCCGATAGCTCAGTTTGGCCGGACGGCCAGCTCTAGGAAGGGTTCTGGTCGTCCCAAACGTCTTCCATTTAAGGATTTTGGAGGCCACTGTGCTCTTAGGAACCTTAAGTGCAGCAGAAATTGTTTTTGTAACCTTGGCCAGATCTGTGCCTTCCCACAATTCTGTCTCAGAGCTCTTCAGACAGTTCCTTTGACCTCCTGATTCTCATTTGCTTTGACATGCACTGTGAGCTGTAAGGTCTTATATAGACAGGTGTGTGGCTTTCCTAATCAAGTCCAATCAGTATAATCAAACACAGCTGGACTCAAATTAAGGTGTAGAACCATCTCAAGGATGATCAGAAGAAATGGACAGCACCTGAGTTAAAATATATGAGTGTCACAGCAAAGGGTCTGAATACTTAGGACCATGTGATATTTCAGTTTTTCTTTTTTAATAAATCTGAAAAAATGTCAACAATTCTGTGTTTTTCTGTCAATATGGGGTGCTGTGTGTACATTAATGAGGAAAAAAAAATAACTTAAATGATTTTAGCAAATGGCTGCAATATAACAAAGTGAAAAATTTAAGGGGGTCAGAATACTTTCCATCCCCACTGTACATATAAGCCCAACTAGACCTGTAGGGGTCTTTATCTGAGATGAGAGGCTGGGACAAACCACTGGCGCACTACGAATGGTGGAAGCTGTATATTATCTGGATTTATTGGATTCTACCTTTTATACACAAGCACCTTCATCTATGAACTTTCTCTGATTGAGCACTTTATTTATATATTGCATTGTCACTTTAAATACTGTGGCTCCTTTATGGTGCATGAAGATTATGTTATTGGATGTTTGTTTATATACTACACTGTCACTTTTATATTTTGCACTTTATGATTAATTGAAGATTTATTTGATGTTATTACTCATTGAGTGAGCGTCACATATACATGTGAAAAATATAACATTAAGGCAGTTCTCCAACTTAGAAATGCTCTACTGTGTGCAGAGTTCCTCTGAAAAGTGACTTGTCCCATGTCACTACACACTGTAACTAATGTATGCTGTATTAGGAGGGATGTGCTGAGCCTGTTCCTGCTCCATCAATCCAGCGTACCTCTATTACTTCACTTCCAGTAACAGAATGAGGTCCCATCGAGCACCAAGCATTTACCTCACGCGTGCTTTCACTTAACTCTTTCTTTCCTGTACCTCCTCAGGCCATAGATCTCCGTAACGCGGGTTTGGATATCGCTGTTAACCCTTTTGTAGTAGTGTTACTTCATACCCTATAGTGCTTTACAGACCCAGGTTGTTTGGAATACACCAGAAAAGACATGCACCCCTTTGAATAACTTCACAGCAGGTTTGTTCCCATGTTGAGGTAGACAAAGGCGACTTCCCCACAACCCTTTTCTGGTTGTTGTCGGAGTCTGCCCTTGGGGGCTTATCAGAACCTAGAAGCCTGGGAACTGAGCTACTGGATACCGACTGCTAGGAAGGGAGCTAGGACATTGACCCCCCTTTACTACCGGAGGACCTGTTATCTTATCAGGTACCACGTTTATTAACTGGTTGCTTGTAGTTTTATACCTCCACTTGGTTACCCATAGCAACTACACTCCTCTTCTTGTCTTGCCGAGGTAACCCTTTTGTAGTAGTGTTACTTCATATCATATAGTGCTTTACAGACTCCAGAACCGACATGCACCCCTTTGAATAACTTCAGACCAGGCTCATAACGGTAAATATAACTTTACTGTGAAAATGCAGCATGACAGTTCAATATGAACAAGGTCCTATCTCTGATCCTAACTAAGAGGATGTAGTGGCCCAGGCATACCTCCATGAGGTGAGAGTCCATTACGGCATTGTCCATGACTTGGATTTTCTACACAAATCCTGGTTCTTCAATAGCACCACTGGCGTGCTCACAGGTGATGCTGTCGCTACCAAATCGACCACAACCCTCCTTTTTGGACCTCAATTATCACCCTTTTTATAGCACAGGTGGGCTGGCTAGGACCAAAAGCCTGGAAACTAAGCTAGAAACACTTAACCCCTTACCCAGTCTGGGCAAGCTGCTAAATAGCTTACTGTGTATGTTTTCCAACCTGCCCACACCAGGACACATGCCCTCAACATGGGGAGGGGGTGCCTGTTCCCATGTTGAGGAAGACAAAAACCACTTCCCCCACAATCCTTGTGTGGTTGTTGTCGAGGTCTGCTAGTGGGGGGCTTATCAGAATCTGGAAGTCCCCTTTAACAATAAGGGGGCACCCATATACCCCCCCTTTCATGTGAATAAGTACAAAGTACTCAAGACACCAAACTGTTTAAGTCCTTTTTAAAAAAAAATAAAACTCCAACATAAATCCATCACCAATCATTTCGTCCTGTGATGCAGATCCACGTCAATCACAATGCCCGATGGCCAATGACCAACCAAAAGAAAAAAGCCCACCACCACTAAGGAACATCCCACTTGTTCACTTTGTCACCCGCCAGTGGAAAATCTGGCAGGTGACAACCCAGAGTGACCACTAGGGGCACGTTACTGTACTGTTCAAAGACGGATGAGGGGCCAGCAGTTTTTCCTGAAGAGGTCCCCCAACAGCTGCATCTGTAAAAGTAGGATACGCACTGTTTACAACAGGCGGAGCACTGGTAAGTAGTATTCTGAGGATACAGAATTGCATAGGGGGATTTTTGGAAAATCTTCCTGAAAGTGAGTTTACACTTTAGCCTGCTTCTTTTGCACAGTGATAGAGTACAAGTGTGTAATTGCACTCGTATGGCATGGTCTAGTACATTGATTTTAGTAGCATGTTCTGTGATCAGTGACCTGAGGTCTGGTATTTGCCTAGTGACCCCTATAACAAAGTCTAAGCACATTGATTCTGGTAGCACAGTCAATTACTCTGCTGACATTGTCTGACTATATTATTTTCATATGCAATATTTTATATTTGTTATATTTAAATATTATGGTGAGTAAAGAAGGTGTATACAAAAACATAAGAAATCCCTTCTTGCACGTGAAAGGTTGTAACCCTAAATGTTTCTTAAGATAGTTTGTCCTAAATGAAATTCAGGTTCAATAACTATGTTATGGTATTTACTGTAAGTATCAAAAGAAAAAGCACAGCATTTTGTCATTTATCTTTAGCTTGTTAGTTATATTAATGAAGCCTCCAAAACATTGTACATTGTGTGGTGAAAAACCAAAACTTGTAAGGTTTTTCTAGTGAATGGTTCCATTACTATAACAGCATACAATACAAAACCATTTCATCCTTGTGGCAAAAGTATGTTCCAGCATGACTTTGCCTCTGTACACAAAGTCGGGTTCATAAGATGGTTTTACCAGTTCAGTGTGGAGGAATTTAAGCGACCTGCTTGGAATCTTGAGCTCGACCCTACTGAACACGTTTGGGATGAATTGGAACACTGGCTGTAAGCCAAGTACTGTCCAACATCAGTACCTGACTTCACAAATATTCTTTTGGCTGGTTAGGCACACATTTTCAACTTTGGATTTAATAGGTTTTTCTTTATTTTGATTAGTACATTTGCTTTGTATAGTAGTCATCTGTATATCAGGGAAAATGATTCACAACCGCTTAGAAAGCAGCCATGGGCAACAAACTGACCACTGAGCAAACTGCTATCCAGGAAACACAGCAACTATACTAACATCAGAAATTGCACGTGATTGTGTCACCACAAAAAATATACAAAGCCTGTAAAATAAGAGACAATATACTTACTTTTTTGTTTTAAAATGCCACCACTTTACTTCTCCCCCAAGCCGTTGCATGAATTTCACACCTCAGTCTACACACAAGTCATTAAAGCTAAATGTGCATGGCAGCCCCTCCCTACTCCCACCCTCCAGCTCTGAAGTTTCTACAAACTTTCAGACCAGGGGGAAGTGCCAGAGAGAGCTGCCAGATGAGTCATCCAGCCCCTGAGTCACTGAACCCTGACCCAGATTCACATAAAAATAATGTCCCCTACTCTAACAACAAACCTATTTATATCTAGCACACTAGAGGGTGCTACACCAAGTACGTGATAGTGCTGCAGGAGTACAAGTATTCAACATGAAGGATCGAATACTTACAGCAGCCAAAGAGCAGTGAGGCGGTGGCATTTTAACACATAGGCTGCTAGAAAGGTAAGTATTTTGCTTGTTTGTTTTTAGGTTTGGTAATTTGTATAAGTCTCACTTTATAGTGGACCATGTATGAAAACTCAAGGTCTGCTTATCTGGAAGCCCCTAACCCCCCCCCCCAAAAAAAAACAAACAAACAAAAAAAACACTAATTAAAATCTATAAAAGCCCAGCATATAGGATGAAATAAGGAAAACTGTACCTCGGACTCTGGCTTCTGGTCACTTCCTGTAGGTGCCTGTACCTCACTGCTGCTTCCTGGGAAATTGATACTAGGGATACACCAATACCGATACTGGTATCGGTGCAGATACTAGGCATTTTCACGAGTATCGGTACTCGCAAAAATGCTCCTATACCGAAAACCGGTACCAGAAGTGACATCAGTTGGGGGCGGGACACCTCCTCTTCCCGGTTCGGAGAAGCAAGCGCCTTATGACACCAGGACGGGGGGGGGGCAGAAAAATCCACAGCACAGTGGGTACAGGCTGACAGCTGGCCACACTGGCACTCCTGCTCCTGGTTGTCTTTTTTTCATTATGCAGCACTGCCGCAATCCTCTCCTGCCTCTGTAAACTTGAAGAGGGTGGGTGATGTCATGACTCCTCCCATCCTGTTCCTGCACAGAGAGAGAGAGTTGGCTAGATGGCTGGCCGCTATCCAATGACAGAGAGTGGGCGGGTTGCCAAGGGCAAGGGGCTGGACAGCATCAGCACGTGTATTTCTATGTGAGGCAGCTGTGGAATCGTCCCTGGAAGCAGAACCGAGTAATGAGGAGAGCAAGTCTTGCAAACAGGTTAGTGTAGTATGTACAGGACAGTGATAAAGGGGTTGGGAGCCTAGTCCCCAACCAGGTCTCCTCAAGAAAAGGGGCAAATGGACTATCTCGGTACAGTACTATGAGGGTAAGTTTCATAAATGATAGGGACTAGGCTCCCGACCCCTTTATCTCTAAATTTCTGGATGATGGTACAATCCCCCTTTTTGTCTATAATCTCTACTCATCATTATTGATTCCAGAGGCTACCCTTACTTTTCTATGTACAGGACAGTGTCAGCAGGGTACAGACCAATCTTATACACTAGCACCATACAGTATATACAGACCAGTCTGTACCCCAACACTGTACTGTATATGTTATACACACACCAGTCTGTATATGATGTACAGTACGGTGTCAGTATACAGACTGGTCTGTACCTAATGCCCTGTAATGCGCCCTCCTAACACCCTGTACTGCGCCCTCCTAATGCCCTGAACTGAACTGCACTCTCCTAATGCCCTGTACTGCACCCTCCTAACACCCTGTACTGCGCCTTCCTAACACCCTCCTAATGCCCTGTACTGCGCCATCCTAATACCCTCCTAACGCCCTGTACTGTGCCATCCTAACACCCTCCTAATGCCCTGTACTGCGCCATCCTAACACCCTCCTAACGCCCTGTACTACGCCTTCCTATAACCCTCCTAATGCCCTGTATTGCCCCCTCCTAACACCCTGTACTGTGCCCTCTTAACACCTTGTACTGTGCCCTCCCTGCGTTGCCTCCTCCTTCCCCCACCAGCTGTCACCTCTGCCCCCATGTCTCTCAATGACCCTCCCATCCTCTTCCCCCAGCAATCACAGCCTTTTTCTTCTCAATTGTCCCACCCCACAATCCCTATTTCACCCCACCCTCAACTACCCTGCACAGACTTACCCCTCTCCTTCCAACTCTGCCTCACCCAACTCCCTAACAACCCCCCCTCCCAAACCACCCCCCTGCCTACGTGATAAGTATCAGTAATTGGTATTGGCGAGTACAAAAAAGTATCGGTACTTGTACTCGGTGTTAAAAAAGTGGTATCAGTGCAACCCTAATTGATATACTCAAAAATCTGTGAAAATACCCTTTAAAAGATTTTTATCACATTGATGACCTAACAGGCGCTCTAGTCTATTTTATAGTTCCAGAATAATACTTAGCCTATAATATAACATAGTCTAGTTATTGTGATAAATTAAACCTTAAAGTGATTGTAAAGGCTCGTTTTTTTTCCTATAAAAAAAACAAACATGTTATACTTACCTGCTCTGTTGCAGTGGATTTGCACAGAGCAGTCTGGATCATCCTCTTCTTGGGTTCCTCTTCTGTGATCCTGGCCCCTCCCTCCTGTTCAGTGCCCCAACAACAAGCAGCTTGCTATGGGGGCACCCAAGCTGAGTCACAGCTTTCTGTGTCCATTCAGACATGGAACCCCGACCCGACCCCCTCCCCTCTCTCCCCTGATTGGCTAGCTGACTTTGATTGACAGCAGCGGGAGTCAATGGCGCCACTGTTGTGTCTCAGTCAATCAGGAAGGAGAATCTCGGAAGGCTGAGACACTTGTGGACATCGCTGGACAGAGAGGGACCTCAGGTAATTGTTAGGGGGGCTGAGGGGGGCTGCTTCACACAGAAGGCGTTATATCCTAATGCATAGAATGTATGCAGATTACACTTCGTCATCGCACAGGACCAACTACATCATGTCTGAGATAACAGCAAACAAAATGCAGAAAAGCCTACTTGTAAATCCACCTTCCAGTGGAAGTTCTGGGACATAAGGTGATTCATGTCACCTTAAGTGATGTGCCATGAGAATGCTGTTACTTTACAAATACTAAAATGATTGATCTGCCTACAGAGTTAGACAAGGCATTGATTTATTTTCAGGCATCATATATACTTCTAAACTTCCATCTATGACATTTTAGACTTCTTTTTAACTCTCAAATGCAAGTTTAACAGTGATGTGACTCTGTTTTATAAAACAGGAGAAAAAAAGTTTGGGTTTACATATCCTATGGGTGCCAAGCCAGCATAGATCTACAACCTAATTGACATGCATTTCCACACCAGAGAGCCCACATTGGTATCTTTATGCAAATCACAGGCATCATCAAGTGATCAGTTAATTCTTTAATCTATCATGGCACACAAGTGGCAACTTGTAGCCCTTTTAGTGTGGGGCCCTCCAGGGGTCCCCACAGTAGATGGAGCAGAAAACAAAGACAACATTCATTAGGAACCCTGGAGGTAGCCCAACCTGATATAGTCTGAGTACCACCTACTTCTCCAAGCTTGTTCTGTTTCCCCTATAGTGCTGAATTTTCCAATGATATTTCCAGCATAGATCCACACCAACAGTAGCCCCCCATAGTACAGAATAACAGGCTCAATGCCAGGTTCTTTAAATGTAACAAACAGGCTTTTCCGAAGAAGATCATTTATGCAAACAATGCCTTGAGTGTTACAAAGTGAATTCCAATCCCAAAAGTGAATAAAATACTCGCCACAAAAAACTGAAAAAATATATTAACTAAAAAATTATACTAATACCAAAATCCCTCACACCTGAAAATAAAGCATCACTGCTGCTGTTTTCCTTACAAACAAAATCTTACAAAAAAATCACACACATATGTGAGGATGCACAATGGTCATCACTCATTAGTAAAGTGCAATGTAAGCAATAAATTGATACAAATATAAATAAAATATAATAAATACATAAACACAAGTTTTGAAAAAAAGTCCCTTTTGCAAAGAGCCCATGCTCAGTGTGCACTTGATTATTGTGAAATTCAGTGACTTCAATCGTCACCCAACACCAAAGTGCAAATCCCTTACACCAGAATCCCAGCTCACTTACCAGAGGAATTTGCCTTTCATGAAAATGATTGGCAAATAGCGCTTAATCTCCGATTCATAGGCAGTGGCAGCTGGTAGTTTTTTATGGGGGGGGCATCAAACAACCACCCTCCCCCCTGCCGGCGGCACCCCACACACACACGCTTCTACGGCAGATTCCATCGCGTCTTCTCCTCCCTCTGCATCATGGAGGCTTCTGCCGTGTGTCTCCTCCCTCCTCCTAGGCATCCTGTCCTTTCAGCCAATCGGGTGACGGGTCCGCTTCCTGAATGGCCTGAAGGAGGATCAGTGTGACAATAGCGAATATTCATTCGCTATCGTCACCCAACTGGGTGGGCTCAGGGCGCAGTGCTCTGCGCCCCGGGCCTACCTTTTTTTGAAGACTTTTAGAGCCCCTGGCGTGATGACGTACACCGGACTAAAATAAGGAAGTTGATAGCCAGTAGCCAATAGCTGCCCTAGCGTTGTTTTTTGTCCGTTGGACTAGCATACAGACGAGCGGATTTCTGGGTCCAGCGGAGTTACGACGTAAAGATTTGAAGCATGTTCCAAATCTAAAGTCCGTCAGATTTTCGACTGGAAAAGTCCGCTGAAGGTCCGATGAAGCCCACACATGATCGGATTGTCCGCCGGGCTCGGTCTGTCGGACCAGTCCAATAGAAAAGTCCGACCATGTGTATGCTGCATAAGAGCAGCCATTAGGAGGAGATCACTCTGCTTTGGTCTCACTCTTGTCTCTTTGGGTAAACAATGAATAAAGTTAAAAATACTAACAACAACATACAAAGCCACAAAAAACCCTACCCCAAGCTATATCAGCAATCTCATCTAAAAATATTAACCAAACCATCCTCTTTGCTCCACCCAAGATCTCCCGCTCACTAGTTCCCTCGTCACCTCCTCCGATGCTCGCCTCCAGGAATTCTCCAGAGTCTCTGCCATCTTCTGGAACTCCTTACGTGAATCTGTCTGGCTCTTTCCTTATCAGTCTGTTATAGGCAATCCCAGAAAAAAAATTCCAGGGAGATCTATCTTGGAAAACGCATGCAATTCGGACTGGAATCGCACTGCATTTCTGTTCAAATTGCATGCAATTTTTGCAGTGCAATTTGCGCCCATTTATTTTGTATTGATGTATTGATTGATTTGTATTGATTTCACCGCAAAGTATCAGTATTCGGTATCGCCAAGTATTTAACCAAAAGTATTGGTACTCGTATTTGCTGGTAAAAAAAATGGTATTGGCGCAACTTGATAGACATGTGTCTTCTTTTTATGTAATCAGTCATCGTAATCTTCGCCAACAGTAGTGCAAAACAACAGGACAAAATCCAATATACTGAATCAAATTGTAATTGTACTGAACAATCAATCATCTGTCATATGTATTGCTTATCATTATAAATGGTTCCTTTCTTTTACCAACATTACTTCCATAAGGATATGATGTGAAACAAGCCTAGGTAAATGCTATAAACACATAAAAATAATAACGTACATTTGAAAGCACACATTCTGCTCGCTTTAATGTGCACATTACATCATTAAGAACTGTGGCCTTTAGTGGCTCAGCCCTTCTTCTCCTACTTGTTATAAGTGTAGAAAACTGTCTTGGAAATAGGTCAACAGTCTCTAATGATGAAAACAGCTGCACAGAGTAAAGACTAGATTGTAGTATAGGTTATGTCTCCTGATTATTACATGTAATTGTGTTAATGTAATGGCCTATCCTAGATTATGTGTCAAACTAATGTTATCTCCTTCCTGCAACATCTTATCACAACTACATAACAAAATCAGAAAATATATTTACATTATTTGCCATTTTATCAGGAACAGTATCTGATTGGCAAACATGTCTATGTTTAAGTTGTGGATTTATATATGTTAGAAGAGGACTATCCAGTCATTAGATCGGTGTGATGGTAAAGGTGGTACGAAGGAGAATTAAAGGGAACCTGTTAGAAAATAAAAATTGAAGATGCTGTACTGTAAAAACCTTGACTATATTATGAAGTTCTTAAAGAGGTTGTAAACTCTGTAAAAAAAAAAAAATGAAAAAAAAAACATGTAAGACAAGGGCATAATGAGCTAGTATGAAATGCATTGCATACTAGCTCATTATGAAATACTTACCTTAGAACGAAGCCTTCCAGCGACGCCCACACGCCGCTGAGATGGCTGACATCTTTCCCGGAGTTTCTTCCGGGTTCATGGGCTCCGGCACTATTAGTTGCCGGAGGCATGATGACTTCTCTCACGCGCATGCGAGTGGGAGCTGTCATTCACGGCACAGGGTTCAGAAGAAACTGCACTCATGACCATTCCTTTAGAGCACATGCGCCAGTGATGTCACTGACTGCATGTAATGTAAATATCTCCTAAATGGTACACATTTAGGAGATATTTACTCTACCTCTAGGTAAGCCTTATCATATATTATACTATATATCTATAGGTAAATGTCTGCAAAGGAAGTTTACTTCCTCTTTAATATTAGCCCATAATTGATAAGTGATTGTAAAGCCTGATTTTTTTTTTTTTAACAAGAAACATGTCAAACTTACCTGCACTGTGTAGTGGTTTTGTACAGAGCAGCTTAGATCCTCCTCTTCTCGGGTCCCCCGCCGGCACTTCTGGCTCCTCTTTCTCTGCGAGTGCCCCCATAGGAAGCTGCTTCCCATAGGGGCCCTCATGCGTGTTCCATCCTGAGCCAGGATGTTTGCATCTATTCAGACACACAGCCCGGCTCAGCCCTGACCTCTGATCTCTGCTCACAGGTTTTGATTGGCAGCAGTAGGAGCCAATGGTTCCCATTGCGCTCAGTCAAGCCTGTAAGACCCAGGAGAAAGGAGAAGAGCTGCTGCAGATGTGCACAGCGCTGGATCAACATCAAGTTCAGGTGAGTATTTAGGTGGAGCTGGGGGGAAGCTACTATTAAAAGGTTTTTTACCTTTACCACTTACCCAATGGGCACTTAAACCCCCTTCCTAAGCAGATCAATTTTCAGCTTTTGGTGCTCTCACACTTTGAATGACAATTACTCAGTCATGCAACACTGTACCTATATGAAATGTTTGTCTTTTTTAAAAAAACAGCTGGAGTTTGGCTTTACATTGTTAGTCACTAATATAAAGTCCATCTAAATCTACCAGTTCATCCAACACCACCCTCCCAACTGATTGACAATGCTGCTGTCCAAGAGTAGCTACGTTGCTCCTCCATAGATACACTGGAGAAGTGAATGTAGCCATCCTAAGACAGAAGGCGGGTTACTGGCTAATCATCAAATCAAAATAAAAGCCTTAAAAATGTAAAAATAATGCAGCCACCACATCCGATAATTGGTAAGCTACAATATATTATAGCTGAACTCTATCTTTTGTTAGACTTTACATAGTTCATTTAGGCCAGCTTGGGACATATAAACTGTGAAGCCGCCGGATGTGCAGTATAAACTGTATGTAGCTGCGGGTACATACAGCATACCACACTGTGTTCCGGGTTTGAGCCGAGACTTCCAGTCCCATACCCGGAACACGGTAGAGTCTATCACAGGGACACTCAGCCATTCACAGAAAGCAGTATATTCTATCAGTGAATACAAAGCTTCCTCTGATTGGCTGAGTCAGAGAGGTGGGCTGATGATGTCACAACCTTTGACTCAGCCAATCAGAGGAAGCTTTGTATTCATTGATAGAATATACCACTTTCTGTGAATGGCTGAGCACCACTGTGATAGACTCTACTATGTTCCGGGTAAGAGACATGAAGTCTTGGCTCGAACCCAGAACACAGTGTGGCATGCTGTATGTAGCCACAGCTACATACAGTTTGTACCGCACATCCAGTGGCCTCATATGCTAGTGAGGGACATAGTTCTTTTGCTGGCCCAAACAAACTATGTACAGTTTAAGAAAAGATGGGGTTCAGCTTTTGTAATGGAAATTTGTAAGTACTGTATATAATCGTATTTTTTTTGTATATATTGCACACTGCACTCACTGTGCATACGGCACGCACCAATAATGTTTTCATTACATGTTTGTATTCTTTCGAGTCCTGATTAGAATTAGCCTACCTATGTTAGGCCCCTTGATTGGTGGTTATATATTATGTTGTCACTGTCTAGTGTTATAGATAAGAAGATGAAGAATAGTGCCGTTCTCAAGTATATATAGTACACAGAGGGGGGAGTATAGTGGCGCTTGGAGAGGCAGATGGGTGGGAAACAAAACTATAGGTAAAAGTGGTTATGATAATAAAATCCAGTTGTTAGGGGTGGCTTGGACCCTGGAAAAGTTCAGTTCAGGCTTGAATGGGTTATGAACAAGTTTGATGGGTTAAAGATGTATATAGCACTCCAGAGCTGCAGCCAGCTGTGGAAGAGGAAGCAGCTCTGTAGATATATCATGTGGAGAACAGTGGCACTCATCTGAGTGCCGCATATTAAAACGATTAATGATGACTTTATTAACTACTTCAGATCCGCGCTATAGCCGAATGACGGCTACAGCACGGATCTGCTTTGCCAGGAGGGCGTCAATAGACGTCCTCCCCTTTGCAAGCTGGCCATGCTCCCCTGCAGGGCATGCGCGGTGTGCGCTGTGATCACCCAAGTCAATGAGACTCGGGTGATCACAGATCGGAGTAAGGGGTCTATCCCGACCCCTTACCACGTGATCAGCTGTCATCTAATGACAGCTGATCATGTGATGTAAACAGAGGATCGGTAATCTTTTTTTTTTCTTCTCACGCTGACAGCCTGAGGAGAAAAAAAAACGATCACCGGCTTCTGTTGAAGGGATATCGGTCCTGAGGAGGGAGAGGCGAAGCCGCCTCATATGTGCCCACAGTGCCCACCAATCAGTGCGCACAGTGCCCACAGTGCCCTCCAATCAGTGCCCACCAGTACATCAGCGCCACCTATCAATGCCCACAAGTGCCACCCATCAATTCCCACTAGTGGTGCCAATCAGTGCCTCATCAGTGCCACCTTTTCAGTGCTGCCTATCAGTGTCGCCTACCAGTGCCGATCAGTGCCCATCACTGCCACCCATCAGTGCCCATCACTGACACCCATCAGTGCCACCTATTAGTGCCCTTCAGTGCCACCTAACAATGCCCTTCAGTGCCACCCATTAGTGCCACCAATCAGTGCCACATCTCAGTGCCCACCAGGGCCACCTCATCAGTGCCCACCAGTGCCGCTTATTAGTGCCCTTCAGTGCTGCCTTATTAGTGCCCATCGGTGTCGCCTTAACAGTGCCCATCAATGCAGCCTATCGGTGCCCATCAGTGCAGCCTATCGGTGCCCATTAGTGTAGCCTCATCAGCGTACATCAATGAAGGAGAAAAATTACCTGTTTGCAAAATGTATTAACAAAATATAAAACGGTTTTGTATTTTTTTTTTTAATTCTGTCTTTTTTTATTTTTTTTCACAAAAAATAAAAAACCCAGAGGTGATCAAATACCACCAAACGAAAGCTCTATTTGAGGGGAAAAATGATAAAATTTCATTTGGGTACAGTGTTTTATGACCGCGCAATTGTCATTCAAAGAGTGACAGCGCTAAAAGCTGAAAACTGGTCTGGACAGGAGGGGGGGTTTAGTTGCCCAGTAAGCAAGTGGTTAAGATAAAAATTAGTGCTGCTGTCTTGCTAGCTGAAGGGGTTTTCAAGGCTCCGAGTCAAGCTGGCAGTCATCTCACCATCTGCTGTGACGTCACTGAATGTGGGACACAGGGACAGCAGGCACACGTTCAGAGCATGCGTGCTCCTTCTTCAGGTTAGGATTACAGAGATCAGCAGCAGCACCCTACACCGCCGGCTATCTGGATCAGGACTGCACAGCGAGCCTCCCCTTGTGACTAGCCTTTTTAACCCTTACACTGTGAGTTAATTCTTATTTTAATTTTTATCTTAATAAACTCATCATTAATCGTTTTAATATACTGCACTCAGATGAGCGCTGCTGTTCTCCACATTATATATGTAGTACACATCTGCTAAAGTAGTTTAGAGGCAAGAGGATATAGGCACAAGTAGAGAAGAGAGAAGACTGGCCAGTCAATATGGGCATTAACCGGTTCAATACAGGGCAATTTCACCCCCTTCCTTCCCGGCCAATTTTTAGTTTTCAGCGCTGTCGCATTTTAAACGTCAATTGCGCGGTCGTGCGGCGTTGTGCCCAAAAAAAATTGACGTCCTTTTTTCACCACAAATAGAGCTTTCTTTTGGTGGTATTTGATCGCCTCTGCGGTTTTTATTTTTTGCGCTATAAACAAAAGAAGAGCGACAATTTTGAAAAAAACACAATATTTTTTACTTTTTGCTATAATAAATATCCCAATTTTTTTTTTTTTAAACAAATTTTTTCCTCAGTTTCGTCCGATACGTATTCTTCTACATATTTTTGGTAAAAAAAAATCGCAATAAGCGTATATTGATTGGTTTGCGCAAAAGTTATAGCGTCTAAAAAATAGGGGATAGATTTATGGCATTTTTAAAAAAAAATTTTTTTTTTTTTTTAGCGGCGATCGCGATTTTTTTTCGTGACTGCGACATTATGGCGGACACATCGGACACTTTTGACACATTTTTGGGACCATTCACATTTATACAGCGATCAATGCTATACAATTGCATTGATTACTGTGTAAATGTGACAGGCAGTGAAGGGGTTAACCACTAGGGGGCGGGGAGGGGTTAATATGTTTCCTAGGGAGTGATTACTAACTGAAGGGGGAGGGGACGCTCAAGGGGAGGAGACCGATCAGTGTTCCTCCGTTCTGGGAACACAGATCGCTCTCCTCAGAGCTGACAGGCTGTGGATCTGTGTGTTTACACACACAGATCCACGGTCCGGCCCGGTTAACGGGCAATCGCGGGTGCCCGGCGGACATCGCGGCCGCCGGGCACACGCACCGGGTCCCGAGGAACGCGGCAGGCGCGCGCGCGCCCCCTAGGCGGCCGGGAATCCCAGGACATCATATGACGCCCACCCAGGATGGGAGATCCCATCTGTGGACGTCATATGACTATGGGCCGGTACTGAAGTGGTTAAATTAAGTTTAAGGGAATGAATTATGTGAACGCCCCTAGTGAGACTAACTACTACCCTGTTTCCCCGAAAATAAGACCTAGCGTGATTGTCGGTGATGGCTGCAATATAAGCCCTACCCCCCAAATAAGCCCTAGTTAAAATCCTTGTAGGTCTTCTTTTCAGGGTAGGGCTTATTTTCGGGGAAACAGGGTATGGCTTATTTGGGGGGTAGGGCTTATATTGCAGCCATCACCGACAATCACACTAGGTTTTATTTTCGGGGAAACAGGGTATGCCTGGCAACAAGCGCTTTGAGAGCTCTCTTTGTACTGCATTGAGCAGACTAGGAAGTCATGTTAAATTTTGCCCAAAAAGTGTTTGAATATGGAGACAAGAACGGCCGACTGTTGGCATGGCTAGCCAGGGGACAGACGTCCTCTACCCACGTTGCGAGTATCCGAGATGAGGACAGTCAGCTGATAACATCCCTGGAGGGTATCAATGCTAGGTTCTCTCAATTCTACCAGGGGGTCTACTCCTCATGGGCCCAATACTCTCCTTCAGACCTTCAGGCCTTCTTAGATGGCATCTCCTTCCCTGTGTTGGAGGACTCCTCAAGAAATAGACTAGAGGCAAACTTTACCTTGAAAGAGGTCCAGGCTGCTATTGCAGTGCTACAAGGTAGGAAGACTCCCGAAGCAGGTGGCTTACCTATAGTGTTTTACTCCCAGCATGTTGAACTACTTCCCCAAAACTAAAGGCCCTACTCTCCGAATTTACTAAGCAGGGTGTCCTCCCGACTCCATTACAGAGGCTGTTATTGTGTTGGTGCCTAAGCCTGGCAATAATCCTTTGAAATGCACTTCATATAGGCCTATATTCCTGTTGAATGTGGATGCCAAGGTCCTTGCTAAGATCCTTGCCTTGCGTTTATTCACGGTGATCTCTGATCTGGTTCATGTGGACCAGACCGGATATGTCCTGGCTAAGGGCACCGACATCAATATCCAACGCCTTTTCCTGCACTTGTTCCTGACTCATGATAACACTGGATCTCGCGTGGTTGCCTCCCTGGATGCCGAAAAGGCCTTTGATTCTGTAGAATGGGATTATCTGTGGGAGGTCCTTCGTAGATTCAGCTTCTGACCTATTTTTTAAAAATGGATTCAGATACTTTACCGAGAGCCTAGGGCGAGGGTTCGTACCAATGACTGGGTCTCTGATCCTTTTCTGCTGTTCAGGGGAACCCAGCAGGGTTGCCCCCTTTCTCCCAGTCTCTTTGCCCTGGCACTGAAGCCTCTGGTAAACTTGATCCGTGGGTTGCGAGTTGTCAGAATGGAGGAAAAGTTATCCCTCTATGTGGATGATGCCCTATTGTACCTGATAGATGCAGGGCCCTTGCTCATGGCTGCCATTAAAACATTTGGCGTATTTGGTATGTAATCGGGCATCAGAATAAACTGGTCTAAGTCGGTTATTTTTCCATTGGATGGGCAGGCATCTGCCCTCGCCAGCCCCTCTCCCTTGCGTTGGGTATCTGAATTTAAATATTTAGGGGTATTAGTAACGAGGGATATATTACAATACTATACCGTAATCTTCTCCCCTGATCTCTCTCCTCAAAAAGAGGTGTTTGGCGTGGTCTGGGCTCCCCTTGAATCTCCTTGTGTGCATCAACGTCCTCAAAATGATGTTGTTACCAAAATGTAACTACTTATTTCAAAATAGACCGGTTTGGATACCAGCCTCCTTTTTTAGGGAGGTGGATAGATGCATCAGTACCTTTATTTGGAGTGGAGCTGTTCCACGTTTGGCTAAGTCTACACTTCCTCTCCCTACACAGTTGGGGGGCCTGGTGTTACCCATCCAAGTATATTGCTGGGCTGCTGTTTTGGTAACAACATACTGGTGGTTTTAAGGGGCCCGTACTGAAGCAGCGGTTTGTCTAGAGGCAGCATCTTTGGGCTCATTGTCGGATCTACAGAACCTACTTTATAGGGGGGCAGGGGCGTACAAGACAGTGCCGACCCCCACTAAGACCATGCTTTGTGTTTGGGTTGCCGTTAGTTGACGTTTCTTCCAAGAAGCATGCTGGTCTCCTGTACAACCTCTCTGGGGGAATCCTAACCTGGCCCACTTTTTTGTCCCCGATCTTCAAGTATGGGTGTGATTCGGTATTAAAACCCTGCAGGACATAATGCCTGAAGGAATGCTGCTAACCTACCCGCAGCTCAGTCTGGCATTTTGTTTGCCATGCTACCAGAGCTCAATTCCCTTCTAAGCCCCTGCTCCAACTAGATTGCATAGCTCTGAGGAAGAAGGGACTCTCCCTTCGAAATGCGTTAGCTTATTGTGATGTGTATGCATCTCTCTACGATCTTTGGAAGGCATCGCTTATCCTAAAGTCGCATGCTGGCTGTCGGTACACTTCGTGTTGTGCCTCTTCCACCCATTGCTTGTGAGTTGTTTCTTTTAATTATTTTAATACATTTTTTAAAAAAAGTTAATACACAAGGCTGGTGCGCCCCTGTTTTTCTTTTATTTCGGTTTGTACTAGGTTTCCCCATCCTTGAGGGTAGCAAAGCCTGTGTTGACGCATCTCTATATGGTGATCCACCTGTGCGCAGGAGTCATTGTTTTCTGTTTGCTAAAGTACTGCTCCAACTAGACCCTGTGGAGATGGTTCTCTCGCAGGAGTGTTTGCAGAAGCCGCTCTCTACACTAGAAGGGACCCTGCTTAGGACTGATTCCCCCAAAATTGAGAAATGATGGGTTCTCATGGAGCAGAGCTCCATGCTTTAGCAAGCCTGTGAGCTATAAAAAAAGTCAGGTCTCTGCATAGGTGACTGTTTCCGCCATTACCATGCTTCTCTACAATATTAATGAAGTATGGTGAATGTAAATTCTGGATTCCTTCCTTCCATTCTTGCTATGTACGTACTATGTGTTAGAAATATCTTATAAATTGAACTTTGTGTAAAAAAGAAAAAATATGTTTTCATTTTCTTTCCACATTTTCCAAAAAGTTGACATGTTCAAAATACTCATTATGCCTCATAGAATATACTTTGGGGTGTTTGCTTTCCAAAATGGGGTAATTTTGTAGGTGTTTTCGCTGTCCTAGTGCTCCGGAGCCTTCAAAAATGTGATAGGTAGTCAGGAAATTAGATGTATAATTTATGCCTTTAGAACGCCTGAAGGCGTATTAGGATGTTGGGCCTCTGTATGTGGCCAGGCTGTGGAAAAGTTTCACACATGTGGTATTGCCCTACTCTGAACAAGTAGCAGAAGGTATTTTGGGGCGTAATTCTTGGTATGTACATGCTGTATGTTACAATTATCTTATAAATTGACAATTTTGTGTAGAAAAAAATAAGTTTGCATTTTCTTTCCACATTTTCCAAAATTTGTGGAAAAAAATGACAGGTTCAAATGACTCATAATGCCTCATAAAAATGAGTGTTTGCTTTCCAAAATTGGGTCATTTTGTGGGTGTTTCCACTGTCCTGCTGCTCCAGGGCCTTCACAAATGTGATAGGTAGTCAGGAAACTAGATGTGTAATTTTTCCCCTTAGAACACCTCAGGAGGAGTAGGTCTGGTCAGGAAGGTCAGGAAGGGGGTAAAAGTGCCCATTAGGCAAGTGGGTAATGGTGGACTGAAGGGATGAAATTCAAGATATCTATGTCCAGTCCACCAGAAAGCATTCGCTCAGATGTAGTAGGCAGACTCTACGAACGCCATTTTCCCAATAAAGTCCCCCCCAAAGAAACAGTCCAAAGAAATAAAAAAATGTTGGGTGTGCTCAAGAGGGGGAGTTAGACGAGACACCAGTTATTATTGTCCAGTAGGCAAGTGGGTAATGGTGGACTGAAGGGATGAAATTCAAGATATCTATGTCCATCTTTAGAGTGTAGTGCTTATATCATCATCATTTACACTGGGTTTAGCACTATTACTTAATTACTCTATTAAGCTGTATCATTTCTTCAGCTGTTAAAAAATACTGTAAAAGCAAAAGACCTTTAATTGAATAGGGCTATATGTCTTACATGACTTCTTGCAAACCAGAGTTGTAAGGTCGCAAACTGCAAATATACTTTATTGGGTACAGTAGTAAGGACAAAACACCTACTGGCTTAATCTGATGTCTTTAGGCCCCTGCTGAGGCGGAGGTTTCGTGAACTTCCCAGGAAACCTTGTTACCTGGCAGAGGTTTCCTGCATTCCCCACTACAAGTAGTCATTTATGTGCTTCTTGGCTAGCACATTTCCAATGCTTGATGCAACCTTTAGGTGGCTTCAAAGCAATGCCAACCGCCACTGCCCCTAGACATGGTCAGAGTAGGTATTAAGCTATTTGGCTTTAAGATCTGGTGCATGTGGGCAAAGTGCTTCCTTTCAAAGCTCATGTGTTGCACCCTAAATAATTCTTTCCACTTGTTTTGTGCAGGTATTTTTTTTTTTTTTAATATGATTCTTAGGGCTTTTGCAAACAGGTTCATTTTATCTCAGAACAACTTTCCCTGTACAAGTCAAGCAGCTTAAAGCAATTTAGATAGAATTCAAATGGTGATGGTGTTCTGTTTCTCGTTTTCCTAGTTTTATATGATATATTTAATGGGTATCATTTATAAATGCCCTGCCACTTTGGACATCAATGGGAGATGCATGTAGAAATTTCCCTGGTGTATTTGGTGGGCATTCTATGTGGCATTTTCACCCGTGACATTGTTAAGTTTGCTGTGAGGCATTTTGTGCTGTGACATTGATGGCCATCATATGTGAAATCTTCACATTTGTTTGTAATATTTTAGACTCTGAAGCACTGAAATTTGTTAGTCTGACATCACCTCACAATTCATGCCTGCTTAAAGCTTTGGATTTTGCATTCAGAAACCTATTTTCAATGGCAAACCTGTTAAAAATATGGAGTGTTACACTTTAATGCTAACGCTACCCAAAAATAATAATTTTGATTGGCATATGAAATAACATAATTTGTGTAACTAACAGCTCTTTAGAGCTAATCTCATCATACACCTCTATAAAGGTCCCTTGGTACTGATTTCACAGCATGATCACTCCCCTTGTAGTGAATTAGTCATAAAAATTAACTACTACTTTCATTGGGAACATAGGATTGACTCGTGCAGAAGCGTGAGGCAGCAACAGTCAACACTTCAATACCAGCTATAAAGTACAAGAATGGAAACTGTTTGGTAAGTGTTCATTGCACATCTTGTAATTCCTCCTACCCTATCCACATTTTTTTTTTACATAGTTCTACCATGCATACAATTTTAGGTAACATGTTACTAGGTCTGGCAAAATGGTTGTAGTGGTACCTGTGGATGTCAACATGGGCCTCCTAGGCATCATAAAGTTACATAGTCAAGAAAAATAATAGACCACATTGCCCCTCTGTCGTCATTATTACTTGAGAACAATTGGTTAAATTTTAAATAGACAATATTTAATCACACAAAGACACTATACTTTATATGTTTCTTTACTGTCCTGCAAAACGCTTTACACTGCACTAGATCATTCACATTCAGATGGCACTCTTCTCACATGAAATGATTGAGAATATTTATTACCTCACGACTCAATCTTATCTATGCTGTTAATTTTCTTCCTCAGCTCTCTGCTATTAAGATCTGATGAACTGAGATTTTTGCCACCTCCCCTGGCTGAGAAGCAACCAGGTGCTAAAAATAAATGTTTTATTCTTCATATGATATTTCCAGCAAATTTTGACCTTTACAGTCCATGTTAAATATTTACACATAATATCTTAAAGTGGTTGTATTCCCTTTTTTTATTTTTACCTACAGGTAAGCTTATAATAAGGCTTACCTGTAGGTAAACCTTTACGATTTAGGAGATATTCACTTTGCATGCAGCCGCTGACAACGGCGCATGCGCTGTGAAGGCCCGGCCGGAAAGAATTCTCCCGCACCCATGCGCGGGAGTGACGTCATCACGGCTCCGGCCACTCACAGCGCCGAAGCCGTGAACCCGGAAGAAACGCCAAGGGCAAAATGTCAGCTCCCTCAGCGTGGCGTGGGAATGCTATACGGGGACCTCGTTCTAAAGTGAGTATTTCATAATGAGCTAGTATGCAGTGCATACTAGCTCATTATGTATTTGCCTTACAGGTTTTTATTTTTTTGTGTTTTTTTTTTTTCCATGTGCGGGTATACAACTGCTTTAAAAATACCAGTTGTAAAATAGGCAAATATAGTTTCAAATGAAAAAAAAAAGTGCATAGTGCAGTCCTTTATTATTACGACTGCTTAATTGTCAGTGTTGCCACTCATAGGCACCCAATTTTTTTCTTGTCTAACAATCTTAGGGCTCCTTGTCAGGCCTGCCCAGCTAGCAAAATAATAAATGAATGGATTCCTATTGCTATCCAGTGAACTTTTTTCAGAAATAAATTTGCCCTAAAGAAGAACTCAGGCCTCACATTTTTATGTGCCATGTGCCTTCTGCCACTGATGCTTGGTAAAACTTTCCTTATTTTTCTCCATCTTGCCTTCCCACTATGTGCACATGTACAGCCTTCCACAAGACTCACTGACTGTCAGGCCTGATTCACATGGCTGTAACATGACAGTAAAAATTTGACTGATTATTAGGCAGGGAACAAAAGTTCCTGCGTAAATGATCAGTAAATAAATAATTTTTTTCTTGCGTAAAAACTGTCCTGTTCTTTCTTCAATAGGTGTATACCTCTGATGCAGATAGATTTTGTGTTATGGACCCGAATGCAGTGCATGTTGTGATTGTCTCCATTTCAAACAATGCTGCTGCATTAAGTGAAGACTATATTCCAGTAACATCTGAAAGGGAAGAAAGGGGAAAACGAGAATATTAAAAGCAAACATTAACATACTGTAAAACTTGAAATTCATTACTGGTGTCTATAATAGAAGACAGGTATGACTGTATCTTCAGAGGGGAAAGCAGCAACAAGCACCAGTCCTTCTTTCCTCCCTTTGAATCAAATTCTTCAGAGAAGGCAGCAACATGCACCAGTGCTTCTTACCTTCCTTTGAATCAAGTTGTTGGTTTAGAAGATGAATCCTCCTTAATGGTGGGAGGTCCTTTGTAGATGTCCTATCCACGACACTCTGTATGGTCCTCAGTATTGGTTGCAAATTTATGAGCAACATGGATAGGTTGTGAGATAGCTTGTACAACAGAAAACCACTTGGAAAAACGTTCAAAATGGTGATAACTCTGTCTTTTTGACTTCAAAGAAGTGTTGAGTGTAACGGTATTAGCTCCGATTTGCTTGTCAGATTCAGGATTAACCAGTTCAAATAGAATAGTAGAATAAGTGTGAATTGTGATGGAGTCACTATTTCAAAAGTCAGGTGGGGATGACCATGAAATGCCCAGAAATTAAGCATTGCACGAGTGCTGCGATCAGCAGGGTTGAGGTCTGTAGGCACATAGTGCCATTGATTGGGATCGAAGAGCTTTCTGATGTGTTCTACTCTGTGAATGATACACACATATAACTGTTTTGCTTGGTTGTATATGTATCCCAACACCAGGGTTGTTGACTACCTATAAATTTATGGACAGTTTTTATTAATCTGTCAAATTACAAATTGTTTGTAAGGGTCCATTCCGGACAGCAGCTGCCCATAAAAAATATGGCCACGGGTTGGCTTCGGAACTGGGCATGCCCAGTTCCAAAGCCGGCCATGCTCAGGCTGGGGTGGGTGCTAGTGGGGATGCGGTGATCTCATGACATCGCTTAGTGTCTTTTACATATTACAGAAAGGACTGGAGGGGGAGGGAGCCAGGACCTGCAGTGCTCCTGGGATGGGAGCTGGGAGGACTGTCACTGGAGAGGGCTGAGGAGGAAGCTCAAACCAGGGGACCGTGATCGTCTGACTAAGCCTGCCCTGCACGGTGCACCCGAGTGACAGCGAGCATTATGGAGAAGGTCAGTGACAGCATCTCTAGCCAGGCCAGGTTCCCCCTTATATCAGTAACCTCCCTCTTACCTTAGTGTATTCACTCTGCGGAAGGTGTTCTGTGGACTGTGGTCAGGCTTCCCCTTTACATCAGAGTCTGCAGGATTCCCCCTTGTAGTGAAAGGGGGAACTCTGCGGACCCTGATGTAAAGGGTAACTCTGATGAAAAGGGCAATGCTGCAAACCCTGATGTAAGTGGGAACTCTGCAGACTCTGATGTAAGGGGGCTCTGGTGACCAGAGACCACCTTACATCAGAGTTCCCCTTTACACCAGAGTTCGCAGCATTACCATTTACATCATGGTCTGCAACATTCCTCTTTGCATCAGGATCTGCAGAGTGTCTTCTTGCACTGCAAGGGAGAATCCTGCAAACTGTGATGTAAGTGGGAATTTCGTTGACTCTTGTATGGAGGGGGGGCTCTGGTTAACCAGAAACCCCTTTACATCAGCGTTCCCCTTTACATTACTGTCTGCAGTGTTCGCCTTTACATCAGGGTCTACAGTGTTCACCTTAACATCAGGCTGTGGTGACCAGAGACCCCCTTACATCAGAATTTCCCTTTTCACCAGGGAGTCCAATAGTTGCTGGTTTTATTGAAGTTCCTCTTTAAGGCCAGCTCAGTCAGTCTGTCCTTTTTGTATGCATGAAAGCATTTGCAATTGAAATGTTTACTTAAATCGGTATTCCGGCCAGGATAATTTTTTTTTTAAAAGTCAGCAGCTACAAACACTGTAGCTGCTGACTTTAAATAAGTAGACTTACCTGTCCTGGGTGCCCGCGATGTCGGCTGCCGGAGGCCGACCCCTCTCTCGGCTCTCGGGTCCCGGCACCGCTATCCTAAGTAAGAGAAACAGGCAGTGGAGCCCTGTGGCTTCACTGTCAGTTTCCTACTGCGCACACGCGAGAGGCGCAGCGCTCTGTGAATGGCCCCATGGTTTTCTGGGAACACACACAGTTCCCAGAAGGCAACGGGGCCGCTCACCGAGGAGCAGGACACGCCGCGGAATAGGAAGAGGCAGATTACGAAGACTGCCTAGCAACAAGGGTTTCAGGTAAGTACATTTTTTTTTTCACATGATTTTTTTTTTTTTTTTTTAAAGATTTTTGGTGCAATTGTTTTTTTTTAGGGTGGCCCTCCACTTTAAAAAAAGATCTTTGTTCTGTTTATACTGCTTAACCACTTGAGCTCCAGAAGGTTTTACCCCGTTCACACCTGACTTTAACTGGTAATTGCGCAGTCATGCAATGATGTACCCGCTTTAAATTTATATAATCTTTTTTCACACAAATAAAGCTTTCCTTTGGTGGTATTTGATCACCACTGTTTTTTTGGGGTTTTTTTTGCGATATAAATAAAAAAAAGACTGAAAATGTTGAAAAAAAATCAATATTTGTTACTTTCTGCTACAAAACATATATAAACAATTTAAAAAAAAAATCTAATTTATTCATAAATGTATTGGTATATGAAATGTATTCTGCTACATGTCTTCACAATAATCCCAAAAAGGGTGTTGATCGGTTTGCTGGAAAGTTACAAACTATGGTATATATACTGGATTTTTTTTATACTACTAAAGGCAGTAATCAGTGACTTATAATAGGGCAGCGATAGTGCAGCGAACAATCTGACACTAACTGACCCAGGGGAGAACTGACTAACTGCCACTGACATCACCAGTAATACAGTGATCAGAGATAAAACTATACTCTGTCACTGTACCAATGACGCTGGGAAGGGGTTAACATCTAGGGCGATCAAGGAGTTAAATGTGTGCCTAACAATGTGTAATGTGTGCTGCTTTTTACTACAGATCTCTTTGTTTCTTGTCCCTGCTTTGCAGAGATAAGAAGCAAAAGATAGTTGCCTCTGTACACATGGCTCTGGGCTGTGATTGCATACAGCCAGTCAGCAGCCGGAGACTTGCTGACAGATTCCCGCTATGTACAATCACAGTGGGTGTTGGTGGGGGGTGTATAAGCTTACGGCCTAAACCCAGAAGCAGGCAGCGATGGACGGGTACATTGATTTGCCTGTGCGGGCCATCCGTCTGCAGTGTGCGCGCAAGTGGTTAAAGATGGAATTCTTATAATAGGAGTTTCTGTCATATTTCAGGATGTCAGTAAAAATGTTTTCCATCAGTGAATTTTCCATGTGTTGTCAGTAAAATAAGTTGCGGGAGGTTGGCAACCCTGTCCAACACTATCTTATGATATGTGTAAAAGTGAAAAGCGGTGCTGCTTTGGATGTCAGCTTTGTCTTACAGAGCACAAAATCCACACTTACTTTGTCACTTGGATCTATGGCTTTGAGGTAGGTTACCACAGCTATTGATTCTATGGAAGCAACAGAGAAAAAGATCTCTCTTGTGGTGGCATTTCTTAACAATGTAGAAATGTAAGAGCACAGTTTCTGAGGTTGTTCTAGTGCTTTCAGGGACTCCTTCCATGATTCCCATCTTTGTTGTTTCATGCTGGGTAATGGGGTATCCCAATCTGTGTTTTCAGAAGTAAGCTGTCTTAGAAGTATCCTACCCTAAATGGCAAAGGGTGCTATGAAACCCAGAGGATTGTAGATGCTGTTCACAGCAGACTCCTCATTTTGTGAAGGACTTGTCATAAGTTGAAACTGAAATGTGAATGTGTCTTTTTTGACGTCCTAAAGCAAGATCCACTCCTAGCTTGAATCTATTTACACTAACAGCATGACCATTAGAGGGAAAGGCTTTCATTACTTTGTCACTGTTAGAGACAATTTTGTGAAACCTGAGGTTGGCTGTGGCCAAGCATATCCTGATTTCTCTTTAGAAGACCAATTGCTTCTTCATCTGTAGGCAGAGATTTGAGCCCATCGTCTACATAGAAATTAATTTCCACAAATTCACTTGCTTCAGACCTGAATTGTTTTTCACCTTCTTGAGTAGTTGCTTGCAGCCCATAAATTGCTACAGCAGGAGAAGAGCTCTTACCAAAAACATGTACTTTAATTCGGTATTCTATGACTTTGTTGCTGACATCATTGTTGCGATACCATTGGAACCTAAGGAGGTTTCTGTTGTCTTCTTGAATGATGAAACAGTGGAACATTTGCTGAATGTTGGCCATAACCACAACTGGTTCTTGTCTGAAGCAGAGCAAAACTCCTATAATGTTATTTTTCAGATTAGGCCCAGTGGGAAGGACATAATTAAGGGAAACACCTTCACATCGAGCACTTGACTAACCCCCATCAAACAACTCACCAAGCAGAACCTCTGCTTCCAGTGGACATCCGAGACACAGGCCACGTTTGACACCTTGAAAAAACTGTTCACTTCAGCACCTGTCTTTAGACATCCCGACCCGTCCTTACCATATGTGCTAGAAGTAGACGCATCAGAAGTCACCACTGGAGCTGTCATTTCCCAGCGCCAAGGTTCTAAAGATCTGTGCATCCCATGGCTTTCTTTTCCCATTTGTTTTCTCCTGCAGAGAAGAACTACGATGTTGGGGACCGAGAATTGCTGGCCATAAAAGCAGCTCTGGAGGAATGGAAGTACCTCCTTGAGGGAGAAGCGCATCCCATATTGGTCTATATGGACCACAAAAACTTAGAGTACCTCAGGACTGCAAAGCGTTTAAAGCCGCGCCAAGCGTGACGGGCCCTGTTCTTCCTCCGATTCGCGTTTCACATCACCTTTCGGCTGGGCTCAAAGAATGTGAAACCAGATGCGCTGTTCCGCATGTTCGATGACACCAAGGAACCACCCATACCAAATACCATCTTGTCAGAAGGTCATTTTTTACTCTTGCAGAACAAACTCCTCATCCAGATGAAGCAGTCTTCAGCAGGCGTTCCTAGCCCTCCAGGAGTCACACTGACACTTCGGAAAGGATTGCTGTGGAATAAAAACAAGGTATTTGTACCTTAAAATGTACGCATAACCGTTTTATGTCTGTGTAATGATCATCCCCTTGCAGGTCATTTCGGAGTCCACAAAATTGCTTGATCTTCTGAAGCGCACATTCTGGTCCCCAGATCTGGAAGACCCCTGAACTCTTGTGTAACCTGCACCCGAAGCAAGAGTGCTAAAAATAAAGCCTGGGGTCTACTCCGATCGCTGCCACTTCCTGACAGGCCATGGAGTATGATCGCCATGGATTTTATCTGGAACTCCCACCATCGAAAGGGTGCACAGCCATCTTTGTGGTGGTTGACCGCCTATCCAAGATGGCCCACTTCCTGACACTGAAAAGCACACCTTCGGCCATGGAGACGGCCTGGGTGTTCATCAAAGAGCTTATGAGGCTTCACGGAGTCCCTACAAATATTGTCTGCGATCGAGAGATCCAGTTCACATCCCGCTTTTGGAAAGCTCTGTGTGAAACCCTCAAAATCGAAAGGTCCCTGTCCTCCGCCTACCATTCTCAGACCAATGGGCAGACAGAGAGGACCAACCAGACCCTGGAGCAGTACATCTGCTGCTTCACCTCTTTCATCCAGGATAACTGGGTATCACTGTTGCCACTGGTGGAATTCGCCTACAACAATTCCAGCCACTCTGCCACAGGTCAGTCTCCTTTCTTTGCCAAATATGGTTTCCATCCTTCTTTTCTGCCTGACTTTGTTCCAGAGGCCACAGTCCCTGCTGCCAGTGGCGGCTGGTGAAGTTTTAGGATGGGGGGGCGCCAGACCCCGCCCTTCCTTTTTGACCCCTCCCACTTGGGGGCGTGGTTTCAGCAAAATAGTGGGCGTGGCTCTAAGGTGGTGTGGTTAGCGCCTGAGATGAACGAGGGATGGAGGGAGAGGGAGAGAGGGACAGCAGGCCTAGATCCTACACAACACTAGAAATATGTATTCTACAAAGTTTAACAATCAGCGGATAAAGATACTCCAAACACCTGGTGTTAGCGCTTCAATCATCCCGGCACCATGGTTGTTATGGTGTCAGGATGATTGAAGCGCATTGTTTCTATTGTTACATTGTAATATAAAATGAAATCATTCAACTCACCACAATGCAGAATCAGTGGGAGCTCCGAGTGTGTCACTAGCCACGTCGCCTGCCACCAGATGCCATCAGGTGTCCCCAGCAGTCCGTCCTTACATGCAGCCTCTGTCACATCAAATGCAGCCTCTGTCACATCAAACGCAGCCTCTGTCACATAAAATGCAGCCTCTGTCCCCCCAAATGCAGCCTCTGTCCCCCCCAAATACAGCCTCTGTCACATAAAATGCAGCCTCTGTCCCCCCCCCAAATACAGCCTCTGCCCCCCCCCAAATACAGCCTCTGTCCCCTTATATCAGAGTTGCCATCAGTGTCCCCACACAGCATGTGTCCCCCACAGCAGGTGTCCCCCATCAGAGCCCCCAACAGCAGGTGTCCCCTTTAGAGCCCCCCACAGCAGGTGTCCCCCACAGCAGGGTGTCTCCATCAGAGTCCCCCCACAGCAGGTGTCCCCATCACAGTCCCCCCACAGCAGGTGTCCCCATCAAAGTCCCCCCACAGCAGGTGTCCCCCATCAGAGTCCCCCACAGCAGGTGTCCCCTATCAAAGCCCCCCGCAGCAGGTGTCCCCCATCAGAGCCCCCCACAGCAGGTGTCCCCCATCAGAGTTCCCCCACAGCCGGTGTCCCCCATCAGAGTCCCCCCACAGCAGGTGTCCCCCATCAGAGTCCCCCCACAGCAGGTGTCCCCCATCAGAGTCCCCTCACCAGAGTCCTCCCACAGCAGGTGTCCCCCATCAGAGTCCCCCCACAGCAGGTGTCCCCCATCAGAGTCCCCCCACAGCAGGTGTCCCCCATCAGAGTCCCCTCACCAGAGTCCTCCCACAGCAGGTGTCCCCCATCAGAGTCCCCCCACAGCAGGTGTCCCTCATCAGAGTCCCCTCACCAGAGTCCTCCCACAACAGGTGTCCCCCATCAGAGTCCCCCCACAGCAGGTGTCCCCCATCAGAGTCCCCCCAAAACAGGAGTCCCCCATCAGAGCCCCCCCACAGCAGGTGTCCCCATCAGAGTCCCCCCACAGCAGGTGTCCCCCATCAGAGTCCCCTATCAGAGCCCCCCACAGCAGGTGTCTCCTATCAAAGTCCCCCCACAGCAGGTGTCCCCCATCAAAGTCCCCCCACAGCAGGTGTCCCCCATCAAAGTCCCCCCACAGCAGGTGTCCCCCATCAAAGTCCCCCCACAGCAGGTGTCCCCCATCAGAGCCCCCAACAGCAGGCGTCCCCTTTAGAGCCCCCCACAGCAGGTGTCCCCCACAGCAGGGTGTCTCCATCAGAGTCCCCCCACAGCAGGTGTCCCCATCACAGTCCCCCCACAGCAGGTGTCCCCATCAAAGTCCCCCCACAGCAGGTGTCCCCCATCAGAGTCCCCCACAGCAGGTGTCCCCTATCAAAGCCCCCCACAGCAGGTGTCCCCCATCAGAGCCCCCCACAGCAGGTGTCCCCTATCAAAGCCCCCCACAGCAGGTGTCCCCCATCAGAGCCCCCCACAGCCGGTGTCCCCCATCAGAGTTCCCCCACAGCCGGTGTCCCCCATCAGAGTCCCCCCACAGCAGGTGTCCCCCATCAGAGTCCCCCCACAACAGGTGTCCCCCATCAGAGTCCCCTCACCAGAGTCCTCCCACAGCAGGTGTCCCCCATCAGAGTCCCCCCACAGCAGGTGTCCCCCATCAGAGTCCCCTCACCAGAGTCCTCCCACAGCAGGTGTCCCCCATCAGAGTCCCCCCACAGCAGGTGTCCCCCATCAGAGTCCCCCCAAAACAGGAGTCCCCCATCAGAGCCCCCCCACAGCAGGTGTCCCCATCAGAGTCCCCCCACAGCAGGTGTCCCCCATCAGAGTCCCCTATCAGAGCCCCCCACAGCAGATGTCCCCTATCAAAGTCCCCCCACAGCAGGTGTCCCCCATCAAAGTCCCCCCACAGCAGGTGTCCCCCATCAAAGTCCCCCCACAGCAGGTGTCCCCCATCAAAGTCCCCCCACAGCAGGTGTCCCCCATCAGAGCCCCCCACAGCAGGTGTCCCTCATCAGAGTCCCCCCACAGAAGGTGTCCCCCATCAGAGCCCCCAAGAGCAGGTGTCCCTCAAAGCAGGTGTCTCAATCAGAGTCCCCCCACAGCAGGTGTCCCCATCGGAGTCCCCCCAAAACAGGAGTCCCCCATCAAAGCCCCCCACAGCAGGTGTCCCCATCAGAGTGCCCCCAAAACAGGAGTCCCCCATCAGAGCCCCCCACAGCAGGTGTCCCCATCAGAGCCCCCCACAGCATGTGTCCCCCATCAGAGCCCCCCACAGCATGTGTCCCCCATCAGAGCCCCCCACAGCAGGTGTCCCCCATCAGAGCCCCCCACAGCAGGTGCCCCCATCAGAGCCCCCCACAGCAGGTGTCCCCCATCAGAGCCCCCCACAGCAGGTGTCCCCCATCAGAGCCCCCCACAGCACTTGTCCCCCATCAGGGCCCCCCACAGCACGTGTCCCCCATCAGAGCCCCCCACAGCATGTGTCCCCCATCAGAGCCCCCCACAGCATGTGTCCCCATCAGGGCCCTCCACAGCATGTGTCCCCCAGAGGACGGTCTATGTGGACATCTTTACCTCGGATGCCTGCATACTTAGATGTGCCTCTTTTAACTCATCAATCATGTGAGTTGGTAAATGTTGTACCTTCATTAAATGTAACCATATTGCTACACTTAGAGGTGCCTCTCTTCTCTTTTATACTCTGTAGCTCCTGCTGGAGTTTGCTTTTCATCCCCTTGTGGAGGCTGCCATTTGTGGATGGACATTTTATAGTTACAAAACCTATCACGTTGCTGTAATCTCTTTGTACACACAAGCGGAATGTCCGACAGAAAAAGTCAGACGGAAACTTTTCATCGTATATTTCGATCGTGTATATGCCTCATCGGACTTTTTTTTTCCGAAAATTCGGACCTAGAAATAGAACATGTTCTAAATATTTCCAACGGAACCAATTCCTATCGGGAAAACCGCTTGTCTGTATGCTGTTCTGATGGACCAAAAACAATGCATGCTCTGAAGCAAGTAAGAGACGGAAGCTATTGGCTACTGGCTATTGAACTTCCTTTTTCTAGTCCCGTCGTACATGTTATACGTCACCGCGTTCTTGATGATTGGACTTTGGTGCGATCGTGTGTACGCAAGACAGTTTCAGCGGAATTTGGTCGGAACCATAGGCGTGCGCAGGGGGTGTGTCGGGTGTGCCTGGGCACACCCTAATCACCCTGTGTGGCGCAGATTCTCCCTGCTGTTATTTCACCAAAGCCCCCCAATGGGGCTCCTATTTTTTTTTTTTAATTAATAAAAAAGTAAAATAATAAAAACAAAAAAACTACTGACACCATCCACTGCCCTACTGACAAGTCTAATTCTCTACTGACACCATCCACTGCTCTACTAACCCCGTTCATGTTTTTAAAAATTTGGGGTGCACACCCTAATGCAATAGGCTGCGCACACCTATGGTCGGAACTTCGTCGGAAAAACCTTCAGAGTTTATTCCGATGGAAAAAAACGGTTGTGTGTACACGGCATTAGAGGGAGAGAGGGCAGTACTGGCCACCATATTTACAGATTTGGATTCAGGGCTAATAAAACTATTAGGATAATATCTTTAATGAGTTTTCATGAAGCCTGCTGCACAAGATAAAAGCTAGGAGAAAAATTGGTACCCCGCAGCAGGTAGGACCTACCTCCAAAAGATATTCTAACGTATTTTTGTCTGAAATAGAGAGCTTTATTTATTTTACCAATTATCATTGTAAACAACAACAGCTGCCTAAATCCTAATAGAACGTATGGCTGCTGTTCATCTGTATTATGTACAGCTGATGACACTGCATCGTCAGACAAAAAGAATGAGTAATTCACATATTCTTTTTAAACCCAGCCATATGAAAAACATCAGCAATAAAAATTAATTTTCCTGCTAGCCCTAAGTGAAGGTCAAAATACATTGGAACAGCCCAGCTAATAGTGAAATAGATTGGGTAATTTCAAGATCTGCCTTATAACTGGGTCACAACTTTTTTTTTCCTAGAAGGTAAGGGATTGAGCAATACAAATAAGATGTAGTGATTTAAATATTAGGATTGGGTGAATAAAAAGTTACACTTATATGCGTAAAACATACAGAACCACCTTTTGACACTTTTATTTTAATTTGTATATCAGTGTCCTACAAGATAAGGGGAGTAGAGATTACCATAGATAACATAAATGTTGATATATTGTGCTATACTCTCCCAACTCTACCTCTGTCTGTAGCTGTTCTGTTTATGCTTCTTCTGGGGAGAGCACAGTGTTCAGAGTTAGAATTGCTCTCCGACCTCTATCTTTCTCGAACACTGCCATCTCTGAGAAATACATCATGATGAGAGTGCTTTGTTTTGATGATGTATTACACTAATGCAGCTGTTTCTCTCTTGATATATGAGTGAAATAGATTATCACTGTGCAGTGGACTGATGATATATTACTTAAAAAGTGGTGCTATTTGGGATCGAAAGGGCAGATCAGATGTAATTATAGGATAAAAGCCAAGGTGCAGCTAAAAGCTGTTTTCTTTATGACATTGGGGTTAACCTATCTTTTTCAGTTATGTTTTTTTTAAAGCCAGGTCTTTGTAGAAATGGATGCGGTATGTGTGCATAGAACATTTGTTAACCCCACTTCAGCTCTGGAAGGTTTTACCCACTTCCTTAAATTCGCCATTTTCTGCGATACAGCACTGCGCCGCTTTAACTGACAATTGCACGTGCAACGCTGTACCCAAATAAAATTGATGTCCTTTTTTCCCACAAATAGAGCTTTCTTTTGGTGGAATTTGATCACCTCTGCAGTTTTTTAATTTTTTGCACTATAAACAAAAAAAGACTGTAAATTTTGAATAAAAAACAATATTGTTTACTTTCTGCTATAAAAACATATTCAATAGAAAAATGTAAAAAAATCTAATTTCTTCATCGATTTAGGCCAATATGTATTCTGCTACATACCGTAATTTTGGTAAAAAAAAATCTCAATAAGCGTATATTGATTGGTTTGTGCACAAGTTATAGCATCTACAAACTATGGAATATATTTAAGGACGTTTTATTTATTTTTTTATTGTTTTTACTAGTAATGGCAGGATTCAGCGATTTTTAGCGGGACTGCGAAATTGCGGCAGACAAATTGGACAAGTGACACTTTTTGTGGACCAGTGACACCAATACTGTGATCAGCGTTAAAAAAATGCACTGTCACAGTATAAATGACACTGGCAGGGAAGGGGTTAACACCATGGGCGATCAAAGGGTTAAGTGTGTGCCTTGGAGGTGCTTTCTAACTGTGTGGGGGACGGATACACTGGAGGAAAAGAGATCGTGATTCAGCTTAGATGAAACACAAGATGTCTCTTTTGCTCCCTGACAGATCTGCGGTTTGCCCTGTTTACATCGCTGCTCCATCTCTCCACAGAACGACTGGCAGGTCGCGACGGCCATTGCGGCCCCCGGACCCACTGAAAGAGGGGAGCGCAAAAGCTGGCCTGAAAGTAAACATTAAGAAAACTAAGACCATGGCAACTGGAGTTGGAGAAAAGGAGTGACTTGGAAAGGGGGATTTCCTGCCTATTTTTTTTAAGAAAGCCTGGTGTATATATATATATATATATATATATATATATATATATATATATATATATACATATACATATATACTATATTACAAAAAGTATTGGGACGCCTACACACACATGAACTTTAATAGCATCCCAGTCTAATGCCCCGTACACACGGTCGGATTTTCCAATGGAAAATGTCCGATCGGAGCATGTTGTCGGAAATTCCGACCGTGTGTGGGCTCCATCGGACATTTTCCATCGGATTTTCCGACACACAAAGTTGGAGAGCAGGAGATAAAATTTTCCGACAACAAAATCCGATCACGTCAATTCCGACCGTGTGTGGCCTGTTCCGACGCACAAACTGCCACGCATGTTTAGAAGAAATTCCAAGACGGAACAGCTCGTTCTGGTAAACTTAGCGTTCGCAATGGATACAGCACTTTCGTCATGCTGCAATGTTAAAAATGGTTTAATACAGCGCACTCTCTTCTTCTTTATAATGTGACAAGAATTAAGTAGTTTTGCTGCTCATATTCACACACACTTCTCACAAAGTTTGATTTTGTTTTTTTTATTGGGATTCCCTGAATATATTGTTATTAGTTGTCACATCTGACATTTTTTTTTTTTATTATTAAATTTTTTGGGGGATTTTAAGCCTTTTTTTTATTTAATGTTTGGATTTTTTTCAAAGGCTGATCTTTGTTCAATGTTATTTTTATTTTTACTCCAGAATATTTTTGTGTGTGTTTTGTGTGTCAAGTTACCACCATTGATATCTTTTATTATTTAATCTCAAGGAGATTGTTTGGTGTTGGTGTCCCTTGTTAATTTCACATTGTATATTTTAAATGTACCTGAATCCTCACAAACCAACTGTCATTTTTGAAGTAAAACACATAGGAGAGTATAATTCAAAATAAACCTCCTTTATTAAGGGATCAGAACCAAACAAAGAGGAAGGCAACACTGGATTAACAGGAGAAATTAGCGAAGCCTGGGACCCCCACGGCAGACATCAATTCTTCAACATCAAAATTGGTGGCCTGAGGAGTCCATATGTAAGGGAGGGCAGTCTGGTCCAGAATTCGCAGAGATCCGGATAGCAGCAGATGACATCTGTGTCCCCAGGCTGTGGTACCACAAGAGGCTGCATTTTTTGGCCGACCAGACTGGATCCAGGGTCCTCACTTTCTGGTCTTCCTTTCACGCTTCCTTCCCGGCTGTGGCTGTGCTGTTGGAGATGTGGCAGGAGGAGGAGTAGGACATGGAGGAGGACTGGGAGGACCTGGAGGAGAGGGAGGAGGAGGACCTGCAGAAGGAGGAGGAGGAGGAGAACTTCAAGTCCTGCAGGCTTCTCCCTGTCGCCAAATACCGCAGGGTAGCGACCAACCTCTGCTCCGGAGTGATGGCTTGCCTCATGCAGGTATCCTGCCTGCTAATATAAGGGGTCAGCGAAGCCAACAGACGGTGAAACACGGGGTCCGTCATCCTGAGAAAAGTAAACACAGGCAGAGGAAGTGATGTCACCTCCCCTCGTGGAGCCCTTTTCGGTTTCAGAGAGAGGAGAGAGGACATATAAACGTGAGTTGCACCAACACTACACTGACACCGTACACTTAGGTACACTTGTCACCCCCGATCACCCCCCCCAGTTAACCCCTTCACGCCTTGTCACTGTGTCACCAAGTGCAGTTTTCCGATTTTTCACTGATCACTGTACTGGTGTTACTTGCGACACTAATTAGCACTAGGGCAGTTAGTAATAGGCCCAAATAGCTTTAGGATACCCCCCATTAACCCCCTAATAAAGGTTTAACCCTCTGCTCACCCCCCAGTTGACGCTTTCACTCCCTGTCACCAGTGTCACTATATAGTGTAAACATCTCTTTTCTGATCACCGTATTTAGTGTCACAGGTGACGCTAGTTAGCTAGTTACCATCAGGTTTTTATAGTGTCAGGGTACCGGCCATATGTTACCGAATAAAGGTTTAACCCACTGTTCACCCCCCACTACAGTTTTAGTGTCAGTTAGGGTCAGCGTCAATCCCAGGCAACATCAGATTAGTACCAGTAGCACAAACACCCACGCACACACCAAACACCTCCCTTACTAGTATAGTGTCTGAACGGATCAATATCTTTGATTTGATCAGAACTATATTAGTGTCCCCAGTGGTTTAGTATTCCAAAAAACGCGGCGTTAGTGGGATCAGCCCAGACACCTGCTAGCACCCAAGTGCAGTATTAATCGATCACTGTCACTTACAAAACACAACACACATGTGTTCGCAAGCCTGATCCCTGAGAACGCTAATGCCCCGTACACACGGTCGGATTTTCCAATGGAAAATGTCAGATCGAAGCGTGTTGTCGGAAATTCTGACCGTGTGTGGGCCCCATCGGACATTTTCCATCGGATTTTCCGACACACAAAGTTTGAGAGCAGGATATAAAATTTTCCGACAACAAAATCCGTTGTCGGAAATTCCGATCGTGTGTACACAAATCCGACGGACAAAGTGCCACGCGTGCTCAGAATAAATAAAGAGATGAAAGCTATTGGCCACTGCCCCGTTTATAGTTCCGACGTACGTGTTTTACGTCACCGCGTTCAGAATGATCGGATTTTCCGACAACTTTGTGTGACCGTGTGTATGCAAGACAAGTTTGAGCCAACATCCGTCGAAAAAAATCCTAGGATTTTGTTGTCGGAATGTCCGAACAAAGTCCGACCGTGTGTACGGGGCATAACAGTTAATTTTTTTTGGTAGCGATAGAAGCAGTCGCTGACAACCAGTTGCTCTTTTGCCTGCGAGTCACACTAGTTGTACCTGTAAATTTAGAGGCCAAAATGTTCAGACAGAGGTACACTTGTGAAGAGGCCTACACGTTGTTGAGCATGACAGATGAGAGCGATGGGGAAGCCGCATCACTGTCACATTCAGGCTCAGTATACGAACAAGTAAAGAGCAGCGGCACCCTGACAGATAGCTCTGATGACAGAGTAGTGGTCCCTGCTAAGGTCAGGCATACCCGACCCCGTTCTTCTGTTATTGAGGTGCAAGAACTGCGGGGCTCTCGTATGGAGCAGAGAGCCAGTACTAGGGCATCTCATCCTTCTGGTGAACTGGCAAGCACCAGCGGCCTAGTATATCCTGGTCATAGACAAACCAGCACTGCAATATCACGTGGTGACGTGGGGAGTTCCATAAGTGCAGTTCAAGCTGGTGCGGTGGCTAGCACAAGTAGTGTTCCGCAGCCACCAAGAGTTCGAACACAGGCCCATAGAGCCCATAGTGCCCTTCCAGCTGCATATGCCAATCCTAATTGGAAGCCCACCACTTCTGCAGCTTCCCCCATTCACTGGCCATCCCGGAATTCAGATGGAAATAGTTGATTTTATGTCACTTGATTTTTATTCACCGTTTTTCACGGAAGATCTCTAAAGATCTATTGTAGACCAAAAACAATTTGTATGCTGGTCAATTCATCCCCACTAACCCCCAGTTGACCCTTGCCAGAGAATGGAAACCTGTTACGGTTCCAGAATTTAAGACCTTTCTGGGCTTATCCCTCCTCATGGGCATTACTAAAAAGAGTGCGTTGTGGTCATATTGGTCCACTGACCCAATTCACCATATGCCTGTGTTCTCTGCTTCCATGACCAGGAAGCGATACAAGCAGACCTTGCGGTTCATGCATTTCAATGACAATGAACTGTGTCATCCTCAGATGACCCTGGGGTCAAGTTGTGCAAGCTCTGTGACAGGACAACAGGCTATACATATAGTTTTATAGTATACGAGGGAAAAGATAGTCACGTGGAGCCCCCCAGCTGTCCAGACTACATGCGGGACTGGTGGCAAGATTTTTTTGGGCCTTGGTGTCACCCTTATTCGGAAAGGCGTACCACTTGTACGTGGACAATTATTATTATTATTGCCACTTTTTAGTCACCTTTTTTGATTGTGAAATTGGCGCATGTGGCACTGTGCGATCTAATCACCAGGGCTTCCCCCAATGGCTTGTAGATTCCTGATTTAGACGGGGGGAGAGAGCCTGCTTGAAGCCTGCTTGAAGTGTAATAATTTGCTCGCAGTGAAGTGGAGGAACACACAGAATGTTTTCGTTCTGTCCTCCCTTCACACAGATATGGCAGTAGAAATTCCAACGGCGACTGGTGTTGTTGTGAAGCCCCTCTGTGTCCATTAATACAACCTTAACATGGGAGGGGTGGACTTCAACGACCAGACGCTGGTATAAAAAAGTGTCTGTATATTTATTACAGTTGGCTCTGCTGAACACTTATGTGCTATACAAAGCGTCAGGATGAACTGGATCCTTCCTAAAATTCCAGGAAGAGATCATCACAGCCCTTCTGTTTCCAGATGGTGCTGTGGCCCAACTTCCTGATGCTAATGCAGTGAGCCGGCTGCATGAGAGGCACTTTCCAGAAGTCCTACATGGTACCTCAGGCCAAAGAATACCCCAAAGAAGATGTCATGTCTGCAGAAAACGCAGATATAGATGTGACACCCGCTATTATTGTCCCTCCTGTCCACTAATACTCCACAGTATTAGCGCAGGGTGCAGCACTGCACATTCCTAGGGCACACTTACACCAGGGGTGGATCCAGGGGGGGCAACGGGGCATTTGCCCCCCCCAAAAAATATCACTGACTGCAGTCCTGACCGAGTCTCCCTCACAACAGTATAATCAGCCGATCAGCGGCGCTGAGAAAAAGACTCTGTGTTATGGTTATTACGCCGCGCTGGAGGGAGGAGGTGGGTGGAGCTGCGCCGCTGGCTAGTGTTCCCTGCACTGGTTGCTAACGCCTGTGCCGCCTGGCGTGTAGCAACCATTGACGTCAGTCAGGTCGGAGGCTGGAGCCGCTGCTGAGGAGGAGGAGAGCCCCAGCATTTAAAGCAGAGCCTTCTTCGTTCTCCGCCCCTGAGTGAGAGTGTTGGCTCCACCCACCTCCTCCCTCCATCTTCTCCACAGCACGACGTGAACACAGGAAGAAGCAGTGACTGTGTGTCACTGTCATCTGATGCTGCCGGCTGCACCTGCAGACAGTGCAATTAACGGATCCTGCTCATCTCCATTGCCCCTGCATGGGAGCCCCTCGCCCCACTAGAGCACCAAAATATTATATAAAAGTGAGTAAAGGAATGAATGAATGTGTAAAATTGCAAAATCTTGTGTGCCATACTGCCATTATTTATGAAAAACAAATGCTGTCTTTTTGGTTTTGTTCAATCTAAGCCCCTTCAGCTCCGGATAGTTTTAACCCCCCCCCCCATGAACAGGCCATTTTTTGTATTACTGCGCTGCCTTACTGTAACTGACTGATAATTGCGTGTCGTGCAACGCTGTACTCATGTAAAATTGATGTCCTTTTTTTTTCCACTAATAGCACTTTCTTTTGGTGATATTTTATTGTTTGCAATATAAACAAACCGACAATTTTGAAAAAAAGCAATGTTTTTAACTTTTGGCTATAAAAAAAAATATCTTCCTCAATTTAGGCCAATATGTATTCTGCTACATATTTTTGGTAAAAAATCCCAATAAGTGTATATTGATTTGTTTGCACAAAAATAGGGGATAGATTTACGGAATTTTTATTTATTTTTTACTAGTAATGGCGGCGATCAGTGATCTTTTAGCGGGACTACAACATTGTGGCGAACAGATTGGACACCTAACTGACACTTTTGACACTTTGTGGGGACCAGTGACACTAATACAGTGATCAGTGGTAAAAATATGCACTGTTATTGTACTAATGATACTGGCTGGGAAGGGTTAACATCAGGGGTGATCAAGGGTTAATCAGTTAAGGGTTAACTGTGTCCCTAGGGGGTGCTTGCTAACTGTGTGGGGGATGGACTGGTTAGCAGGAACACAAGATCACTCTGTTCATCTCTGACAGAATGGTGATCTGCCTTGTTTACATCAGCAGACCGCTGTTCCATCTCTGTGGGGAGCGATTGCAGGTGGCCGGCGGACATCACTTCCGCCAGACCCGCTGATTGGCTCCCCCTCTGGCCAATCAACACGCGTGCCTTTGCTGGCTATTGCACAAACTGACATACAGGTACACCTTATTTTCTGTCAGTGCCCCTCCCGAGACTAGACTCTGGATCCGCCCCTGACTTACACAGGGTCTCAAAAGATCAGATGACCCTAATCTCCAACATTTACAGTTAAAATAAAAGTGCAAAAAACCCCACAAAAAACATAAAAAAGGCAAAAATAGTTGGCGTTTTATTTTTCTTCCTTTTCTATTGTTCTCTATCTATTGTTCTCTATCTATTGTTACTGTATTTTATGCTTAACTGTAGTGTTTTATTTTTACTGTGTTTTATTGTATTTGCTTTGCAGGCATGGTATGTCTTACGGTTATACTGTAATGTTAATTTGTTTTATTGTAAACCATTATTTGCTTTGCAGGTATGCCATTCAGCTGCAACATGGGTTTATTTATTCTGACAGCAACAGGGTTTGCTCTCAAGATACGTAAAGCCATGACTCCAGCGCTGTAGGAGGTGATTTCACCATCACAGTTAAAAAAAAGAGCATATATGCTGAAGCATTGGGGCAGAGGTGGAGGGGCAATTTGCCCCTAACATTAGGGGTGGATTGCCCCATTGCTTCGGCATATATTTTTTACTCTTTTTTTGGCACAGATTGCTGTTGTTTTATTGAGTTAATGTTTTATCGTTTCCATTGTTTGCTTTCAGGTCTGCCATTCAGCTGCAGCACAGATTTATTTATTTTGACAGCAACAGGGTTTGCTCTAACGATACGTAAATCAGCGACTCCAGCGCTGTAGGGCCACCACAGTTTAAAAAAACGGTGCATGTGTGCCCATTAGAAGTGGGTGGATGCAGGGCGGTATTCTAATGGTGTGCATACCCACCGATCAATCTCATATGTCTCTGCAAAGCAGGGACAAGGAGCCATGTCTTCCCCTAGTAAAATCACCTCCCGCACTGTACTAAAACACAGGCTAGGCTCACAGTTAATCCTTTGATCGCCCCTGATGTTAACCCTTTTCCCAGCCAGTGTCAATATTACAGTGACCGTGCATATTTTTAGCACTGATCACTGTATTAGTGTCACTGGTTTCCAAAAAGTGTCAAAATGTTAGTTGTTTGATTGTCCACCCGCAATATCGCAGTCCCTCTATAAGTTGCTGATCGCCACCATTACTAGTAAAAAAGAATTAAATAAATAAAAATATACCATAGTCTGATCAAATCAATCAATACACTTATTGGGTTTTTTTCTTACCAAAAATATGTAGCAGAATACATATTGGCCAAAATTGATGAAGAAATTTAATTTTCTCCATTTTGTTAATGGATATGTTTTATAGCAGACAGTAAACAAAAAAATGTTTTATTTTCAAAATTGTGGGTTTTCCTTTGTTTATAGCAGGTGATCAAATACCATCAAAAGAAAGCTCTATTTGTGGGGAAAAAAGGACATACATTTTATATGGATACAGTGTCGCATGACAGATGCAATTGTCAGTTAAAGTAACGCAGTGCCATAAGAAAAGAAAGAAAGGAAAATCTCATATAGAGACCCCTATGAATATGAGTGGACTTTGAAGGCACATACAATGACTTCAGTAAAAACTTTTAAACAATTCATAAAAGTAGATAATGGTAAAAGGTAGGTCTTGATACCAGGGCCGACCAGGTAGGGAAGAGATGGCCTCCCTATAGCAACAATATACAGTATGTGTTACCCCACACTTCAAACATAGACAAAAGAGATAGTGATTATACAAATAGTGGATACATAAATACAGATACTCTTGTCCGATGGCTTGGTTAGGAGGTTGGGTAAATCTTCCGGTGGGCAAGTAGTTAAAGTAGTAAACTCTTTATTATTTCAGTTAAGTATTTATATGCATAATGTAATTTTTCACAGTAATTTTTTTTTTTTTTTTCCGACAAAATACATTTTTAAGCACAGGATTCTTTCTTATAAACTGTGCTGGCTCCCTCTTACTCAATGGCATTGCCCTGAACAATGTGCATAGCACATGACTGATCCTCCACTCGAAAAGCAGCCTAAAAACAAAAAAAAATTACACGGTATGAGTAGGCTTGTATTCTGAGCTGCCTGTGTGTATGAGCACGTGGGAACACACTAATAAGGTTGGCTCCAGGGGATCCTGAGAGGCAGTGGAGCCACCCTGCAAACAGGAACTGAGGAGGGTGATATTTTCAGAGGAGATTAAAAAGTGGTTGGAAACAGAAGACAGACATCAAAACTTGTAAGTGCCTAAGTATGCTGCTGAAAATCAATTTTAAGGACTCCTCACAGTAGCTCTATTAAAATGTCACTAAGTGACTTTTCGTTAACTTCTTTGCACAGCAGATCAGCTGCAGTGCAAAGAATCACAAGGTGTTACAGAGAGTTGTGGTGCTGAAAAATGCATGTTGCATTTTTCTGCACTGCAATTCTCCACAGCTTCCGCCTGTTTTCCAGTGTGAACAGGGCAAATGAAAAATAATTGTTTTCTGTGTGCACTTGTGAAGACCTGCCCTTTTCCATTCCTGAAAATTGTAGATCTAACAATTGTGAATGAGCCCTAACATGGCAAGATTAAAGGGGTTGTATATCCTCGTGTTTTTTCACCTTAATGCATCCAATGCATTAAGGTGAAAAAATTCTGTCACTAAGCAGCACCTCCTCCATTTGCAGCATTTTGCATGCTGTTAGGTCAGAAAAATCCTCTTCAACACTGTGGGGTGTTCTGAGGGCCTCAGTAGCCTTCCAAAATAGGCCAATTGCTGCCTCCTCCAGATTACTCCTCTTCCTGCCACTTTTTCTTTGAAGGCGGAGGGGAGGGACCTGGGTATCGGGCAGCCTACTTGGCACGGCCACCTCCTGTGTATGAAAAAGGGACATCGTTTTAGTTTTTGGTTCATCAATCACAATCAGAAATTAGTACTCCAAACTAACATATATTTAACATCATTAATTTGACTAACAGAAATATTTAAAAGAATGCTATACCTGGCTCAAGCTGGGCTCCTCCACATGTTGCTGCCTGGAAGGCCCAGGTTGGACGTCAGAAGCCTCAGCTGACGGGGAAGGAAGAGTGGAAGGAAGATTGGAGAGTGCTGGCCTGGGTTCAGTCTGACCTGCCAGAAAATGCAGTCTGTCATAGTACCACAGCCTGGGTACATAAATGTCATCTGCAGCTGCTGATCTCTGGGAATCCAGGACCTTTCTTGCGCTCCCTTAAATAAGTGCTCCTCATGCAACCAATTAGGGACTTCAAATAGGTGATGTCTGCCAGCAATTTCCAGCAATTTATCCAGCGCTGCCTTCCTCTTTGTTTGGTTCTTATAATGTGGGTGGTTTACCTGCCACAGACAGGGCAGCTCCCTGAACATATCAATGAATATGGGGATAAAGTCCTGATCCTACAATATATCCATTTTCTCTGCAAGACACAACACAAGACAAACCCTAATGTCAGGCTAAACTCTCCTAATCTTGTTCCAATATAGGCCTCAATCTATAAGCAGTATAGGCCCAAGTTTAAATGTTACCTTTGTTATCAAGATCGGCGCTTCCGATACTCCTTCCTCCGCTCACAGATCATACGTACTACGCACGCGCATTACGCTTTATATACACTGCGCGTGCGTGAAACTCCGCCCGCCCCTGATGTTCTTTCTAGTCTATTCCCCACCCCTTCTCGTTCGGCGCAGTGGGGAAGAGCACATGGCAGAGACACAACAGGTGCGTGCTAAATACAGCAACGAGGAGGAAAGCCCGGAGCCAGAAATGTCACGATCCCGGAGGAGAAGAATTAAGGCATCCAATATGTCCTTTGTCGAGGTGTTGGAGATGTCCGACATATTGAAAAGAGCCGACTATGATGTGAAGTATGGACCTTACCCCAACCCCAATGTCAGAAAGGCCAAGATCATGGCGAAAGTTGTGAAGAGTCTGCACAGGAATTTTGGGGTACGACGATCCAAGGATCAACTGAGGAAGCGGTGGTCAGACCTCAAATTAAGGGAGCACGATCAGTATAGAAGGATCAGGAGAGTGCTGCAAAAAAGTAAGTTGTTGTCCCGTATTCCTATTCTTTATTTTTATTACGTTCATGCTGCTCCATTTGTTTTTCTTTATACTGTTGTACAGTTTAAAATGGCAACTTTCATGTTCATGGACACATTATTCGTTCATAGGAAACATTGTTCGTTCGGCCTAAAAAAAACTATGTTTTGTCCAGATGCAGTTCTATACATTTTTTTCTGGCCTACTTCTCTTAAAATATTTTTGGTGTCTAGATGGGTTAGTAACTAGAATGAAATGCAAACTAGATTCTCTGTAAGGAGAGGACACTCATCAGCTGTTTACACATCTAGTGTAACACATCTAGAGCACTAGTGTGGGACACCAGAACACCCTTTTTATTGGGGGGCCCACACAGGTGCTCCAGTGTATACTATAGGGGTGTCTCCATCTGTGAAGCTTGTACAAAACAGGTAAGTATTCAAGCTTGACAAAGGACAAAAATATTTCTTCATCTTGGAACTCTGCCAAAATAGACAATTGTACCCCACTTCCAAGCAATGTTTCATATTCCTATTTCTGCCAGCAAATATCTGTGTGCTAAGTATAGCTATTTTTTTTTTACATAGGGGAGAAAAGACTCGGAGGATACCACTCATCAGAGGAGACCACAGACCCCCCACCTCAGGAAGAAGTGGAAATGCCACAAGGCCAACAGGAGGAGGAGGAGGGAGACATTGTGGAAATTGTCACCACAACTGATGAGTGTCTGCCACCACAGGCTCAGGTAAGAGATGGATGCCAGCATATTTATAATACATGGTGTTTTTTTCTTCTATATTTGTAGGTGATCGTGATGTTGTGAATGGAGGTCATTTCACCAGTGACAGTGCCCAGATCCTGATCGGGGAGATAATGGGTTGTAATAGAGACTTGGAAAACATGTTCAAAACAAAATGAAGAACATCATTGATGTTAGGGAGAGTTTAAAACCCCTCAAAATCCCGAATTATTTCTGGTTTTTGCTCCAGATAATTTTTTGTCCTTTTTTTGACATATTCTCAAAAAGCCAAATTTTGAAGATGCACACAGTGTGTCAACATGTGCTATCTGCCATCACGGGGGATCAATGTATGCACTTTGGGGGTACAACCCCTTCCTCAATAATAAAGTAGCTGAGAGGAAGGGCTCACAAAACACGTCCCTTGATCCCCCATGATGGCAGCTAGCACATGTTGACATTCGGCAATTTGTGTGCATCTTCAAAATTTGGCTTTTCCATGGGTGACTTCACCCCATCTGCTGAACGCAATATCAAACACAGTTTATAAATACTCATGTCTGATATTGCCTTCAATTTCTACAAAATTTGAACTTTGTAAGTTCCAGATTTGTGTATTTCTTGTTTGTTTTAAACATGCCTGTTTTACCTTAAATGGACATTTTTACTTTTATTAATGTGACCTAAAATTTTTTTAGACAACAAACATGTTGGTTTGTTTTAAAAACCTTTTATAAATGCACATGTGATTGTGCTTGTATTAAAAAGATTGATAATCAACAATGTGTGGCTTCTTCTTTCAATGCTCAAAAACTTTTTTTGTGGTAAAATTGGTGTTTTCTATGTCAATGGGGGTTATTTCCTAAGGGCAAATCCACTTTACACTACAAGTGCAGTTTCTGTGCAGTCTCAAGTGTACTTGGAATGCAAAGTGTCTTCGCCTTTAGTAAATAACACCCAACAGTGCTTTAGTATTTTACACAATCACGCCATTTTCAGGACTCCCCAAATTTCAGTCATGGTCAGCTAAAAGAAACACAAGCAGTAAATGTAAGCAAATATTTGTTCAGTTTAAAATATTTTTTTATTTAAAAAATGTCTCAGACATTGTCTGGCATATTGATGGTCCCCCTACCCGCAAAGTATTCCATGTATCTTAGACGGACCTCACGGCCACTCAGGGGGGGCAAGCCAGGACGGCCAGCTTCAAGCGCCATCAGGGTTGGTTCATTGAGATTAATTCCTGCTTCAGGCCCAACTGAGCCAGCATAGTTCACAGAATTTATCCTTACAAAGTTGTGGAGAACACATCCAGCCAGGATGATGTGATTGAGTTTATACTCCGCCATGTGTATCGGTGTAAGAAATAGGCGGAACTGGCTGGCCATTATTCCAAACGTGTTCTCCACCACTCTTCTGGCTCTGGCCAGCCAGTAATTAAAAACCCTCTGGTCCGGGGTGAGCGTCCTCATAGGGAATGGCCGCATATGATGGTTCCCCAGCGCAAACACTTCATCTGCAATGAAGACGAATGGGAGTCCTTCCGCATTGTCTTCTGGAGGTGGCAAGTCCAAGCTGCCATTCTGGAGACGCCTGTAGAACTCCGTGTGGGCGATGACTCCACCATCTGACATCCAGCTATTCTTCCCCACATCCACATACAGGAACTCGTAAGTAGCCGACACCAGCGCCAACATCACAATACTATTGAGCCCCTTGGAGTTGTAATAGTATGACCCAGAGTTGGGTGGTGGGATGATGTGGACATGTTTCCCATCAATTGCCCCTCCGCAGTTAGGAAAGTCCCACCGCTGGGCAAAGTGGGAGGCCACAGTCTGCCATTCCTGTGGGTTGGAAGGAAACTGTGGAGTCAAAAAGGAAAAAAAATATTCATTTTGCACATAAACATGGAAAGCAGATTGGACACAAACATTCTTGGCCAACATCAGTATAACATTTATTTGAGGGAGTAGTTAAAGACAAAGGTTTAAGGTCCACCTATCAGATCCCCCCCCCCCCCCATGGGGCATTTAAAAAAAAAATATGGGGGGGAGGAGATGTTTTGGACAGGTAACCCTCTCCACTTCATTGAGAGATGAATGCCTAAATAATGTGTATAACTTTGGCCAGCCCCTCCTTACTTTACACTATTGGCAGCCCACTGGACAGGTAAGAAGTGTCATAATACAAAGAGATAAATACACACTGTACAAATTTTAGCACATTTTTCCATTCTGCTATTACCTATCAAGATAATAATAGGATACAAAAACTTTAAACAGTACCATTTGAAAGTATTCAGGCAGGCCCTTGCACTACATGCTTTGGGGGAATTCATCCATAAATCTGACCACAAAAGAGGTGGGTATAGTGTGTATGGGTTTGGCAAAGTCAGCATATAGAGGATTGAGGATAGATAGAGGATTGGTATCAGCTGAGTTAGCAGTTGGGGGGAGGGAGGGTTCCAAATGATTTTGGGACCGAAAAAAAAAGCCTCTGGCACTCTGCCTGAATTTCAAACACACATCACAATTTTCAACATTTTAGGGGGTATTTAGGGTAAAGCACTACTATGGAGCTGACAAAATACATTGTTAATTTAGTAGACGAGGTGGATATAGGGCCAGGAGAGCATGCTGGGGAGGTAAGTGAAGGCAAATATGTATGAAGGACAAAAAAAACATAAAATTCCAGCATGCATGAGGACAAAGGGGACATTCACAGCATATTACATTCATGATAATTAGGGAATGAGGAAAGAAATACAATACATTATCAAACATTAACCACTTCAAGACCGCCACACGACGATGTACGTCCAAACTTTGAACGGGGATATCGTTGTTATGGCAGCAGCTAGCTGCCATAACCCCGGTATCCCCGTTTTCGTGCGGCGGCCGGCCTTTAAGATAAAAGTGGTCCCTGCGGCGGATTCGCCGCGAGATCACTTTTATCGGTGGCGGGAGAGGACCCCCCCTCCCGCCGCGATCCGGTGCCCTCCGCCGCTTACCGGAGCCGTCGGTAGTGGCGGAGGCGATCGCGTCCTTCTGTGTGGTGTGTCTGGAGACGAGTGAGGCTAAGATGGCGCTCACTCATCTCCATGACACTGGTGGGCGGAAGCGACGTCAAAACGTCACTTCCGTCCACGCCTCTTAAAGGCATATTTTTTCAAATGTCATTTTTCTAAATGACTTTTTTTTTTTTTTTTATTGCATTTTAGTGTAAATATGAGATCTGAGGTCTTTTTGACCCCAGATCTCATATTTAAGAGGTCCTGCCATGCTTTTTTCTATTACAAGGGATGTTTACATTCCTTGTAATAGGAATAAAAGTGACACCATTTTTTTTTTTTTTAAAACAGTGTAAAAATAAATAAATATTGCAAAATAAATAATAAAAATAAAAAAAATTTTTTTAAACCCCCCTGTCCCGACGAGCTTGCGCGCAGAAGCGAACACATACACGAGTAGCGCCCGCATATGAAAACGGTGGTCAAACCACACGTGAGGTATCGCAGAGACCGGTAGAGCGAGAGCAATAATTCTAGCCCTAGACCTCCTCTGTACCACAAAATATGCAACCTGTAGAATTTTTTAAACGTCGCCTATGGAGATTTTTGAGGGTAAAAGTTTGACGCCATTCCACGAGCGGGCGCAATTTTCAAGCGTGACATGCTGGGTATCAATTTACTTGGCGTAACATTATATTTCACAATATAAAAAAAAATTTGGCTAACTTTACTGTTGTCTTATTTTTTTATTCAAAAAAGTGAATTTTTTCCAAAAAAAGTGCGCTTTTAAGACCGCTGCGCAAATACGGTGTAAAAAAAAGTATTGCAATGACCGCCATTTTATTCTCTAGGGTGTTAGAAGAAAAACCATATATAATGTTTGGGGGTTCTAAGTAATTTTCTAGCAGAAAAACCTGTTTTAAACATGTAAAAACCTAAAATCCAAAACGAGGCTAATCCTTAAGTGGTTAAATACAATAAAATGTGATTTTAAAGGATAAATCTTACCTTAATATACTCCTTCTGCAGGACCTGGATGATGGCAGAACAGGTCTCCGGGATAATGATCCCCAGAGCCTGGGGGGAGATGCCTGTCGAGAACTTAAGGTCCTGCAGGCTTCTTCCCGCCGCCAAGTACCGCAGGGTGGCGACTAGCCTCTGCTCCGGAGTGATGGCTTGCCTCATGCAGGTATCCTGCCTGCTGATAAAGGGGGTCAGCAAAGCCAATAAACGGTGAAATACGGGGTCCGTTATCCCGAGAAAGTTCCTGAAATCGTCAGGATTATTCTCACAGGTCTCAAAGGCATATGACAGAACTGGTCACGCTGGACCAACCAATTCTTGATCCATGAACTCCTCCCCACCCTGTTCATTGACTGGGTTTGTGTCAAAGTAGGACCCCAACACCAACCCCCACACAGCACAAACTCTACGATGAGTAGGTATATGCAACATGGCTAGAAAACGGTCGGCTGCTCAGAACGAAGTAACAGAATGCACTGAAGAACAGCAAGGCCTGTGAAGAGCGACCTGAAAATCAGTAACGAATGAACAAGAACACAATGACAAGTCAATGGTAACTCGCTGCACGCACTGAAGACCAGATACAAACCCACAAGCACAAACTGAACAGCAGAAATACGATCTGAAAACCATGAGTCTGAAAAAGTGTGAATCGTCTCTCACCAAAATTTTACTAACACGAGATTAACAAAAAGGAGCCCAAAAGGTGCCGCTCTTAGTATTAAACTGCCCTTTTATAGTCTCGTCGTACGTGGCGTACGTGACCGCGTTCTTGGCGTTCGGAAATTCCGACAACTTTGTGTGACCATGTGTATGCAAAACAAGTTTGAGCCAACATCCGTCAGAAAAAAAATCCATGGATTTTGTTGTCGGAATGTCTGATCAATGTCCGATCGTGTGTACGGGGCATAACAGAGAAAGTGGTGACTATGCTGTCTGTCAGTGCTGTATGAATTACAAAAGTGGCAGGACTATTGGCAGGACTATTACAGTTCCTTTGACAAATAAAACAGTTCACATATGTGTATTTCAACTGTATATTTAGCTGTTTACTTGGAGTTTAGCTTTAAATAAGCTATATATTTAGTTTAAAGGAAGACTTTTTTTACTGAAATATCCATTTACTAGGTTTCCATTTTTGTAATATCAATTTAAAGCATCATATCAATTATGTGCTTCAGCACATGCTGTACGTTTCTGTTACATTTCAGTGATCATTTGCTATGGACAGTTCATTAGCTTGGGAGAGAGCATACATATTATTTTGAAACCGTTTTAAATTACTTCTGAACAAAAGACAGATTTTCCATAAGTGCAGTCATATTAAAAATGTACATTTCAAACTGACCATGTTAAAGAGCACAACCAACATTATAATTATTTGAATATCCACAAACCATATTTACACTTACACAGCACAGTTACACAATTGTTAGCACTAAAAACTGGAGCAAATAGATCTGCAACCTCTTGTCCCAAAAGCATTTGGGATAAGGACGGTGCAATAGGCACAAATGCTTTGCACAGTATTTAATTATTTTCTTAGGGCAAATGGATCAGGACAAATGCTACTGTTCAATGAACCCTAAGGGGTAGGACTGTGTAACCAGGTGCTAGAAGAATGTGCCAAATTCAAGTGACTTATATTATAAGCAGTGGCTGCTCAGTTTTAGACACAGCTGAGTGCAAATGGGACAGCCCTATAAAACAGATTAGAAATCAAAGTTGTGGCAAAATACACTGCAGAGTGTCACTGAGCAGAAAAACAGTCTTGTTCTCTCTGTGAGCTAATGGTGGATCCATCCTTTACCTGAGAACTCTTTTTAGGCACATCTACTCATCTTGTTGCTGATGGTTGCCATCTTTGTGTCAGCAATATCCCTGGTACAGCCATTCACGTTACCCCCTTTGATATCACTAACACCAAATAACCCTCTTACAACTTATCTGTGTAGCACCCTCCTAGGTAAGTGCTAGAAGAGAGAGTATAGTTTTTGGTCTTTCTGCTTACCAGGAAGATGGTCAGGTAAAACTTAGAGTGCTCTCTACCTACTGCTAGAGTCAGTGGATGGGTGTCAGTAAAGGGGATGCTAGAGAGCATTCTGAAGATAAGATGAAGTGCAACAAGTCTGCTGCTAGTGATAGCAAGAAGACTTAATTCATCCATACATGTGGCATTATGGTTAAAACAGTGTGTCTGCTTCCACACATCTTCTGGTGAGGCCAAGTGGGAGTTGTCCTCATCCACTGTGAAAAGTTCAAGCTTGAGTATCCCACTAATCCCTTCCAAGTTCCCAAAATAAAATACAAAAACACCAATACCCTGGACTGGTCATATGAGTAATGTGCAAGCGGGAATAAGGGTGGGACAGTTAGAAACCCTTAGTAACCAGCTGCAGGTAACCAGCAAGAAGCCTAAGAAGTCAACACTCAGCAAGCCCTACGGGGACAGTGCTACATCTGAATGTAGCACTGGTACTGAACGGTACTGAATGGCCTGTGTTTTCCGCCGCAGCTGTAACCCTTCCGTGTAAATGGAACTGCGACATCAGTGTATGGTGGAAAGTCCTTTGATTTAACATTTACCTTTGCCACTTGATTTATATCTGGTGAATTATCTTTGCTGGATGAAGATTGAATTTCTTTTGAATGAAGGTATGCAGCCTCATATGCAAGCGCTTCCTCTTGTACAGTAATAAAAGTTCTGTTTGGCTAGAAGTCTCTTCTGCAGTGCTTCATCTTGTACTCCACACACTAGCCTGTCCCTTAGCAAGAATTCTAAACTGGCACCAAAATTGAAATTTTCAGGTAGCTTGCGCAGTTCTGCAATATATGCTGCAATGCTCTTGCCCAGTTTTTGGTTTTGTCTGTTGAAATGGAAACGCCTCACTGTTTCACAATGCAGTGGGTGAAAAATTTTTTTTTAACAGTGCCAGTATATCCTCATGTGGACAGTCTTTTGGTTTAGCAGGAGATATCAGTGAGTGGACAATATCTAAAGTCTTAGATCCAATAACACTCAGTACACACAGCTCTTTTTCTACACAGCATCGTCCACCTTATTAGCTTCCAGGAAAAAACTCTAACCTGTCAGCATAAGAGTCCCATGAGGATGGATTAGTCACATCAAATTCCTCCATGTGTCCCAGAGAAGTCATGCTGGATATATTTATAGATGTGTCTCTAAAAACACAAGTTCCGATTCTTCACTCAACTGGTTTCATGTGTTTCTGCAGTGTCCATTCACTGGTATCCCATCCTCGTCGCCAGTTTTGTAGACTTTAAAATGTATTTGAACCGTCAACACGAACAGACATTCAACAGGACTTTTTACCTATATACAAAAACACCAATACCCTGGACTGGTCATTGAGTAATGAGAAAGCGGGAGTAAGGGTGGGACAGTTAGAAACCCTTAGTAACCAGCTGCAGGTAACCAGAGAGAAGCCTAAGAAGTCAACACTCAGCAAGCCCTACGGGGACAGTGCTACATCTGAATGGTACAGTTACTGAAATACAGCCTGGTCTCGAACCTGGGCAATCAACAGTGGAAGGGTAGACAGCCACACAACCCCCTATTCCATCAGGTCCTCAAATAGAGTTCCACTGCTGATGGTAGCCTTTATGAGCTGGCTTGTCTTTAGGGGCCCCTGCACAAAAGCACAAACTACATAGGCAATATGTAAACCCGTGAATCACTATGATTTACTTTTGTATATTTTAAAATGTATTCGAATCATCGACACGGACAGACATTCGACAGGACTTATTTTACATATATCCAACACAGCATACAGGAACCATAGATGCTAAAGATACATAGCTCTACCAGAACAATAAACAAATGAACATATTTACAATGCTTCCCCATACTGGATGGAGAGCAGTATAACACACTAATACATAACATTTACAATCTTACATAAAGGTAATTTTGGTAAACCACGAATATCAGTTCATAGGAACCCTGCATTGTAGATGGCTCCACAATTAGTAGTTGTGTTTACATTAACAAAGGATAAGTCTGATTAGGACTGGCATGATTAAAAAAAACTTTAGAGGGAGAGTGTGGGCTTACTCAAACTATATGAAAGTGCATTGCAATTTACCTTATGTCATGTTAGCTCAGTTCACAGCAATGTGCTATAGAACATACTGCATTTGCACGCAGCACAATGAATGAAATGCCATTTTGTGATATTTTAATAAAGTTAAAGAAAAGTAAACAGTGCAATGCATTGTAACAACATCACCCCTACACAGTGCACAGCAGCGGCAGCATTTTGCACAGAATATGTCATGCTGCTGCTGTGATTTGGCCCTAAGAATGGGGCTACTTAGGCAATTTTCAAATGCAAAGTTGCACAGGAAACACCACCTGAACTACATATACTGCTCAGGCACATTGTTGGATTATATACATATACACCCCAATCGGGACAATTTTTGAATAATAAGGTCCAAGTAAAAATGTGTGTTCCCTTTTTTTAATGAATCTTGTAATAAACTGTATATATTTACCTAGAATTTAGATCTGTGCCATTAAAATCCTGCCATACCTATGGGTCTCTTATACACTGTGAGAGCTGATTGAAGGAAAGGGACCCCCCCCCCCCCCCTCCACATAGGCAGAGGAACAAAGGAACATGCAGAGCTATATTCTAGCTGGGTGCTTATCTCCTCCCTGTCACAAATTGTATCTCGTGTGTCGGGAAAACTTCTCAGAAGTGACTCATGCTACTAACAGAGGAACAAAGCACCAGAGAGAAATGGCACTTAGAGCTTTGGAGTCTGGACTTTTCTCTTTTTTTTTTTGCATTTGGATTGTTTACAAGCTTGAGCCAATGGCCTGGCAGCAAGAAGCACATATTCTGCTAGTTTTCTTTTGGGTTTGGAAAGGTCAGAGACAGACCTATGTAGTAATGCTTCCCAGTGATTCTGATTTGACCAGGAACACATTTGGCAATGTGGTTCAGGTCATGTACCAGTGGGAAAACACTTTATAAGAGTTTTCATGAGCTAATATGTTAGGTAAGCATTTCACAATAGCAACCCAAATTTTGTTTCAGTCAGCTATATCGAAGGATTCTCTAAGGTCCTTCTCTCATTTTTTCAGATGATGATGAATTTTCCTTTGCACCAATTGTAATTAGATAATTTCTCACTATGCGTTAGTGAAAACTTTGTACAAAGATAATGAATCCTGTCCCAATATGTCTACCAGCAGGGCCATCTCATATTTGCTGGTTTTGTGAATTCTGAAAGTAGATGTTTCCAAATTCAGAAATGGGCAGATATAGATTGTATTTCAATGCTTTCAAATACTTAATCTTAGATAGCTAAAAATGAAAAATATTTATTGAATCTCCAGCTATACTTGGTATCCAATTCAATATGACAATGCACAGCGCTGATACATTTAGCTTTCATAAGTTAAAGCATCACTTTGTTGAAAAATATTGTATTCTTGTAACTGTATTTGTTTTATCTAACTTATATTAGTAATATGTAGTATATTATTTCTTTTTTTCTAATTGATATGCCTTTTCTATAATTTAACCACATTTATATGCAGACCGAGCTGTTCAATAAAAGAGACAGTTACAAGAGTCCAGGCCAAAAAATATTATGCTGACAGAGGTGCTTACAATAGTCAGCTTTAATTCATATTGTTTAAACTTTTATCCCATAGAAGAAACTATTGCTTTACCTACTTAAAAAGCGTTGGCTTGAGTTAGACTTAATTTTTTTCTCTTATTTAAAGTCAATCTAAAATTGCAAATCTATGTCCACAGGGTGCAACTCTGCTGTGATTTCCCTGCAAAACAAACAGCATTGTCATGCTATTAAAGGAAATTGACAAAAAAAGCTCTATTGGCCGGACTAAAAAAACTATGTTACAGGGGGACTCAGAAAAACAAAACCTGCTTTGTTAATTCTATTGCCAGACTGCAGTATATATGCTATTGCTGATTTTGCCCATAGTTTTACTGTAATGGGTGGCAGAACAATGAATGATCATTTCAGATTGGTTGGTATTGTTTGGTGCATATCTTTTATTGCTTTTCAAGAGTTTACATCTTAAGCAACTTATATAAAAATTACTGAACCCACATTTTTCTAATATAGTAGAATTATTTGATAGTGAAGTGCCAAGTGCAGTAACAACGCAATGTATAGTAACTAACCAGACTTCGTCTCCCTTATAATAGGTTTAATAAATATTAATTTGAAATCTGATCAGCTGGTTCAAGTTATTTCCATTTGTGCAGATATACACATTGCAGTGCATAGGGCTGCATGTGTTTAGAATATTAATAAATTGTTTTAGCAAGCCAGACAAAATAATCATGTACACTGCATTTATCGCTAGACAATACAAAATATATCTGACACCAGCACAATACAACCCATGTACCTAGAGCTATGTAAAGAACATAAGTTGACAGCAATTCTTCTATAATTATTACTTATCACCAGAGCCTCCAAGATGAGTCACAAAAGTAATGTTACATTGAAAAAAAAAAAAAATTCTTAGGAGGTACATAAACTGAAGACTCAGAATGGATAAACGAGCAACAAAAAACAATCTAACAAAATAAAAAAGCTTGCGTTTTAAAAAGATCCAAATTTATGATTAAAGATGGGGAAAATGTATATAAATGAAGGTGGCACACTAATTCCAGATCTCCATTATGTATTCTGGTTTAGTACAAAGTAGTGCTAGACAAAAAGAGTCGCAGAGTACAGCCATGCTTCAATCCACTCCAATTCAATAGCTGTGGCAGGTTTTAGGGCTTAAATCATTAACAACCTTGGAATGAACTTTTATCCAAATGACTGCAAACTGCATAAAGAAGCCTTCTCAGTTGCTAACAACTATTTTATGCTTAAGGGAGAACCAAATCTTAAGCTTCTTTTTTTCTCTAATTACATTCCTGATATTTGTTTTTAAAGGTGCATCTGAAGTTCAAAGCATTTTACCATATTTGTCCATTAATACTATTATTTTTCCAAGATTAGTAATTAACATGAATTGTAATAATATGAACATGGCTTAAAACAATACCATCATTTTCTAGGTGACCTAACCCCGCTGTGCTTTTGTACTGCCAGTCAACAGGTTGATATTTTTTTCTTGAAAAAGATATGTGTTGTGAACATAAAAGATCTTTTATGATATAGAAATAGCCTTCTCCTGGTTTTACATTGTTGTTTTGCATATGGTAGCATGTGTCAGATATACAGAGCAAGCAGTAATGTCACCCCAGAGAGCACTAATATATTTTATTTATTTTATTTTGTGTTAAATTACCAACTCAGATATTATTTTGGATCATCATCACTCAATACAGTCTATCATAGCAATCACAGCCAAATGTGTGAATCACCAGTTTGTTGCACATTGACATTTCTCTGAACCCTGACCATGACATTGAACTGGGTCATCATATTTAGGGCTTATGTCAACTGCTTTGTTTTCCTGCAGATGCTGCATGTCCTATTAGGGTGTGTTTGAATTGCATGTAAAAGAGGTAAAAAATAGCCTTTCTTGTGAAATTAACATTTTATTATACTGTAGCTGTATGACAAGAACACCCATCAACATGAATCCTAATGGAATGTCCAGTACACAGACTATCAATGAATATTGATACCTGTTTGCTCCTGAGAGAACAATCATCTCCTTAGTGGTAGTTTTTACTAAATGTCCATGAGATCTGCATTACACACCCTTAATGCTAGAGTTTCCATAGGCAAAGACTAAAAAAGAGTAAATTATCTAGCACAGTACCCTCCGTTTTTGTCTGTCATAGCCCTCTCTTCTTCTGGTAATGCCTAATTCTGTCTGAACTGGAAAGTCCTCTCTACCTCCCTACCTAATCTTTTATGTAGCTGCCGGGGTGGAACAAAGGGGAATACAATAGAGCAGCATGTGAGTGTTGGGGCTGCTGGCATCACATCCAAGATGGCAGCACCCAGCAGCAGCCTAAAGGCTTTTGAATTTCTAAAGTGAAGCTTTTACAAATAAATAACATACATTAAATACATTGAATGCAAACATACACTATATTGTCAAAAATATTGCAACACGTGCCTTTGCATGCACATGAACTTTAATGGCATCCCAGTCTCAGTATGTAAGGTTCAATATTGAGTTGGCCCACCCTTTGCAGCTATAACAGCTTCAACTCTTCTGGGAAGGCTGTCCACAAGGTTTACAAGTGTGTCTAAGGGAATGTTTGACAAATGCGCTTCTGGAAGAATGGTTCCCTTAGCCTTCCCAGAAGAGTTGAAGCTGTTATAGCTGCAAAGGGTAGGCCAACTCAATATTAAACTCTATGGACTAAGACTGGGATGCCATTAAATTTAATGTGCGTGTAAAGGCAGGTGTCACAATACTTTTGACAATATAGTGTATAATCTTATGGGAAGATTGTGGTTGAAGTGAATGGTCTAGCAACTCTCTTTAAATCTCTCAGAAGCAAGAACTTAAAACTGCTTGGGTAGTCCTGCCTAAAAGGTCAACTGTTACAGCAAGATCTCTACAGTGCATAATTCTGGGCACTTTCAAGCTTCTTCTTCGAAATTGTTCCATACAAGCTGGGGTAGATGATGAAGGCCTTTTCAAAGAAATGAATGGTGATTGCAAAGGGAGAGTGTAGACCCCACCTAGGAAAAGATCTTGCCAAAGCAAGAATTAGCGCTAACAGAAATCTAGCAGCTTCCACGCTAACAATACTGTCAGAATATTGTATTCTGACAACCACCACTATATCTGACTGGACGTATGTGCTGTTCAACCCAAAATTGTCCCAAGGGCTTCTTCAACAGAAGTTGAATGAACATTCAATTTTTGTCAACTGGAGTGGTGCCAGCAGGGCCATACACTATATGGTCATCTTACCACTTTAAAGGGGAGCTGGGGAGAATTTTTGATGCTAAATATGATACGTGTACTAATAGTTCATTTTTCCTTAAAATACACTTGTTCTCTAGGGCACTTACAGTTAGAAAAGGAAGTGCATGGCAAGTTAGATATGTTTTTTCTTCAGCTTCCATTTTCTGTACAAGCAAGAACAGTGGGGACAGAAAGTATTCAGACCCCCTTACATTTTTCACTCTTTGTTATATTGCAGCCATTTGCTAAAATCATTTAAGTTCATTTTTTGACATTTTTGCAGATTTATTAAAAAAAAAAAACTGAAATATCACATGGTCCTAAGTATTCAGACCCTTTGCTGTGACACTCATATATTTAACTCAGGTGCTGTCCATTTCTTCTGATCATCCTTGAGATGGTTCTACACCTTCATTTGAGTCCAGCTGTGTTTGATTATACTGATTGGACTTGATTAGGAAGGCCACACACCTGTCTATATAAGACCTTACAGCTCACAGTGCATGTCAGAGCAAATGAGAATCATGAGGTCAAAGGAACTGCCTGAAGAGCTCAGAGACAGAATTGTGGCAAGGCACAGATCTTGCCAAGGTTACAAAAAAAATTCTGCTGCACTTAAGGTTCCTAAGAGCACAGTGGCCTCCATAATCCTTAAATGGAAGACGTTTGGGACGACGAGAACCCTTCCTAGAGCTAGCCGTCCGGCCAAACTGAGCTATCGGGGGAGAAGAGCCTTGGTGTGAGAGCTAAAGAAGAACCCAAAGATCACTGTGGCTGAGCTCCAGAGATGCAGTCGGGAGATGGGAGAAAGTAGTAGAAAGTCAACCATCACTGCAGCCCTCTACCAGTTGGGGCTTTATGGCAGAGTGGCCCGACGGAAGCCTCTCCTCAGTGCAAGACACATGAAAGCCCACATGGAGTTTGTGAAAAAACACCTGAAGGACTCCAAGATGGTGAGAATAAGATTCTCTGGTCTGATGAGACCAAGATAGAACATTTCGGCCTTAATTCTAAGCGGTATGTGTGGAGAAAACCAGGCACTGCTCATCACCTGTCCAATACAATCCCAACAGTGAAGCATGGTGGTGGCAGCATCATGCTGTGGGGGTGTTTTTCAGCTGCAGGGACAGGACCACTGGTTTCAATCGAAGGAAAGATGAATGCGGCCAAGTACATGGATATCCCAGATGAAAACCTTCTCCAGGGCCGAAGGTTTACCTTCCAACAAGACAATGACCCTAAGCACACAGCTAAAATAACGAAGGAGTGGCTTCACAACAACTCTGTGACTGTTCTTGAATGGCCCAGCCAGAGCCCTGACTTAAACCCAATTGAGCTGTCCACCAACGTTTACCAATCCAACCTGACAGAACTGGAGAGGATCTGCAAGGAGGAATGGCAGAGGATCCCCAAATACAGGTGTGAAAAACTTGTTGCATCTTTCCCAAAAAGACTCATGGCTGTATTAGATCAAAAGCGTGCTTCTACAAAATACTGAGCAAAGGGTTTGAATACTTAGGACCATGTGATATTTCAGTTTTTCTTTTTTAATAAATCTGCAAAAATGTCAACAATTCTGTGTTTTTCTGTCACTATGGAGTGATGGGTGTACATTAATGAGGAAAAATATTAACTTAAATGATTTTAGCAAATGGCTGCAATATAACAAAGAGTGAAAAATTTAAGGGGGTCTGAATTAGACATGTGCATTCGTTTTCGTCCGAATGCATTTTCGTCCGAATTTCAGGTATTTTCGTTATCGTTTTAACAAACGATAACAAAAGTGCAGAATCCGAAAAACGAAAGATCTGACATAAACAAATGCTTTATTTTCGTTTTCGTTGCTACAACAGTTCGATATAGATAGGAGATTCGACATGATGATGACAATAACAATCTGTGTCCATCAAACCTGTGGTCGAATGTGCCTAACCTTAACTCTATTAGTCCAAGATTATTCTACACAGAGAGAACAGATTTGACATAGAGAGAAAAGATTCGACGTAGGGGAGAAAAGATTCGACGTAGGGCAGAAAAGATTCGACGTAGGGCAGAAAAGATTCGACGTAGAGGAGGAAAGATTCAACGTAGAGGAGGAAAGATTCGACGTAGGGGAGAAAAGATGAATAAAAATAATGATGATGATGAATGCTATTGGCTGATTGTAAGCAAAGAGGAGGAGCAGTAAAACAGCTAGAACCAAGTACACACGTACTTTGGCTTATGGTGTCTGTTGAAAGTTCTAAGAAGATTCGACGGAGCAGGTAAACTATACGGCGTCGTACAGTTTAGCTGCTCCGTCGAATCTTTTTTGAACATTCAACAGACACCATTAGCCTTCAATGACAGATTCAACCTTAATTTGGATTTTCGGACGAATGCAATTTTTAACGAAAAATTAAATAAATAAAAACGAATTTCGGGAGTAACTAAATAAATGTATTTTTCAGACGAAAACGAAATTAAAATATTTCAGTGTGCACATGTCTAGTCTGAATACTTTCCGTCCCCACTGTATATATACACATACACAGTATATATTCCTTCCCCGCTCAAACATGCACTGGTTACCCCCATACTTAAATAGCCCTCACTAGACCCCACCTGTTTGAATATCTTAAGACCCATTTCCCTGCTCCCATTTGCCTCCAAGCTCGTTGAACGCCTTGTCCATGACCGAATGAGTGGCTACCTCACGGACAACAACCTTCTCGACCCCCTACAGTCCGGCTTCCGTCCACAACATTTCACTGAAACTGCCCTACTAAAACTCACCAATGACCTACTAACTGCTAAAACCAATGGCCATTACTCCATACTCATACTCTTAGACCTCTCTGCTGCCTTCGACACAGTTGAACACCTGCTCCTCCTCAGCAAACTACACTCCCTTGGCCTCCGTGATTCTGCTTTATCCTGGTTCTTCTCCTACCTATCTCAGCGCACTTTCAGTGTCACTTACAACTCCATCTCCTCCCCTCCACTTCTTTGTACCACCACTCCCTCCCTTTAGAATGTAAGCTCTACGAACAGGGTGTCCTGTCCCTTCTGTATTGAACTGTACTGTAATTGTGCTGTCCCCCTCTACATTGTAAAGTGCTGCGTAAACTGTTGGTGCTATTTAAATCGTGTATAATAATAATTTATATATATATATATATATATCATTTTTTTTATACATATACGTATATATATACACATATACACACACATACACAGTCATGTAAAAAAAGTAAGTACACCTCATGAAAATTGTTGACCTATTTGACCAGTCAAGGATACTGGATAAAGCTGGGTGTACATGAACAGTTTTTTTCTTGTTCAACTAGCGGGATTCCTACATTCACACAAGTGATGTGGCTACGGAAATCCCTCCTGCGGCGCTATTTTAATGGTCAGACGCAGAGATCAGTAGCTAGAGCAGTAGAGGGACTCCCACCAAACAGCAGGATTTGTACACACACAGGTCACCCTGGCAAATAAGACAGGCTCACCTGAGGTGCGGAGTCTAAGTACTATCACCAGAGCTCCTGATGGTGGAGATGGGTCATGGTCCTCATAGCAGGTAAGGATGAATCAGAAGCGTAGTCAGTAAACAAGCCAAAAGTCGGTAACAAGTACAGTAGTTGCAAGTTGAGATCAAGCTGAAGCGTAGTCAAGGAACAAGCTAATGGTCAGTAACAAGTGGTAGTAAAGATATGGACAGCAGCAGGAAAGACAAAAGCAAGATACTGGCTGGAGAGAGCATGATAATCTGGCAAACAGGAAGTGCAGAGACACGGTTTAAATCAGGAAGTTCATGGGAGGAGCAAAGAGTTCAAGGTTCAAGACAAACAAGGTTCAAGGCAGGATCATTCAAGGAATTGTCCAGGGAACTGTCCATCATTCTAGGTGGCTCAGCAAGAAGAGACATTCCTTGACACAGCAGAGGTTCTGGGTTCAAATTCAGGCTCTGACAGCTATTGCATTCTAACAGAAAGTACTCTCCTTCCTGTCAGAATACACAGATCAGCGCTGATCAAATGCTGGCTTTCCAGCAGGACCCTTCAACAGAAGCCAGTCTAATGACTGGCTTTTGTTGAACAGAGGGATATACACACATTGATCCTTGCCAGGTTCCTTTAGTAAAGTAAACTTGTATCTTAAATCATTAAGTACAATTAAGCAGAGCCAGGGAAAATGTCCAATTAACTCTCTGTAGCTTGCTGTCTATGTTGAAGCCAACACGGTCCTGCAAACTGACAACTTGTAAATATAGGATAACCAAAAGGATTATAACCAACGCTTTTCTTTGACATTTCCAAAAATCACCTGTAGTTCAGTAGAACCAAAAGTCTACTTCAAGATTAATGTAACTTTGGGAAATTGGATTTCAGGGCCAAAGTACATATTGAACATCTGTTTTACCATTTACAACTGTTCCCAATTGTATTCTTATGAGTAATCTTTTTGTCTTTCCATTTGCAAGTAGAGTTGAAACACAGTATCTCCAGTTAAAAAGGAATGATTTTAACATTGCATATCTCAACTGAAAAAATCATGAAGCCCCAAGCCAGTCATGGACGGATAAAATCGACGCCAGGCCAGCAGGGGCCAGCCGAGATTTGATCCATCTAAGGGCAGCCTGGTCATACTGAAATTGATCAATCCAAAGACTTCTGTATAACCAGCCCATCAGATTTTTTCATGTGATCACTGCCGGGAGCTATAGAAGCCAGCAGTGATCGTTGTGTTCTGCTGGCAAGGAAGGCTCCCCCCCTCCCGACAGAACACAATAGCACTGCGGGAGGGATTCCTCTATCAACACTGACTGTTGATGGGGAAATCTAGGGATTTTCTTTCCCTCCACCTGTAGTGGAAGAAATAAAAATTGTATAATCTATGACTTGCTTTAATATATAGTATATGGTTTATGCTGTATTGAGTGATATTAAAAAAATCATACAGTATATATCATTTTTATATCCTATCCACACACTTCTTTCCCAATTACAAGAGTTGTTACTGGAAATTGTTCCAAAAGTGCATCTAATATTTCTAAGCTGTCTAACAATTAAATATCCAATGGCATGTTATTCCTAGTCAAAATAGCTTGTATCAGAAATCATCAGAGAGTGTAAATAATATTTGTAGCTGAGTGCCACAGAAAACGCTATTTATTTAATTTTTAATATTTCTAGCAAACTCAACCATCCATCTTTATCTCCATGCTTTATTATGTTGAGAGATCAATTTGAAAACTCGCCCCTAGCATTTCTAGCCCTGGTCAACTTGAATAAGAGCAGATGATTCATGTATCATTTACTTCCTGAAATCAATCTGCCCCTAGCTCAGACATGCATTCAGAAAGGTATGCTTAGCTGAGAAAGCCCCTATGTCAGAAACCTGGAAGTAACTGAAGAAACGAATACAAAAAAAAGTTTAAAACAAGTAAACATAATATACTTTCCTATCTATTTCCTAATGCTAGCAGCATAAGAATTAATACTAGACGATTTGGTTCACAACAGAACATCGTAAAAGTTTGGACCCAAACTACAAACCCTATTAAAGTCTATGGGACCCGAACTTGAAAAATCAAAATTTTGAAGGCTTATATGCAAGTTATTGGCCATAAAAAGGGATTGGGGCCGTTTGTTTTTTTTTATAGTTTTTAAAGGAGCAGTGACTTTAATGATGCTTAAAGTAAAACAATAAAAATGAAAAGTTCCTTTAAATATAGTGCCTGGAGTGCCCCCTTAATCAGCCTGTAAAGTGACGCATTTGTACCGTGTATAGAACCTGCTGCAACAAAGCTGACATTTATAAAGAAAAAAAAGACATTTATATAGATTTTCCCTGCAAGCTTTCTTCATTTAGTAAACAACCGCTGGGGGCCAAAACTGAGTGCACTCGGAAAAAGATTAGAGATTTTTTTAGCAGACCTTGGATGGAAAGTTTTGCACCACAGTGAGCAATCTTTATGTGAAGAAGCCAAATTATCGTACACTCAGGCCAAGATTAACATTTTTTTTAGATAAATTCTAGTGCTTGTTTTGCAGACTTTGGAAAGAAGTAACAGGTGCGGAAAAATTTGGGCTTTGGGTGTTGGTGTTGCCTTCACACCAAAACCCTATAGAGGTACTCTTGATAAAAGCAAGAATTGGCCTTGCTGTAAAAAAATTTAATTTGATGCCCCGTCACATGGTTGTGGAAAAATTGGTCTTTTGGTGGTGGTGGTGGTGGAGACCCCATAACTTTCTAGAGGTACTCTTGATGAAAGCAAGAATTGACCTTACTGTAAAAAAAAGAAATTTGATGCCCTTGTCATACAGTTGCGGAAAAATTGCATGCTGGAAGTTTTTAAACATCTTTTTTTGTCATTCATGCATATTTGCTTTCACTAACCTCCCCAGCATGCTATCCTGGGCCCATCCACACCTAGCCTAGTCACTTAATGTATTTTGTCAGCTCCATTGTAGTGCTTACCCTAAACACCCCCTAAAATGTTTACAAATGTTATTTGTGTCCTTAAATTCAGGCAGAGTGCAAGAGGCTTTTTTAGGGGGGCCCAAACTCATTTGGAACCCTCCCTCCCCCCAACCGCTAAGTCAACCGATACCAATTCTCTATCTGCTGACTTTGCCAAATCCATACACACTATACCTACCTCTTTTGTGGTCATATTTATGTAGGTACTGTTTAAAGTTATGTTCTCCTATTATCTTGATAGGTAATTGCAGAATGTAAAATTGTGCTTCAATTTGTACAGTGTGTATTCCTATTTTTGTATTATGACACTTCTTAACTGTCCATTGGGCTGCCAATAGTGTAAGTAAGGAGGGGATGGCCAAAGTAACACGCATTATTTATGCATTCAGCTCTCAATGAAGTAGAGACGTTTACCTGTCCAAAACTCCCCCCCCTAAAATTTTTACAATGGGCCATCAGAGGGGGTGAGGAATCTGATAAGTGGACCTTATACTTTTATCTTTAAATACTCCTTAAAATAAATGTTATACTGATGTTGGCCAAGAATGTTTGTGTCTAATCTGCTTGCAATGTTATGTGCATAAGTACTAGCTTATTTTTGTTGTTTGACTCCACTGTTTCCTTCAACCTCACAGGAATGGCAGACTGTGGCATCCCACTTTGCCCAGAGGTGGGACTTTCCTAACTGCGGAGGGGCAATCAATGGGAAACACGTCCACATCGTCCCACCCCCCAACTCGGGGTCATGCTATTATAATTACAAGGGGTTTAATAGTATTGTGTTGTTGGTGGTGGTGTCGGCGTCATTTACGTGTTTTTGTATGTGGACGTGGGGAAGAATGACCGGATGTCGGATGGTGGAGTCATCGCCCAGACAGAGTTCTACAGACGGCTCCTGAATGGTGGCTTGGGCTTGCCACCTGTAGAAGACAATGTGGGTGTGGGGAAAAAAACTGTTTTGTGTTTAAAAAAAAAAAAAACAAAACAGTAAAGTTAGGCCAAAGTTTTTGCATTTTGTGAAAGATGAAGTTACGCCGAGTAAATAGATACCTAACATGTCACGCTTCAAAATTGCACACGCTCGTGGAATGGCGCCAATGTTCGGTACTTAAAAATCCCCATAGGCGACGCTTGAAATTTTTTTACTGGTTACATGTTTTGAGTTACAGAGGAGGTCTAGGGCCAAAAATTATTGCTCTCGCTCCAACGTTCGTGGCGATACCTCACATGTATGGTTTGAACACCATTTTCATATGTGGGTGGGACTTACGTATGCGTTCGCTTCTGCATGCGAGCACACAGGGACAGCGGCGCTTTAAAAAAAAATTTTTTTTTTTATTGTTAATGATTTATTTTATTGTTTTTATTTTTTTTTTTTGAAAAAAAAAAAAATTTATCACTTTTATTCCTATTACAAGGAATGTAAACATCCCTTGTAATAGCAATATGACATGTCAGGTGCTCTTAATAGTGAGATATGGGGTCAATAAGACCCTATATCTCACCACTAGGCTGGGAAGCCTGAAATAAAAAAAAATAAAAAACGATCGCCGCTTCCCAGCCGTTTTTTTGAATGGAGAGGCCGGGTGTGACGTCATAACATCGCGCCCGGCCTCCGACGATCATAGAGACTCCGGGGACCATCTGGTCAGCCGGAAATCTCTATGATCTACATCCGGCGCCGGCGGATCCACTCTCCGCCTCACCGATCGTAACGGTGAGTCAGAGCAAGCACCGGAGGGCGGCGGGAGGGGGGGGACGTCCCCTCTCGCCTCCCATAGGAACGATCAAGCGGCGGAACGGCCGCTATGATCATTCCTATGGTGTAGAGATTCGCCAGCTGAAACCGGCAAAATCTGAATGATGTCTGTAAATACAGGCATGATTCAGATATACCTGCTCAAAGCCCAGGACATCATATGACGTCCGTGGTACTGAAGTGGTTAAAACCATAACATACGCAATTCAGGAACTTACAAAGTTCAACTTTGAAAAAGTGAAGGCAATATCAGACATGAGTATGTTAAAACTGTTGATCTTGCCTTCATCAGATGGGGTGATCTGACCCCTGTAAAAGCCAAATTTTGAAAATGCACACAAATTGTGAGTCAAATGTGGATTTCACTCCTGATCCCATGCCTAATGTCAACAAGTGCTAGCTCCCATCATGAGGGATCAATGGACGTGTATCGGGGGTGCAACCCCTTCCTCTCACCTACTTGAGTTGGGAGGAAGGGGTTGCACCCACAAAACATGTACATTGATATCCCGTGATGGCATATAGCACATGTTGACACACTGTGTGCATCTTCAAAATTTGGTGTTTAAAATACTTTAAAACTTGATTTAAAATCAAAAAATCCTCGACAAAACGGTATAATTTGCATGTGTTTTAGAATCTGCCTAAAACATCAATGATGTTCTTCATTTTTTGTTGAACATCATTGATGTTTTCCTTTATCTTTTCTAAATCCCGATTGCACACCATGATCCCCCCCAATGAGGACGTGTGCACTTGCACTGGTGAAATGAGTTTCTCCTTCCACAAGATCCACATCACCTAAAAAGAATAAAACACACAATGTATTATAAATATGCAGGCATACATCTATTACCTGAAGCTGTGGTCTCAGACACTCACCTGTTGTGGTCACTATTTCAACCACGTCATGAACCTCTCCTCCCTCCACATCCTCAGGTTGTGGTGTGGTGACTTCCCCTTCTTTAGGAGGTTGGGGGTTCCTGGTGTCCTCAGATGTCCCAAGTCTTTTCTCCACTATGTGAATTAAATAAAAGGTATACTTAGCACACAGATAGATGAGGCAAGAAATATGAATATGAAACATTGCTTGGAAGTGTCGTACAATTGTCTATTTTGGCAGAGTTCCAAGCTGAAGACATGATTTTTTCCCTTTCTTAAAGCTGGAATACTTACCTTTTTTGGTAAAGTATGACACATGTAGAGACCCCTAGTATCCACTGGAACACCTGCGTGGGACACCCTAAAAAGGGTGTTCTGGTGTCCCACACTAGTGCTCCTGCATCCAGATGTGTAAACAGCTGCTGAGTGTCCTCTCCTTACACTGAATCAAATTTGCATTTCATTCTAGTTACAAACCCATCTAGACAGCAAACTTCTTTTAATGCATGAACAAATGTAGTTAACCTGCATCTGCCAAAAACATTGTTTAGTGAGCAAAGGAACGATGTTTACTACGAATGATTACTGTGCCCACGAACCTGAAACTTAACCTTTAAATGCCATTTTAAACTGTGCAACAGTAAAGAAAAGCACATGGAGCAACACAAAAGTAATAATAATAATAATAATAATAGGAACACACGACAAAATACTTACTTTTTTGCAGCACTCTCTTGATTCATCTGTACTGATCGTGCTCTCTCAATTTGAGGTCTGACCATCATTTCCTCAGTTGATCCTTGGATCTTGGGGCATCAGTGGCCTATATTGCTTATAGATTGAGACCTAAATTGGGACAAGACTAGGAAAGTTTAGCCTGACATTAGGGTTTGTCTTGTGTTGTGTCTTGCAGATAAAATGAATAGATTCAATAATCATGACTTCCTCCCCAACTTCACTGATAAATACAGGGAGCTTCCCTGTCTGTGGCAGGTGAAACACCCTTTTTATAATAATAAAGTAAAGAGGAAAGCAGCGCTGGATCAATTGCTGGAATTGGTGAAGCCGGTGATTCCCACGGCAACCATCCCCTATTTGTAGTGCAAATTTGGTGGCCTGAGGAGCACATATGATAGGGAGCGCAAAAAGGTCCAGGATTCGATGAGATCAGGAGCAGTAGTAGATGACATTTATGTCCCCAGGCAGTGATACTACGACAGACTGCAGTTTTTGTCAGACCAGACTGAAATCAGGCCATCACTCTCAACCCTTCCTTCCACTCTTCCTTCCACACTTCCTTCCACATCAGATGAAGCTTCCGAAGTCCAACCTGGGCCTTCCACCAAGGAAGAAGATGTGGAGGAGCCCAGCTTGAGTTAGATATAGCATTGTTCAACATATTTCTTGTCACAAAATTAATGATGTTAACTAGATGTTATTATTGATCACTAATTTCTGATTTAACAAAGTGGTTTACATATCAATCGACAGTAGTAGCCAAAAATGATTGGGACAAGAATGAAAAATGCTGGGGTCAGAAGGATAGTCTTTTCTATTTGTTTTGAACATTGAATTTGCAACAGTGATGAGCTCAAAATTGTGTGTGATTGATGACCAAAAAACTAAAACTATGTCCCATTTTCATACACATGAAAGTCTCAGCCAGGAGGAGGCCGTGAAAAGTCTCAGCCAGGAGGAGCGGGGGGAAAGTGGCAGCCAGGAAGTGGCAGTGGAAAGTGGCAGCCAGGAGGTGGCCGGGCCCAGTAGCCTGATCAAATAGCAGGTTCCTCCCCTCCGCCTTCCAACAAAAAGGCCCAGGAAGGGGAGTAACGTGGAGGAGTCAGCGATTTCTTTGATTCAGCAGGCTACTGCAGCCCTCAGAACCACCCCCAATCTTCAAGAGGCCTATGCCTGCATGGCAGCCAGCAAAATGCAGGAAATGGAGGTGGGCCAGCGCCTCATTTGTGAGGAAAAAAGTCACGTATGTAAGTTGGACCATACTCCTCCTCCAACTCCTGCCACAACTCCAACACCTCAGCCACAGTCTGGAAGGAAGGGTGCAAGGAAGTCTTGAGAGTGATGGCCTGGGTTCGGTCTGGTCTGGCAAAAGATGCAGGCTGTTGTAAGACCACAGCCTCAGATATGTCATCTGCTGCTGCTCCCGATCTCTCAGAGTCCTGGACCGGATTGTGCTCCCTATTAACCAGCTCAATACAGGGCACTTTCACCCCCTTCCTGCCCAAGCCATTTTTCAGATTTCAGCGCTGTCGCACTTTGAATGACAATTGCGCGGTCATGTAACACTGCACCCTAATGAAATTTTTATCATTTTTTTCCCCAAAAATAGAGCTTTCTTTTGGTGGTATTTGATCACCCCTGCGCTAAAAATAGCGCTGTTTTACCGCCGACGCCCCCTACCGCCCCAGTGTGAAAGGGGCCTGAGGGAAAGGAAAAAAAGAAAAATAAACACACATAAACAAATGTACCTGGCAATGGTAATAAAACTATTATTACCATTGCCAGGTACATTTGTTTGTGTGTGTTTATTTTTCGTTTTTCCCTTTCCCTCAGAGATTGTGTTAAAAACATTCTGCTAAAACTTTTGTGAATCAGTACTGCTGGGACCTTGAAGAAGGGGACATACCCCGAAAGCTTGTCCTGAAAAATTGTATGTTAGTGCAAATAAAAAAAGTATCACGGACAGTACTCAATTGTCTCTGTCGCAAGTGCATTAATACGGCTACAATCACCTCAACCAAGAACTTAAAGCGGAGTTCCAGGCTTCTTTTCGCTTATTAAAAGTCAGCAGCTACAAAAAGTATAGATACTTAATTTTAATAAACAGACACTCACCTGTCCCCTGGTCCAGCGATGCGGCCGCATGGAGCCTTGCTCCTCTCTCCCTCCTCTCCGCGGCGCCTCTATTCAAACTGTGGGCACCCAGCCGTGACAACTTGCTCGAGTCGCGCTGCATTTTCCGAGTGGACAGGCAATCTTCTGAGACCTGTGACATGTCCCAGGAGATTGCTGAGAGGGAGGGGTCGCCTAGGGGATGAGGAGGAGTCGACTAGGCGGACCGTAGTCAGAAAGCAGGAAGTGAGACAGGAAGTCCCACTCAAAACTAGGCACCCTCTCCCCCCCAAAAAAAGTTACATGACAAATGTGGCATGTAAGGGGGCAAGGAGTGCTTAAAGCGGAAGTTCCACTTTTAGGTGGAACTCCGCTTTAAGAAATACTAAAACCAGTATTGCATGCCCAGTACAAGTACAATTACTTGCAAACTTAAAAAATAAAATGAGCCCTGTTTTATAACCTAACTACAGGATTAGACACGAACTGCCCTGCATTGATGGCTATAATATCTTCATCACCTCCTAGGACCCAAGACAATTTGAACATGGGAGGGAGTCACCAAGGAACTGTAAGAGCAAAGCAATAACTATGTGAACTATACTGATGGTCAGACATACAGTAAATGCCCAAATACTATCTGATGTTTAAGCATGTGTTACTTGCCAGAGTCATGACAAATCCACTGTCACACACACCATTATTCCAGAAAATGCCATCTCCAGATTCTTCTTGGGAGAAGCTTGTGATTCATATTCCAGGACTGACAATTTCCTGTAGAACTGTGGACAGCCAATTTGCTATAACATTTAAAGCGGATCTTTACTCCCAAAAAGCACTTTCCATCTTTTCAACACCACTATATTGAAATCTTAAAGTCAAGTTAAATTTGTTTATTCTATTTTCTATTTTTTATTCTGGCCTCCATTCAAAGGGACAATTCAGCTGTCAGTGGGGTTTCCCTGTTGACAGCTGAAGTGTAAATGAAGTCCTGGCAATTGGAGCTGTCAAAAAAAAGCAGCCGGGCAATGTTTATCAACAACATTGCTCAGCCACTGATATGGAAAGATATAAAGAAACATTGTTTCTTTTTGTATCTCTCTGTTTATTCATCTACACATCAAAGGGATGAACTTCGATCTGCAGATGAAATCAGTTGAAAGCAACCTGTCTAATAATTTTTTTTTAATTTTTTTATTAAATGTTCCTCTTTGACCCCTTATTAACTCTTTACTCTAATCAGTTTTAAATAACTCCTTATTCTCCTTCTCCATGTAATTATCATTTTCCTGCTAATTTTTTTTGTTGTTCACTTCTGTTTTATAGACTATTAATAATTAAAACTTTTTTTGTTTAATTTGTTAATATTTTTTACACCTTTAATATACATTTACATATTTCACAAAAAGCACAAAATTAAAAAAAAAATACATTTACTTAATTTGTAAATAACTTTTCAAAGCTTTGTACCATTGCTGACAGCTAAAGCGTAAACAAAACAGATGCGGTAGGTATCAGTAATTGGTATTGTTGAGTACTAAAAAATAAAAAGTATCTGTACTCGTACTCATTGTGAAAAAATGGTATTGGTGCATCCCTAATTAGAAGCCTTAAGCCTTTAGCCCAAAATGTGTTCCGTGGGTGGTCCTGTCAACATCACCCAGCTTTACAAAAGTAGATTTGTTCAATCAACTTTTGTTGAAGGAGAAAGGCAGAACAGGACCTGCATCCAGTCAAATATAGGCACTGTTCAGGTATTCTGACAGCTGAGGGTGCCAGCTGTCAGAATACAATAGCTGGCACCAGGACAAGGTCATCCAGCGCCCAGAACAAAGATGCCAAGCCACGCCCCCCTCCCCTGTTCATGATGTACAAGCTTAGGGGATCCTACGCCCAGTAGTCACTCGCTTGTCAAAATCACTGCCGCTGTCACTACCCCTGTCAGCCTTGTAACAGAAGGAAGGCACCCTCATCCCTTTGATAAACCACTGGGCCCAGGGCAGCCGCCCTTTTTGCCCACCCCTTGTCCTGGCTGGCACTGCAGGTTAACCCATCCATGGTATTCAGCTTAACTGTGGCCCATTAAAGAACCTGAAAAAGAATGAGTTGAATTAAAGTGTAACTAAAGGCAAAACTTTTTTTTAGCTTTATCAACGCATGTGCCCCTGCTAGGGAGATTCACCCTATTTGTCTTGTTTACATTTATCATTGAAAATCAAAGTAAAAAAAACCCCACGTTTTAAGTTGTCCCCACAAAGGTAATTCAAATCTTACAAGGGGGACCCTAGTTCTGGTGTCCTGGATGAAGGGGGTCCTAGGGATTACCTTCATTTGCATGATTTTCCTCTCACTTCCTCTTCTTGCTATGAGACAAGAAATTAAGGTACGTCTCCCCAATTGAACACAGATGGGGGACAAAAAAAACAGAGAGGGGTTCTAATCCTCCCTTGCTCTTCACCAAAATGAACAAAAAAATTGCATGTGTGTTTGTCTGTGCATACTGAGTAGGTCTAATAGGGGTGGTTTTATAATTAACTGTCAGGTATAGAGCTACAGGGCACTAATGAGGAAATCTGCCGGGCCTGCATCCCACATTCTGTGTACAGGAAACTCCCGGTAGCCATATTGCAATGTATCAAAGGTAAATGGAAAACACCGCGCTAACCAGTGAAATGAATGGAAGCTGCTGCATACAGTCTGACAAAAACAATGAATAGGCACATGGAAAAAGGCAGCGCATGTACAAATGAACATAAGTCTTTAAAATGGTGAAACAGTAATGAAATCAATAATTAACCACAGGTGCCTTGAAACAAAAACGTCCATAGATGGATGTGAATGTCCAACTGCACAGGAGGTGTAAGTACTCCAAGGGATGGTGATGATCTGATGGTTGTTAGAAAACACCAGGCATCTAACAGCGACTTCCCAACCGAGAAACTGGATCCCAATGGGTCATTCAGAGAAAGTGCAAAAAAGCCTCTTACCGGATCCCGTGGACTCCCGTGTCAGCGACAGGGAATCGCATGCGCAGTTTGTCACCAATGACGTGGAATCGGAGATCTGGAATCGCCAATCCCTTGGGTTGTGGTCTGTACGGATCTCTGCCGGCAACCGGATGGGTCCTCACACCGAACCGTCCTCACACCGAACCGTCCCAGCGTGCATCAGAAGTTTCATAAAAGGTCCCCAGAAGGGGCAGTTGGAAGGACTAGGCCTCATGCGGTAAATGTGGAAACAAAAAGAATATGCCTCCACATGGTGCAGATAAAAAAGGGTGTTTTTATTGACAAAAATGACCATAAACAAATAAAAGCGTGATCACGATGGATAAAAACAAATGGGCAACAGGGAGAGTGGTATATGTACCCGAAGCGTTTCGACCTAGGGGTCTTCAACAGGGGCATAGACCACCCACTCCAAGTTGCCATATATATATATATAATAAAAATATCAAGAGAAGGACCAATCACAAAGAGTGAAGGAACAAGAGATTTGATTGGGTGAGTACAATCACATGACTTGCTTAGATGTCTAAACATGAAGATTATTATTATTATTATAATACGAGATTTATATAGCGCCAACAGTTTACTCAGCGCTTTACAATGTATAAGGGGGACAACACAATTACAGTACAGTTCAATACAAAAGGTACAGGAGGGCCCTGCTCGTAGAGCTTACATTCTAAAGGGAGGGGGTGGTGGTACAAAAGGTAATAGCTGCAAAGAATGATTTGATGGGGGTGGCTTAGGGACAGTTATGTGGGTGTGGGATAGGCTTCCCTGAATAAATGAGTTTTCAAGGATCTCCTAAAGGTGGACAGGGTAGGGGCTGATCGGACATACTGGGGCAGGGAATTCCAGAGGATGGGAGAGGCTCTGGAGAAGTCCTGAAGGCGAGCATGGGAGGAGGTAACAAGGGAGCTAGAGAGCAGGAGGTCCTGGGAGGAGCGGAGGGGGCGATTTGGGCGATATCTGCAGATGAGGTTGGTGATGTAGATGGGGGCGATGTTGTGAATGGCCTTGTATGTTATGGTTAGCATTTTGAATTTTACACGGTGGGGTAGGGGAAGCCAGTGAAGGGATTGGCAGAGAGGAGCAGCAGTCACGGATCGATTAGTGAGGTGTATTAGTCTAGCAGCAGCATTCATAATAGACTGAAGGGGGGATAGCCTGCTTAAGGGTAGGCCATTAAGGAGAGAGTTGCAATAGTCGAGGCGGGAAATAATCAAGGAGTGAATAAGTTGTTTTGTAGTGTCATTAGTCAGGAAGGGTCGAATTTTGGAGATGTTGCGGAGGTTAAGGCGGCAGGATTTAGCCAGTGATTGGATATGGGGGCTGAAGGAGAGGTCAGAGTCAAGGATTACACCCAGGACTCTGGCATGTGTGGAGGGACCAATGGTTGTGTTGTTGATATTAATGGTGAAGTCACAGGAGGGGGACCGTGAAGGAGGAAATATAACAAGCTCAGTTTTAGAAAGATTAAGTTTGAGGAAGTGGTGTGACATCCATACCGATATGTCGATCAGCAAGTTTGAGATCCGTGAGGAGATAGTGGGGGTGAGTTGGGGAGTGGAGAGATAGATCTGTGTGTCATCAGCATAGAGATGGTATTGGAAGCCATGGGAGGTGATCAACTGGCCCAGGGAAGAGGTATAGAGTGAGAAAAGGAGAGGCCCAAGGACAGAGCCTTGGGGTACCCCAACAGAAAGAGGAAGGGGAGCGGAGAAGATGGAGTTGTAAGTGACGCTGAAAGTGCGCTGAGATAGGTAGGAGGAGAACCAGGATAATGCAGAATCACGGAGGCCAAGGGAGTGTAATTTGCTGAGGAGCAGCAGGTGGTCAAAAGATCAGAGTACTTACACCTCCTGTGCAGTTGAACATTCACATCCATCTATGGACGTTTTTGTTTCAAGGCACCTGTGGTTAATTATTGATTTCATTACTGTTTCACCATTTTAAAGACTTATGTTCATTTGTACATGCGCTGCATTTTTCCATTTGCATATTGCAATGTATTCTCAGAGAATTACATTGGCTGCAGATTGAAAAGGAAAGGTCATTTTTAATACCATTCAATTAAAAAATGATTAGTGTCACAATTATATGCGCTATATTATTTTTTCTTTATTTGCTTTTTTTTTCTCCACGTAAGTGGAGTTGCCCTTTAACCGCTGCCAACCATCCGCCGCAGTTGTACTGTGCGAATCGCCAACATGTTACGTCGGTAACATATTTGGCCACCAGGAGGCACCCCCTGCTCGCCCAAAGAGCCAATGCGATCGAGATCACCGCCTGGCTGCCGCGATCGATCGGGGCACACCGAGAACCAGGATCTGTGTGTGTAAACACACAATTTCCGGTTCTCTGAGGGGAGAACAGACAGATTGTCTGTTCATACAGAGTATGAACAGCGATCTGTCATCTCCCCTGCACAGTCCCCTCCCCCCTTCAGTTAGAACACACAATAGGGAATACATTAACCCCTTCATCGCCCCCTAGTGTTAACCCCTTCACTGCCAGTGACATTTTTACAGTAATCAATGCATTTTCATAGCACTGATCGCTGTATTAATGTCAATGGTACCAAAAATGTGTCAAAATTGACCGATGTGTCCGCCAGAATGTCACAGTCCCGATAAAAATCGCAGAACGACGTCATTACTAGTAAAAAAAAAAAAGAATAATAAAAATGCCATAAAACTATCCCCTATTTTGTAGATGCTATAACCTTTGCGCAAACCAATCAATATACACTTATTGCGATTTTTTTACCAAAAATATGTAGAAGAATACATATCAGCCTAAACTGAGGAAAAAAATTGTTTTTTTATATATTTTTGGGGGATATTTATTATAGCAAAAAGTTAAAAAATATTGCGTTTTTTTTTTTTCAAAACTATCGCTCTTTTTTTGTTTATAGTGCAAAAAGTGAAAACTGCAGAGGGGATCAAATATCACCAAAAGAAAACTCTATTTGTGGCAAAAAAAGGACGTCAATTTTGTTTGGGTGCAACGTCGTACGCCCGCGCAATTGTCAGTTAAAGCGACGCAGTCCTGCATCGCAAAAAGTGCTCTCCTCAGGAAGGGGGTAAAATCTTCCGGGGCTGAAGAGGTTAAAGTGTGTGTATAGTAATTTTTTTAGATTTGTATAGTGTAGGGCAGAGTTAAAGTCCCTGCTGGGTTATTTTTTTCTGTCTGTGTACCATTGAGGAAATTTTCTTTCTACGTCCCGGTGGAAGTTATACAAAATTTCCAAAGTGAGGGGAATTCCCTCCTTAGGCAGTTGTCCCTGTAACAGGTGTCCCCATTGGAAGGTTTCTTTTAACTCCTGTTCAGGGGACTCTGGATTTTCCCCTCACTTTCTTTCTCTGTGACAATGGTCACCATTAAAAATAGAGGGGAGAATCTCCCCAATGGGGACATAGATAGCAATAAAAACTTGACAGAGGGTCTCACTTTTTGCCTAGAGATACACCTAGTGATGTGCCACTGTGTGTCCCTGCTTTTGCAGCCTCCTTGGATATTTGACATGGATATCCAAGAAGACTGCAGCAGCAGGAACAAGTCATTCTCCCCTAGGTGAGAATGGAGTCAGGGGGCTGCCTTGGGTAAAGAAAATTACTTACTGTAATTTTTCTATCCTGGTGCCAATCCATGGCTGCATAGTAGTGATAGAGCTTCACCTCTATCCACTCCCTCAGGAATAGTGAATGGTATAAGGAGGCCAGAAGGAGCAGATCATCCAGGTAGTGGTGGACTCAAAGGCACATCTCTCTGAGATTTGCTAGGGCTGCTATCAAGACTTTGGTGAAAGTTCTCAGGGAGGTGTAAAGACCAAACGGAAGGCAGAAGAATTGGAGGTGGACCTGGCCAACTGCAAACCTGAGATATCTTTGCAAAGATGGCAGGATAGGAATGTGCAGGTAGGCTTCCTGTAGATCTAATCAAAGCATCCAGTCTCCTGGCTGTACTATCTGGGCTATAGTCTGCAGAGACTCCATCTTGAATCTCTCCAAAAAGTTGTATCAGTTTAACTTCTTGAAGTCTATGACTGGCCTCCAACTGCCATTATTTTTCTGAACCAGAAAGAGAGTTGAGTAGAATCTGGTGTATCTTTCCGAGGATGGAATTGGTACCACTGTCTTTTGGTCTAATAATGTATGAATGTGTCTCAGAATATCTGCTTTTTAGGGTGACGTTGGGATTTTGGTGAGTGTGAAGCAACTGGTCAGTGGTGACCGCACGAATGTCCAGAAATGGCCGGGCGTGATAGTTGACAACACCCACCCGTCCTTGCAGAGCCTCACTCAGACCCCTGCAAAGTTATCCAATATGGCCCCCACTGCAAAAGCCTAGATGTTCTGATTGTCAAAACGATCTTGTGAGATCCTGGGGAACACTCTGAGCCTCAGGAATGAAGCCTGGGTGCCCTTTCAACCTCTCCTCATTTCTCTGCCCTGGCAGAAGGCCTTGGAATCTCTTGCCCTTGAAGCATGGAAAGGCCTTGAACTTTGAAACTTCCTATCCTGTTACTCTGAAGATCGCTGTTTCCAATCTATATCAAAGAAAGACCTCCCATCAAATAGGATTTGCCAGCAACTTTGTTTGGATAAAACATCTACCACCCATGGTTTTAGCCAAAGGGCTCTTTTTTCCATTACGGAATGGAGCATTGCCCTTGCTGAGCACCTGATGGTGTCAATAATTGCCTCGCCTATAAAGTCAGCCAACAACTTTAGCTTCTGTAGAGCCTGAATAATGTCCTTTTGAACACCTTCTTATATGGCCTTGTCAATGTTTTGTGTCTATACCTTGATTGTAATAGTGACTGATGTTAGAGCGACCACTGGATTACAGGCTACCCCTGTGGACTCGTAGACCTTCTTGAGGTCCAAATAGATTCTCCTATCCATGATATCCTTGAAAGTGTCAGAATCTTCCATTCGGAAGGGGACATTCTTGGCCAAGTAAAAATCATTGCCGCATCCACAATCTGTGGCGTATCCAGGAAAGCCGCACCAGATTGCTGTAATGGATAACGTGCCAGGCTGCGCTGTGGCGTGATCTGTCACCCACTGTATTCACCAGACACATTGAATGACATATCAGTGTACTGGCCCGCTGCCAGTACCATGGGATCGCTGTGGTCAATCACTACAGATTACATGACAATGCTTCAATTCATGCCATTCATTGTGTACTATTGTGTTGGTTGTACTATTATGATTGGTCACAGTGATCACAAGGTACAGACAAGGCCAATCACAACTCATCTGGACCATGTGATTAGCTGTGGCCAATTACAGCTAATCATAATAGTAAACACTGAATGAATAGCTTTCATTCAGGAAAAACGGTTGCTTATAACAGTGAAATCCACTGTTATAATCAATCATAGTGTGTAAAAAAAAATCCTGATCACCTCCCCAGAGTAGTACAGTGTTACTCTGGTCACAGTATGTAAAAAAAATGTAATAACGAAAAAAAGTTATTTTTTAATTTTTTTACATACTCTCTCCGGTCTGTGTCCCTGATCACCGCCACACCTCGATACTCCATGACAGGGGTCTACGAGTGATACAGAAGGTCCTAAATATTTGAGCACTGAACAAGAGTAGACACAAATTGTTTGTGTTGGAACTCTTGGAAATTCCTATTAACACATAACTAGTTTATTCATCAAAAGTTTTTTTGCCAGGTACAGGGCACTGCCATGGCAAAAACTCCCCACTCCAATTGTATTTTAGTTTGTATTCTTCTTTCATGAATTTTGTGCTGGATTAGGTAGACAATGATGTTTATTTTGCCTCCTGGTGTCCCCTGGGTATTGTAGGAGCTGCCACACTTACTGCACATGCGCAGCATGTGTCATGACGTTTATTTACGATGGGCGCGACAATGTCAAAAGCGTCCATTTTAGGTATATTTAAAGACATGGAAAGGTGACAGTTGCCTCTGAAGCAGCTGGTGTGTCCGGGGAAACCAGTCAGGCTTCCAGCTTGGTCCCATGCAACCAGCCTTTGGGATACCTCTTCTCCTACCTCCCCCATTCCTTTAGGGGCTGACATCATCCTGGATATGGACTGATATACCTTTATTGCCACAAACAGAGAGCCACATGGATGGCTAAGTACATTTCCTTTACTTGAGTGTTAAATGGCTTTTTCGTTTCTCTTCAAATCACACTGATGACTCCCACACTGGGCAATAATAAACCACATATTACACAGTTGGAGAAGTTTTCATATGTAATTCATTTACCATTTAAGGGAGGATAGCAGATGCCTTGCTAATGAACCACAAGAGCACTATATGTGTTAACAAGGACATCCCTGCCTGGGAGTTTTCCAGTTGTATTTGATGCTCACCATATAAGCCACCATTTCACTCTCATTTCAAGCAGGATACATAAGGACTAATCCCACACAGGATACCCTTATAGACTTCACAGGTTAGTAACCACATGCAGTGGCCCACCGTATCACCCTCAGCTGGGTAGATCTCACATCACGGCCCAAACAGTGTTGGCCACACGGGGGCAACATTGTCCCCATGTGGATGTGGACTTTCTTGCACATCCATTAGAAGATGAGAAGATCCCTTATGCCGTGTGCACACGACTGGACTTTTTGTCGGACTGAACCCTCGAAGGACTTTTCGACGCAGTTCCACTGAAACGGACTTGCCTACACACGATCACACCAAAGTCCGATTGTTTCGAACGTTATGACGTATGACCGGACTAGAATAAGGTAGTTCATAGCCAGTAGCCAATAGCTGCCCTTGCGTCCTTTTTTGTCCGTCGGACTAGCATACAGACGAACGGATTTTTCAACCGGACTCGAGTCCGTCGGAAAGATTTGAAACATGTTCTATTTCTAAAGTCCTACAGATTTTTCGACAGAAAAGGTCAGATGAAGGCCACACACGATAGAATTGTCCGACGGATTTGTTCCGTCGGACCAGTTCGGTCGAAAAGTCTGTCATGTGTACACAGCATTAATGGACTTTAAATTAGCTCTGGAACATATTTTACCATAGTATTCCTCTTCAAGGAACCTTCAGCAACATTCAGCCATGAGCTATATATCATCACTTTATAATATGGGGAAGGCAATGTCACACAATGTTTGATTTAGTTGACACACATTGTACCTCCTACTGGGGCACATACATTCATGCATATGTGCTAATATTTTTATTTTTTCCCCTTTTGGGAGAGCAGGTTGTTTATACAACGTTCTTGCAGCTGCCATGGCTGTGTGTATTTTGGAATAATTGGTCAATTATGTTTTTATGAGATAGATAGTGGATTTTGTACTGTTTAGATATTTGTGTTTAATAAAGCTGATTTCTATTTTTCTATACATGTGTCAGATCACTAGGTCTTGTTACACCTATTTATGGATACAGCACACAGTGTGTACAATTGAGGTTGAGCTCAGTCAGGCTTTTATGTCTCTCATATATGAATGTACCGACAGCTCCCTCTTAGTAGAACTTAAGTTAAGTTCACCCCCTTTTTGGAATAATTCCCCCACCTATTTTTTTTTCTCCTTGCTTATTCTGTCTTGAGGACACATTTTAAACTTTTATTTTTCTCACAATGGTTATATGATAACACTGTACTACACTGATAGTATGTAAAAAAATAGAATTTATTTTTAATTTCTTAATTTTCAAAAAAATTGTAACAAAAAAAAAATGATAACTTCAAAAAACTTGCCATGCCCCTTATCAAATACCTTGGACTGTCTACTTTCCAGAAAGAGGATATTTGAGGGATATTTATACTGTCCTGAAATTTTTGGGCCTCAAGAAATGGGATAGATTAGAACATCAGGATTGACCGATTGTTTTAGATATATTAACCATAGGTTCCTACAGACGGATAGGTTCCTACAGACGAAATAATATACACTGATTTGGGTTATTTTCACCATAGAAATGAAGCAGACTACATTTTGCCCTAAATTTATAAGAAATATTATTTATTTGCAAAATTTTATAACAAAAACAAAGAAAAACCTATTTCTTTTTAATTTTCAGTCTTTTTTCGTTTATTTAGATAAACATATAAAACCAGTGGTAATTGGTATTAACCTCTTCCTGACTCCCTAAAGCACATAGATGGTGGCACAGGAGCAGCGCCGATGTGGGCTAATGTATCGGTGCGTCAACTCGCATCCGAGGCTCGTGCAAAGCTCCCAAAGCGCGCATCCACGAGCCCGATGATCGCTGTGTATCCTGGACACAGCAGATCACATGACATGGTACAGGACCAATGAAATCGGTCTTATACTATGTGATCACCGTGTCCAATGAGGACACAGTATAAATATAAACAAAAGCTGCATGGTGTGGTTTTCAGCTCCTTCTCCTCACAGGGAGATCTGTCTGTGAGAGGACAAGGAGCCGTTGCAGCCATGCCAGACTGTGAGAGCATTGTAAAGTGTTTTTCAACACCACCAACTACTTCAAAGTGTCCCTGATCATAACCTACCTATCTCCTGTCAGCTGTGCTGCCAGGATCAGTGTCCCTGATAGCAGTGGGTCCTTGTGTTTGGTCATACCTGCCCCAATCACCAACTCAGTGTGCCCCAGTCACCAAACCAGTATGCCCCAATCACCAAACCAGTGTGTGCCAATAACAAAATCAGTGTGCACTAAACACCACCATAGTGTTTGGTTTCTGATCACCGCCACACCAGCTTGGTTGCTGATCACCGCCACGCCAGATTGGTTCCTGATCACTGCCACACCAGTTTGTTTCCTGATCACCACCACGCCAGCTCATTCCTGATCACCACGACGCCAGTTTGGTTCCTGATTACTGCCAGGCCAGCTTGGTTCCTGACCACCGCCACGCCAGTTTTGTTCCTGACTACTGCCACTCCAGCTTGGTTCCTGACCACGGCCACGCCATCTTGGTTTCTGACCACCACCACGCCAGTTTGGTTCCTGATCACCACCATGCCAGCTTAGTCCCTGACCACCACCATGCCAGCTGGTTCCTGATCACCACCATGCCATCCTGATCACTGCCATGTCAGCTTGGTTCCTGACTACCGCCACGCCAGCTCGTTCCTGATCACCACACCAGTTTGGTTCCTAATCACGCCACGCCAGTTTGGTCCCTGACCATCACCACACCAGCTGGTTCTTGATCACCACCACGCCATCCTGATCACCACCATCGTCTGTGAGCCGTTACAGATAACTGTGAGTAATTTTCAGCCTCTGCACACATTTTATACACACACAAAACATTGCCAGCCAGCTCAGGGTGTCCCTGACCTCTGCCCAACAGTGTCTAGTGTTCTTGGTTCCTGACCACCGCCACTCCAGCTGGTTCCTAATCGCCGCCACTCCAGCTCCTTCCTGATCACCACCATCGTCTGTGAGTTGTTACAGCTAACTGTGAGTAATTTTCAGTCTTTGCACACAGTTTATACACACACACATACACACATAAAACATTGCCAGCCAGCTCACGGTGTCCCTGACCTCGGCCCAACAGTGTCTATTGTGCTTGATTGCTGACCACCGCTACACGCCAGATTGGTCACTGACTACCGCCACACCAGCTGGTTCCTGATCGCCACCACTCCAGTTGGTTCCTGATCACTGCCACTCCAGTTGGTTCCTGATCTGTCACCAGTGTCCTGTTTATAACCACACCATCGTCACGATCACTGCCATTCCAGCATCCTGATCACTATCCCAGTGGCTCCTGATCACCATCATCCTCTGTGAGCCATTAGAGCTAACTGTGAGTAATTTTCAGCCTCTGCACACAGTTTACACACACACACACAAAACATTGCCAGCCAGCTCACGGTGTCCCTGATCTGTGCCCAACAGTGTCTTTTGTTAACCATACCAGTGGATACTCATCACCTCCATACCAGTGGGTCCTAATCACTAGTGTTGACTACATGTCAAAAAAAACCTACACCACTGAAGAGGCCTTCCAAATTTTGAGTGACGAACGAGAGTAGCAGGGATCGCTCCGACCTAGATTCAGAATATGATCCCATAGACGACAACGGCTCAGCATCAGATTCAGAAGAGGAACAGCCTCCAAAAAAAAAGAATAAGGCACTCCGAGGAACAGAAGGCAACTACCTCTGTGACATGCCTAGCACTAGCAGTGCAGTTCATCCACCACATCCATGTCAGCCACCAAGAATGATAGCCCATATTGATGTTCCAGAGGCACTTTTAAATCCTGTGTTGCTACCTTCAGATTCAGCAGCACCTATAATCACCCCATTCACAGCCCAACTAGGCATTCAGGTAGAAACCCAAAATTTTACTCCAATTGATTTTTTTAAAATTTACTTTTCACAGAAGCCTTTTTGAATTTGGTTTTTGACCAATGCAAACTATATACCCAGCAGTATATCACCCAAAATGCCAGCTCTATTTATGACCATTCATTTGAGTGGAAACCCCTGACAGTTCAAGAATTTAAATAGTTTCTTGGCCTTACACTAAACATGGGACTAACAAAAAAACTGCAGGCTTATTGGTCCACAAATGCCATACAACACCTGTCAATCTATTCCACCATGTCCAGAACTGGCTATAAAATCATTATGCGATTTTTACACTTCAGCGCCAATACCCAGTGCCCTTCAAGAAATCACCCCGAGTATGACAAACTTTCAAAAATTCAGCCACTGATAAATTATTTTAACCACAAATTTCCCGAATTATATTGTCCTGACTAACACATTTGTGTCGATGAATCCCTCATCCACTTCACCAGGAGGCTGGGCATAAAACAATATATCCCAAGCAAACAGGCCAGATACGGGGTGAAGACGTACAAGTCCTGCGAAAAGGCGACTGGGTATGCAAACAATTTCCGAATTTATGAAGGAAAGGACAGCAAGCTGAACCCCCCTGAATGCCCAGCCTATATGGGGACCAGTGGCAAAATTGTCTAGGACCTTGTATTCCCCCTTTTCAGGAAGGGGTACCACCTTTATGTGGATAATTTTATACAAGCTTGCCCCTTTTCCGCCACCTTTACCTTAACAAAACTGTATCCTGTGGTACAGTTTGCCCCAGTTGGAAGGGCTTCCCACAACAACTAGTTACTACCAGGCTGAACAAGGGGGAGTCAGCCAGTCTGAGAAATGAGAAGATTTTGGCTTTAAGTAGCGAGAGAAACAGGATGTTTATGTCCTTTCCTCTATCCATAAAAGCAGCTCATTCGAAAATCAAACAAGGCAAGGTCAAATGGCGTCCCTGGGGGGGGGCAGAGGGGGCCCTGACCGACCCCAACATTATGCTGTGCCCCACCATGTGCCCCCCCCCCCCCCCCCCATAAAAAAAAAAATTTTTTTCTTTTACAAAAAATCAATGTCTAAGAGGGAGAGAGTCCCCAGTCAGCTCCTGCGGGTGATTCCTCCCCCCTCCCTCTGCTTGCTGACACTGCATAATGCGAGCGCTCACACAACCACAGCCACCCGATCTAATCCTTCCCCATTGGATCCTCATTGGCAGGGAGAAGAGCGAGTTGCAGGAAGGACTCCACCAGGACTCTCAGTTACTGAAAAAACAGACTGATTTCTCCATCCTTAGGTCAGGAGAACCAGCCTGTAAATTCCAAGAGATGCCAGACCAGAGAAGTCAATAGCAGGGGCAGGACAACAAGAGGAGACTGGGAAACCCCACAGTGGCAGAACACCAGGGCCCGGAGGCAAGACAACCTTTGCAACCCTGATATTTCTCCCACTGCTTTGGATCCTTATATTTTCTTGGTATGCTGGTGACATATATATCTTGTTTTCTGCCATCCTGGGGGATCCCAATACAGTAGGAAGGGAGCTCACTGCAGAACATGTGAAAGGGCCGTTGTGGGGTCGTAGTAAAGGGCCCCAGTATATATTTATATATCTATATAAATCTATATATGGAAAATAATAAACTTTGCGCAGTTTATTATTTTCCTTGTTCTGATTGGTGTTGTCGCACTGTTTACTGCTGCTTATTTTTATGCTTCTAGCGCGGAATTTTTTTGTTATATATCTATATATATCTATATATATATATAGATATATATATATATAGATATATATATGCATTTTATAGTTGCCCCCTACTTTTGTTCCTGTCCCCCCATGTACCCCCCCTAAATATGAAAGCTGGAGACGCCACTGGCAAGGTCCCATCCAAAAACCCCAGTTCATCCATGACTACAACCAGTTCATGGGGGGAGTGGATTTAAATGATCAGATATTACAGCTCTACTTAGCCACCAGAAGATCGATCCACTGGTATAAGAAAGTACCCATCTACATTTTTCACCTGGCCCTGTACAATTCCTACATAGTCTCTCAGAAGTCCACACAAAGACCTGTCACTTTCTTAAACTATTAGGAAGAGATTGTCACATCCCTCATCTACCAGGAGAGCCCCGTACCTGAACAAATTTGTTCTGATGCAGTGAGCAGGCTGCACGAAAGACATTTTCTCAATATCTTCCCCTACCCAAACAGAACGCAAACCCCAAAGAAGATGCCGTGTATGTTCCAAAAACAGAATTATTATTTGACAACTTTGCATAAAAAAAAATACATTTTCATTTTCTTTCCACATTTTCCAAAATCTTGTGGCAAAAAAAGAAAGTTTCCAAAAGACTCCACATGCCTCTTAGAAGATACCTTGGGGTATTTGCTTTCCAAAATGTGGTAATTTTATACGTGTTTCCACTGTCCTGGTGCTCCAGGGCCTCTAAAAATGTGATATGTAGTCAAGAATTTAGATGTGCTTAATGGATGTGGGGCCCCTCTGTGTAACTAGGCTGTGAAAAAGTTTCACACATGTGGTATCGCCATAATAGAGAATGTGTTTTGAGGTGTAATTTTAAGTACACCTCAAGCACCTTAAGTACACCTATGCTGTGTATTAGAAATATCCTGTTAATTGACAACTTTGCCTACAAATAAAAATCATTTTCTTTCCACATTTTCCAAAAACTTGTGACAAAAAATGAAGTCTTCAGAAGACTCCTCAAGCCTCTTAAACATACCTTGGGGTGTTTGCTTTCCAAAATGTGGTCATTTTGTGGGTATTTACATTGTCCTGGTGCTCCAGGACCTCCAAAAATGTGATAGGTAGTCAAGAATTTAGATGTGTATTTGGCCCTAGAACACCTAAAGGTGCTCATTGGATGTGGGGCCCCTCTATCTGGCTAGGCTGTGAAAAAGTTTCACACATGTGGTGTCGCCATACTCAGGAGGAGTTAGAGAATGAGTGGAGTGTAATTGCAAGTATGCTTGTGCTGTGTGAGAGAAATAACTTTAGATGATTTTAATTACAGCTTTATGGGAAAAAAACACATTTTATTTACTTTCATCATTTTCAAAAGCATTTTGGCAAAAAATTACAACTCCAAAAAACTCACCATGCCTCTTATTAAATACACCAGACTATCTACTTTCCAAAAGGGATCATTTGGGGGTTATTTGTACTGTCCTGGCATTTTAGGGCCCCAAAAAATTATTTAGGCAGTCAGTACATCAGAATTGATCAATTTTCAAATATATACAGTGGGGACGGAAAGTATTCAGACCCCCTTAAATTTTTCACACTTTGTTATATTGCAGCCATTTGCTAAAATCATTTAAGTTAATTTTTTTCCTCATTAATGTACACACAGCACCCCATAATGACAGAAAAACACAGAATTGTTGACATTTTTGCAGATTTATTAAAAAAGAAAAACTGAAGTATCACATGGTCCTAAGTATTCAGATCCTTTGCTGTGACACTCTTTAACTCAGGTGCTGTCCATTTCTTCTGATCATGCTTGAGATGGTTCTACACCTTCATTTGAGTCCAGCTGTGTTTGATTATACTGATTGGACTTGATTAGGAAAGCCACACACCTGTCTATATAAGACCTTACAGCTCACAGTGCATGTCAGAGCAAATGAGAATCATGAGGTCAAAGGAACTGCCTGAAGAGCTCAGAGACAGAATTGTGGAAAGGCACAGATCTGGCCAAGGTTACACAAAAAATTCTGCACAGCGGCCTCCATAATCCTTAAATGGAAGACGTTTGGGACGACCAGAACCCTTCCTAGAGCTGGCCGTCCGGCCAAACTGAGCTATCGGGGGAGAAGAGCCTTGGTGAGAGAGGTAAAGAAGAACCCAAAGATCACTGTGGCTGAGCTCCAGAGATGCAGCCGGGAGATGGGAGAAAGTAGTAGAAAGTCAACCATCACTGCAGCCCTCCACCAGTCGGGGCTTTATGGCAGGGTGGCCCGACGGAAGCCTCTCCTCAGTGCAAGACACATGAAAGCCCGCATGGAGTTTGCTAAAAAAAACACCTTAAGGACTCCAAGATAGTGAGAAATAAGATTCTCTGGTCTGATGAGACCAAGATAGAACATTTTGGCCTTAATTCTAAGCGGTATGTGTGGAGAAAACCAGGCACTGCTCATCACCTGTCCAATACAGTCCCAACAGTGAAGCATGGTGGTGACAGCATCATCCTGTGGGGGTGTTTTTCAGTTGCAGGGACAGGATGACTGGTTGCAATCAAGGGAAAGATGAATGTGGCCAAGTACATGGATATCCTGGACAAAAACCTTCTCCAGAGTGCTCAGGACCTCAGACTGGGTGGAAGGTTTACCTTCCAACAAGACAATGACCCTAAGTATACAGCTAAAATAACGAAGGCGTGGCTTCACAACAACTCTGTGACTGTTCTTGAATGGCCCAGCCAGAGCCCTGACTTAAACCCAATTGAGCATCTCTGGAGAGACCTAAAAATGGCTGTCAATCCAACGTTTACCATCCAACCTGACAGAACTGGAGAGGATCTGCAAAGAGGAATGGCAGAGGATCCCCAAATCCCAGTGTGAAAAACTTGTTGCATCTTTCCCAAAAAGACTCATGGCTGTATTAGATCAAAAGGGTGCTTCTACTAAATACTGAGCAAAGGGTCTGAATACTTAGGACCATGTGATATTTCAGTTTTTCTTTTTTAATAAATCTGCAAAATTGTCAACAATTCTGTGTTTTTCTGTCAATATGGGGTGCTGTGTGTACATTAATGAGGAAAAAAAATTAACCTAAATGATTTTAGCAAATGACTGCAATATAACAAAGAGTGAAAAATTTAAGGGGGTCTGAATACTTTCCGTCCCCGCTGCATATATCAAAGTTTGTAAACTCTATAACTTTTACACTAACTGAATAATATACATTTGGGTTATTTTTACCAAAAAAAAGTAGCACAATACATTTTGGTCCACAATTATGAAGAAAGTACATTTGTTTGTAAAATGTAATAACAACAACAGTTTTTTTTTTTTTACATTTTCAGTACAGTATTTTTTCGTTTTTTCATTTATATAGCAAAAAATTAAAAACCCAGTGGTCAATAAATACCACCAAAAGAAATCTCCAACAGGCCACGCGCCTTTCTTTTCCTTCTTTACATAATACTTCAGACTTCCCCTAGTCAGCATAGGCAACGGGGCTTGCATGATCTCTTCACATATAGTTACATAGTTGGTAAAGTTGAATAAAGACACCAGTCTATCCAGTTCAACCTGAGTGAGTGAGTGTGCTTGTCTACAATTGTCCCTATCCCTGTACATTGTGTCTCATTAAGATGCTCCTCTATTATTATTTTTTTTAATTTAAGGTACCCATATAGCACCAGCAATTTACACAGCGCTCCACACATACATCACACATTCACATCAGTCCCTACCCTCAAGGAGCCCACAATCCAAGGTCTCCAACTCACACCCATATACCAAGGCCAATTTTGGACAGAAGCCAATTAACCTACCTGCATGTCTTTGGAGTGTGGGAGGAAACCCATGCAGGCACAGGGAGAACATGCAAACTCCAGGCAGGTAGTGTCTGCTAGGTGAGAGTGCTAACCACTACACCACTGTGCTGCCCATAAATATCATTAAGAAATACTACCACCCTTACTAAGGTCCTCTGCACCAGCGCAGAAGAATATCTTTTCTGTGTATACCTTTAAACACCTTACCTTACCTGACCTTAGGTCCCCTAACTTTTATGCAAATGGACCATGGACCTTGCCTGGCCAAGGCTGATCCCAGACTGGTACATGAGTTATTAGCAAAAAAAAAAGAATACCAGGGCGCTAACTTACTTTTATGTTATTCGTAGTCCTGAGGGAGGGGGTTAGAGGTGGAGCTCTATCACTACTATGCACAGACACTTGCTTTATTTAATAGTAGAGGAGGAGGGTTTTTAGTGGGGGAGAGTCCTTATTTGGATTAAAGATCTGTTTTTAGCACAGCTGTTTCAGGTACACTATTACACCTACTCATTTACTGTGGGAAAGATTTTTCTAGCTAAAATTGGGCAGATCTTACAAAACATTGCTAAAGGCAAAAGAACTGTTGATTTTTCATCCAGAAGACAGAATAAGAATGCAAAGAATGGAAAACAATAAGCAGTAGTTGTACAGCCTACACAAGAACCGCAATTTTATAATATTATTATTTTTAGCAGGAACATGTTTAAGAAGAAACGGATATGATTAGAAACATGAGTAAAGCTTCTTCCACTGATGTACATGAAAGTTTATGAAATTGTTTAAACATTGCATCCAGTCTTAATGAAATTAAATCTAGAGAGTGGACCCAATTCTGTCTTTTTTACCTAAGGCAGGCCATAGACGGTGTAAATTTATTTCCTGCAATCAAAGGTTGCAGGAAAAAAAATTGCGCAATTCCCTCATCAACACAGACAGTACTGACAGGGAAATCCTTCCTGTTGAGCAATTGTCTGCTTCCGACGGGGTGGGGGGGCGGAAGCGGGCGGGGAAAGCCAGTGATCATTATTAGCAGCTAAAGTATAATTGATAAGCGATAATCGCAAGTGAATCCAGTAGGCTGGTTGTACCCAAGTTGATTGATTGTTCAACTTGATACATTCAGCCTGCCCACACATGGTTCAAAACTCAGTCAGTTCAGGCTCTCAGGTTTAACAGCAAACTGACTTCTACTTCACTATAGCTAAAGACAACACTTTTCCTTCTTTTTATGGGAGGATTAAACCCGCTTTATGTTTTTTCTTTGCCATCTGTGTATAATTGGGGATATTTCCTTTAACCTCCTGTCCTGTAGACTCAACAGAAAGTGGGAGGAAATCTTTCCAGTGTGAGGAAAATACGTATGTCAAAATTGCAGCATACAAATGATAGAGCCTATCTCTGTTCAGCCTTTCCCTGGTGCAGTCCTGCATCTTAGGTTGCTAAACATACCAACAAGATGATGAACCCCTGCTGGAAGTCTTTGAGGGTTGAGGAATTCCCTAACTAGCGTAAATAAAGCTCTGGTGGTGCACCTGGACTGGTGTTCGGACGCTGGAGTTAGAGCTACATTTCCTATTCCATTTTTTTGTCTCTCCTGAAGCTTTCCCTTCTGTCTCCTGCTTTCATCATTGTTTTTTTGTAGGTCATTTATTTTATTGCTGTCAAGTGTATTTATCCAAACATTCTGGTTCCAGGTTTCTAAGGCCTGGTCTGTGTGTCAGTGGTGGCTTCCATGCATGCGCTGTGCAGGGAAGCTCACTGCGGCGTCCATCTTTTTTATGGTAGCTGGGTTCACACATGTGCAGTGTAGATGGGCCTCTCAGCAGCCATCGTGGATGTGGGCAGGAGGCTTTCCTGATTGACAGAGGTTCTCTGATAGAGGGGGGGCTCACTGAGGGCGTGGATAATGGGTAGGTATGGTATTTAATATCCCCTGATGATTTAGAAATGGTGCCCTTCTGCTGTTTCCATGTTGGTCTTGCTATAGGTAAGGAGGGGGAGGAGAATTTTTTGGGGGGGGGTCCACTTTGGTTTTGTGTGCTTCTGTACATGGGTCTAACCTTTTTTTTAACAGTCTTTCTGCTTTCTTTTCTGCACAGTTTTGATGCCTTGCTCTAATATGAGCCTTCCACCACGTTATCAAGATCTCCATGTAGGGACCATCATTTTTAGTAAGTAAATAGATGGGAGGGAAAGTGCAATTTTTTTCACGCGTGGGGCCTTTTTTCCTGTCTTTTCAGTCTGGACTGCTATCAATCTTATTCAAGAAAGTCCAAGAGATTGTCATTATAGAATGACAGATTCTAGAGGAACAGTAGTAGCCCCCACAAGTTCTGTCCAAGATACTGCAAGGGTGCTCAAAAACATAGGCACTCATCCTCTCCTAAACACTTACACTGACCGAAAAGGAAAAAAGTGCTGGCCTGCAGTGTGGCTCCCATGCCAGACAAATCCAGGAACATGGACTTTGAAAGCCAGCAGGTCACAACTCTGATTAAACAAGTAGTCCAGGATTAGCTGTCTTAATTCTCTAGTCACTTTATTCTGGCCGAAGCCAGGTGCAGGCCTAAAGATAGCCCTCCCATCAACAGCGGGGCAGCATGATCAATCCTCCTCAACTAAGGAGGTTTTGGGCACTTCACACTCATACATTATACCAGCACAAGAGCACCGCGGGCCAAGTCACCTACTGCCACCTTACGCCTAGCTTCACCAGAGCTGGAAGACAGCCACTCATCCTCCTCAGAGGCGGAGCAACAGTTTTCAGGTTTTAAGTTTAGTATGGTCCAGAAGTTTATCAAAGCGGTGAAACTGGCCTTGGAGTGGGAAGACACAGAGCCTGCTCCCAAAAAGTCTAAAACTTAATTTCCTTTTCTCAAAAAACAACCAGTTTGTTTTTGTTTTTTTTTTGCTGATGGGGAGATTAAAGATCCGTTCCAAGAGGAGTGGCAAAAAATGGATAAGATACCTGCCACTTAGACAATCTGCCAGTGATGGATGCAGCAGTGATGAGGCTAGACAGAAGTGTAACTCTTCAATGGAAGATTTTTCCTTCTGGTATGTTTTGGACAGGTGTTTTTCGACATGAATCTGCACAAGGCATATCTGGCAAAACTCATCTCTCTAACAAGTGCCTGTCAGGGCTGGCTCAGCCCTTCCTTCTCTGAGCTGGCCGCTCAGCTGTCAGCTAATTGCCAGATCTCATCTATCTCTACAGTTAACTAGTTGTTGTGGATCTGTTCGTCTATCCTGCCTACTTAAAGATCTCCAACTCACTTCATTCCCGCCTTCGCCTTGGTCACATCACAAGAAACCATCGCCTGTGTTCCTGTTTAAAGACTTGTTTTGCTGACATCCCTTCTGGCTCCTTATCCTGCTTGCTGTTCCTCTACTTGGATCCCTGACGTCTGGCCTGGCTGATTACCCGATCTGGTTACTGAACTCTGGCTTGGCTGATTACCTGATCTGGTTACTGAACTTTGGCTTGGCTGACTACCTGATCCGGTTACTGGACTCTGGCTATGGAAGGACGGCGCCAAATCCGCTGCTGGAGAATCTGTTCTGCAGTCCTAGTGCATTTTTCCTGGATCTGTGGGGGATGTACATCCAATCTGAGTGTGCTGAGGGGAAAAGTTAGAGCATCTGATATATTTGGTGGCATCTCTCAAAGGGACAAGTGTATTTGACCTATTGATTATAAGTCAAATTGTGAGGTAAACTGCTAATGGTGGTGATGTGTGCAGCATGGTGGTGTGTTATACTCACAGAAGAGATGGATATTAATTACAGGCAATTTTAAACATTTTGTTTTGTAAATGTCAGTCCAGCTGCAGCACTTTCTGTACATCACAGAGATGCACCCTTTCACAGGCAGGATTAGGATAGCCCCCTGCCTATTAGTCCATAAAATGGGCATTTTTAATTTAACAGATTTAGCTTCCACTGATTTAAATGGGATTTTGGGTTTTGCATCCAAAGAGTCTCCAAACCCTGCTCGGTTCAAACCCAGGAAAGTTCAGCTCATCCCTACCTGTGAGTATAGAAATATAGGTGTTGATGTGTCGCGGCCTAGTCGTGTGTCCTGCACATGTACAGACATGTGCTGGAGGAGCACTGGTACTTTTTAACTCATTCCTGGGCACTTAAAGAGGCTATGTGCGTAGAATCCTCCACTGATCACCAATACAGAAGCACACCCAAGAGCCCCCTGACAGGACAGAGAGGCAGCAATGGGAGCCACTGGCTCCTGCTGCTGTCAGTCAAATTCTGTGAGCAGAGTGGTGGGGGGGGGGCCTAGCCATGTTGTGTGTCTCTATAGATGCACATAGCCCAGCTCAGGAGCGAGTCCGCAGGTGCACCACTATAGGAAGCTGTTTCCGATGGTGGTGCACTGAGAAGAGGAGGAGCCTAGAGCGACGGCAGGAAACCAGAGAAGAGGGGATTTGGGGCCAATCTGTGCAATACTATTACACAAATCAGGTAAGTATAACATGTTTATCAAAAATAAAATGAAGCCTTTACAAACGCTTAAATGTTTTAATTTGTTGCCTGGAATTGCTTTTATATATATATATATACATATATATATATATTTATATATTTAGAAATTATGTAATTGTTGTGTTGTACTTTATAGTAATCATATGTTATTCTGTTAAAGTAGAGATTATTTTTTGTGCCGCACTTTTATAATTTAGGCAACATTAGGTCATATGGTTTTAAAGTGTTACTAAACCTAGGACCCTATATCTGATCTCCCACAGTACTCAGAACAATGCAACTATTTTAGTAAATATAGACTGCTATACACCTTTTCTCATCAGCAGTTAGAGCAGTCTTTTTACTTCTATCAATGTCTGCTTAAAGCTTGTAGGAGGAGTTTTCATTCTCCCCTGATTGTTAAATGAGGCTGCAGGACCCCTGACTCTCTGTCTGGACAGTGCTGATTGGCCCTGTGCTGATCACATGCACTCTCCCAAGAAAAAGAAAAACTCTCTAGCAATACACACTAAACTGAGCATGTGCAGCTTGCCCCCAAGGCTCTGTTCTATCAGCAGATAGAGTGGGGACTGTGGGAGAAGTGAAGGATCAGAGAAGATAGGATCAAACAGCCTTTTTACACAATGTGGAGGATTAACCCCTTAGGTTACACAATACATATAATAAGCATGCTTTACTGCATATACAGACTGATTTTACTGTTGTGGATTTAGTAACACTTTAACCACATGCCGCCCGCCCGCTGTCGTATGACAGCGGCAGAATGGCTCCCCTGCGCAAATCGCCATAGCTGTATGGTGGCCGCTTTAAGGGGAATAGGAGGCGCACGTGCCGCCGCATCACTGAGGAGCTAATGCGTGTGCCCGTGATGTCCGCGGGGCACCCGCGGTCACTCCTGACAGAGCAGAAACGGGGATCTGTGTGTGTAAACACACAAATCCACGTTCTGTCAGGGGAGAGGAGACAGATCGTGTGTTCCTAATATATAGGAACACCGATCGGTCTTCTCCCCCAGGCAGTCCCATCCCCCCACAGTTAGAACACACAGTGAGTGAACACATTTAACCCCTTGATCGCCCCCTAGTGTTAACCCCTTCCCTGCCAGTGTCATTTAAACAGTAATCAGTGGCTATTTATAGCACTGATCGCTGTATAAATGTCAATGGTTTCAAAAAAGTGTCAAGTGTCTGATCTGTCCGCCACAATGTCGCAGTCCCGATAAAAAACGCCGCCTAGTAAAAAATAAAACAATTATAAAAATGCCATAAATCAATAACCTATTTTGTAGGCGCTATAACTTTTGCGCAAACCAATCAATATACGCTTATTGCGATTTTTTTTACCAAAAATATGTAGAAGAATACATATCGGCCTAAACTGAGAAAAAATGTGTTTTTTTTAAAAAAATTGTGATATTTATTATAGCAAAAAGTAAAAAATATTGTGTTTTTTTCAAAATTGTTGCTCTTTTTTTGTTTATAGCGCAAAAAATAAAAACCACAGAGGTGATCAAATACCACCAAAAAAAAAGAAAGCTCTATTTGTGGGAAAAAACAGACATCAATTTTGTTTGGGTACAACGTCGCACGACTGCGCAATTGTCAGTTAAAGCGACACAGTGCCATTTTGCAAAAAATGGCCCAGTCAGGAAGGGGGTAAATTCTTCCGGGGCTGAAGTGGTTACGTTGCATTCCAGTTGTGTGTTCCAGAAGTCTGCTAAAATTGTTCTTCATTTTTTGTTTTTTAATTATTAATTTAGGCTGTAAAGCTCTTGGTGCTATCTTCAGACCACAATTCTAGTGCCTTACTTTGCCATAGTTGATTATCATCCAGAGACTGTTGTAAAGTGCAAAAAGAAAAAATATTGTAACAAAACAATCTGTTTTAGCAACTCTCTAATCATTTGTATTGATATTCACAGAAGCTGTTTTGCTGCTATGTAAATGGAATTCTTTAGACTGAAGTCTTTTCTTGACCTTACCTGTCCATACATAAGGCTATGGTTTACATGTTTATTGTTGCCCTGACACTTTCTTGATCACCTGGAAGTTAATCCTTTTCACTTAGTAATGTTTTAGCTAGCTCCTGTATTGGCTAGGCATTGCCTGATGATATCATTTGTTTTCTAGAGCTTACATAGCTTTGGGAGTGATACTGGCCCAAGCCTTGTATAAACATGGTGTTTGCACTGTTAATTTTAATTTATGGACTTTTAGCAACAATATTTGACACTCTATACAACTATGACGTCAATTAAAATTTGTATGTAGCGCTACCCCCGCAGGAGCTGCTGGTATTTTTATTGGGTCCCTTCTGCCCTGCACCTGTGATGACTCAACCCTTTCTGGGACCCGAGAACACTGACACACCTTCAAGGTTTAAAAAGGCTTTATTTAATGGCAAAGCCCTAGAATGGAATGGGTTAATTAATGACAATTTATAATATAGCAATATAGGCACCTTGTTAAGTGACACAATTCAAAGGGTGTCACTGTTTGTTCGACATATCCGCCTGGGAAGCAACTGGTACACAAACGTGCACTAGGCAGCTAGAGATACTGCCTTGTAATTGTAGATTAATGACAATCCAACACAGTACAGCAGTACAAATGGCATTTTTCAAAGGCAATACAGCCTACCTACTACCTAATGCAGCGTTGCCCTACCTAACCACTGGCCAGTGGGACTATGTAGAGGGTCTGCCGGTGATGGGGACCTTGCGTAGGAGTACTCACTCAAGTAAACAAAATGGTGGCTGGAAGCCTCTCACCACTGATGACTGATTCTAGTCTTGAGGGGTTCCTCTGTGGCTGGTTAAAGGGTCCTTCCTCTTGAGTTAGCTCTCTGCAGCTTTAGCAGGTAGCTGGAACACGTGGTCACTGGGAGCAACTGGAATGCAAGCTCCTCCCTCACTGCATTAAGTAGTGTTCAGCATAGCAGCAGCCCACAGCCTAGTCCCTGCACACAGTTTGCATGTGATTCAGGTGCAGCCATAGGCGTGCGCACAGGGTGTGCCGGGTGTGCCCAGGCACACCCTAATCACCCCATGCACATTAGTATTATCGCTCTGTGTAGCAGCAGGAACATGTGAAAAATCTACCTCTTACTGGCTCTGCCATAAGAGAAGTGTCTATGCTCTTCTCTTTCACTGTGCCGACAGAGAGATCAATTTGCCAGGGTCATATACAGTATATGTAGACACACACACATGCATGTGTGTTTGAGCTTTAGGGTGCACACCCTAATGCAATAGGCTGCGCACACCTATGGGTGCAGCACACTTTTTCTGGCAGAACAGATCCTCTGGCAACAGCATGTGGTCAGCAGGTCACAACAACAGTCCTGTGGCTTCTTGCAGCCCTATGCCCCTGTAAGACAAGCTTCCAGGCAGTGGCGGCCTGTCCATAGAGGGCGCACAGGTGCCGCCTCCCCTTTTCAATGCGTCCGGCTCCCTGATCTACATATCAGGGCACCAGACCATGGATTTCAATGTGGGGTGGGTGTTTTTTTGAAGCACCTGATTAGAGCCAGAGGCTCTAATAGGCTTCTAAAAAGGGTGGCCTCGGAGTGCAGAGCATTGCTGACTATTGTCTGACTATCCGTTTCGGTTCCTGAACTCTGGCTATGTTTTGACTACGTTTACTCTGTTTACCTTTTTTTTATTATTATTAAACAAGTGAGATTTAACTGTACTTCTGTCTCAGTCTGATTCATGGTTTCTGACAGTAGGCGAAGGCCATGAATTTAGAAGATGCAGTCAATTAGTCTGTAATATTTTTTCCAGATTGGATGAGCAGGATCACCGCGTGAATCAGTTTGCCATGGCGTTACAAACGCTCCTGAGTCGCAAGGCTCACCTGGAATCTCCCACTGTGGCTGCTCTGGTACAACCTGTGTTGCAGGCCATTCCTGCTGCTGCACCAGTCTCTATGCAGACACCCGCCTCGAGTATTACCTCTATAAGAGGTATGTCTGCTTCCGCTCCACTTCTCCAGCGATTTGGGGGCGATCCAGTCTAATGCAGAGGGTTTTTCAACCAGGTTGAAATATACTTTGAGATGCTGCCCCAGGCGTTTCCCAGGGACAGAAGCAAAGTAGGTTTTGTGATATCTTTGCTTTCTGAGAGAGCCTTGGCCTGGGCAAACCCTCTATGGGAGATGCAAAAAATTGTTGTCTTGAGTTATCCTGAGTTTGTGGCTTCCTTTAAAAGGGTATTTGACGTTCTTGCACGCTCCGCTTCTGCTGCCAAGTGCCTCATGTCCATCAGTGTATGTATAAGTTTGAGAACTGTTGCCGATTACGCCATTTAATTCCGTACTCTGGCAGCAGAGTTTGCTTGGAACAATAAGACCCTCGTGGCTACTTTTTCTCATGGTCTCTTGGATACCATCAAGGATGAGATACCAGCCCGAGATATACTCACTGAGCTGGAGAAGTTGATCACGTTTGCCATCCTCATCGACTCCAGACTCAGAGAAAGACTCTCTTTTAAGGAGCGCTTGCAGAAGCCTCCTGTATATTTGTCTCCGAGCTTTGCAGTCCCACCCTTGCCTACCTCACCTCCCATGCCTCCTGGTACCGAGTTGGTCAGTGAAGATGAATCCATGTACTTGGACTTCACGCGTCTCTCTGTGGATGAGAGAACCCTTAGGAGGAGGGAGAGATTGTGCCTTTATTGTGGCCAGGCAGGTCACTTTTTGAAGTCTTGTACTACCCGTCCAGGGAACACCTGAAGCTTGAGGTCCTGTCACGGACAGACCTTAGGTGGCGTTGTTTCGTCCCCAGTTATCCAGAAGGATAAGCCCCTGGTTTTGGTTACCCTTTCTTGGGCTGAGTCGTCCGTTGTGATACAGGCTATAATCAACTCTGGGGCTGCAGGCCTGTTCATTAACCACTTAAGCCCCAGACCATTTGGCTGGTCAAAGACTAGAGCACTTTTTGCAATTCAGCAACTGCATCATTTAACTAACAATTGCGCAGTTGTGCGACGTGGCACCCAAACAAAATTACCGTCCTTTTTTTCCCACAAATAGAGCTTTCTTTTGGTGGTATTTGATCACCTCTGCGGTTTTTATATAGCGACAATTTTGAAAAAAACGCATTATTTTTTGCTTTTTGCTATAAAAAATATCCCTAAAAAATATATAAAAAAAAATTTTTTTTTCCTCAGTTTAGGCCGATACGTATTCTTCTACATATTTTTGGTAAAATAAATAATAAGCATTTGATTGGTTAGCGCAAATTATTTGGTTATAGCGTCTACAAAATAGGGGATAGTTTTATGTAGTTATTATGTAGTTATTACTAGTAATGGCGGAGATCCGTGATTTTTATCATGACTGCACCATTATGGCGGACACGTCGGACAATTTTGGCATTATTTTGGGACCATTCACATTTATACAGCGATTAGTGCGATTAAAAATGCATTAATTACTGTGTAACTGTGACTGGCAGTAAAGGGGTTAACCACTAGGTGGCACTGTAGGCGTTAAGTGTGTCCTAGGGAGTGATTCTAACTGTGGAGGGGAGGGGCTGTGTGTGACACTACACTGATCACTGCTCCTGATTACAGGGAGCGGTGATCAGTGACAGTGTCATTAGGCAGAACGGGGAGATGCTTGTTTACATTAGCATCTCCCCGTTCTTCCTCACCATGAGGCGATCGTGGGTATCCCCGTGGACATCGATGTCCACGGGACTCGTGATCACGGTCACGGAGCTCCCGGCAGGCGCCGCCCGCAAGCCGCGTATTAAAGGGCAACGTACAGGTACGTTAATCTGCCTGTACGTGCCCTTCTGCCGCAGTATATCTGCGTGAGGCGGTCGAGAAGCGGTTAATGCTGCCTTTGTATCGAAGCACTAAATTCCGCTGCAGCTATGTGACACTTGCCATTGAGGCTCTTGACGGGAGACCTCTACAGCCTGCCCATGTGACTCATGAGACTGTTCCATTGTCCATGGCCGTAGGGGCTTTTCACCATGAGATGATCCAATTCCTAGTTATTTCCTCAGCTAAGTTTCTGCTGGTTATTGGTTATCCTTGGTTACAGAGGCACAACCCCGCTTTTGATTGGCTCCGTGCTAAGGTTCTCTCTTGGTTGCCACAATGCAGTAAGACATCCTTCCAGAAGGTAGCCAAGGTCCTGTGCACTTCTTCTCTCTCCTCCCTGTCGAAGAAGAACCGTGATTTTAGTGATGTCTTTGACAAAGGTCAAGCCGGTAGTTTGCCTCCACACTAGTCGTATGATTGCACAATTGACCTTCAACCTGGTGTCATACCTCCTCGTAGCAGGGTTTACCTTTTGTCGGTCTAGGAGGATAAGGCCATGTAGGAGTATGTTGCAGACGCACTTTGTCAAGGTTTCATTCGCAAATCCTTGTCTCCTGCTGGTGCTGGTTTCTTCTTTGTGAAGAAGAAGAGTGGTGAACTGAGACCTTGTATTGATATCAGTTTCCATTGATTACAGGGTTATTTGGCCGCCTCAAGGGAGCAACGGTTTTCACCAAGCTTGATTTGAGAGGGGCATACAGTCTCGTGAGGATTAAGGAGGGCGACGAGAACAGGCCATTATGAGTACCTCGTAATGCCTTTTGGCCTTTGTAACGCCTCTGCAGTTTTCCAGGAATATATTAACGATGTCCTCCAAGATTTGTTGCAGTTATATGTGGTGGTTTATCCTCATATTTTCCAAGTCTCTGGAGAGCCACCACACAAATGTCTGTCATGTGCTTCAAAAATTAAGAGATAACAATCTCTATTGTAAATTGAAAAAGTGTGAATTCCATTATGAACAGGTTAAATTCCCGGCTTATGTCATTTCCACTGTTGGTTTTTCGATGGACCCAGAGAAACTTTCAGCAGTCCTACAGTGGCCCCGACCCGTGGGTTTACGTCCTCTGCATCATTTTCTTGGCTTTGCCAACTGTTATCGGAAGTTTATTCGTAACTTCTTGTCTCTGGTCAAGCCCCTGACTGATATGACCAGAAAGGACAGTAACCCACAGTGTTGGTGTCCAGAGTCCATTAAGGCCTTTGAGAGTCTCAATATTGCCTTTGTTTCTGCTCCTGTGTTGGCACATCCTGAGCCTACGTAACCTTTTATGCTTGAGGTTGATGCTTCTGAGACTGGAGTTGGTGCCCTTCTGTCTCAACGTCCTACCTCTGAGAGCGCTATGCATTCTTGTGGCTACTTTGCCAAGAAACTGTCACCTGCGGAGTGCAATTACGAGATTGGTGAGAGAGATCTGTTAGAGATCATTTTATCCCTGAAAGAATGGAGACATCTCCTTGAAGGTACCACTATGCCAGTTCTTATTCTTACTGACCATAAAAATCTCACATTCTTGTCTGAGGCTAAACGCCTCTCTTCCAGAAGGGCGCAATGGGCTCTTTTCTTGTCTAATTTCAATTACATTGTCTCATTCTTACCCGGTACTAAGAATGTAAGGGCTCACGCTTTATCACGACAATTTTCCTCCATTTCCAAGATGGAGTCGGTTCCAGTTCCTGCGATTCCTCCTGATCGTATTCTGGTTATGGTTCGCACCAGTCTCACTTCTCCTTTGGGTGACAAAATTCTTGCTGCTCGGGTTCATGCTCCTCCAGAGAAACCTTGTGACCGCTGCTTTGTCCCAGATAGTCTCCGTACTGCCGTGCTCCAGACTTACCATTCTCCCAAGGCTGCTGGCCACCCTAGGAAGAATCATCTCTTTTGGGCCATTTCTCAACAATTCTGGTGGCCTAGTCTACGTGCTGATATAACTGCCTTCGTAGCTGCCTGTTCCGGGTGTGCTCAGAGTAAGACTCCATTAAACCTTCCAGTGGGCCTCCTACAACCCATACCCAACGGAGAGAGGCCCTGGATCCACCTGTCTATGGCTTTCATTGTGGAGTTACCCAACTCCCAAGGCAACACAGTTATCCTTATGGTGGTTGACCGGTTCTTGAAAATATCTCATTGTCTTTCACTTAAGAAGTTGCCCACTTCTAAGGAACTGGCTTCCATTTTTGCTCGGGAGATCTTTCGTTTACATGGGCTACCCAAGGTGATGGTCTCGGACAGGGGTAGTCAGTTTGTGTCCCGGTTCTGGCGAGCCTTTTGTGCACAGCTGGGAATTCAGCTTGCTTTCTCCTCTGCGTATCACCCACAGTCTAATGGGGCTGCAGAACGAGTCAATCAGTGCTTGGAGCAATTCCTACATTGCTATATTTCTGACCTTCCTTCTCTGAGCTGGCCGCTCAACTGTCGGCTAATTGCCAGCTCCTATCTCTCCACAGAGACTCACCTGTTGATGATATCCTGCTCATCAGCCCTGCCTACTTAAGCCATCCAGCCCAGATGATCTCTGCCTTTGCCTTGGTCACATCTCTAGAGACGCTCTCCTGTGATCCTGTTAAAGACTTGCTTGGCTGACATTCCTTTTGGCTCAAGATCCTGCTTGCTGTTCTACTACGCTCATCTCTGGCTCCCTGACGTTTTGGCCTGTCTGACTATCCGTTCCGGCTCTTGAACTCTGGCTATGTTTTGACTACGTTTACTCTGTTTACCTTTTTTATTATTATTAAACAAGTGAGATTTAACTGTACTTCTGTCTCATTATGATTCATGGTTTTTGACAAGTTCCTCCCCGCCAATTAGGAGGCAGGTCATGAAACATGTAGCCCAATTGGCCAAAGTGTGAGGCAATCCTATTGGATGCCTAGCGCTTTGGTGGAAGAGGAGACACACAGAGGAGGAAGCATGAGGAGCGGACACCAGAGCCGCCGCTGCCTGCACTCCAGGAGAGGAGGATAGGACACCACAGCCTCCTCACATGAGTGGGTAAGCGCTGGACCGCGCGTGGGGGGTACTCTCAGTGCCGCACCACCGGGGGGCATGGTGTTGTTTGTTTGCCGCCCCCCCAAAAGAAAAACCCACCAGCCACCACTGCTTCCAGGCTAACACTCTCTGGGCACACACAGCACAGTCCAGCTCCCAGGCTCTGTAAAAGCAGTCACAGAAAGTTTTCAATTCTGTTTCTTTACTCACAGAATACTTCCCGGGAATATATTGTACTGGCCAAGCACTCTTGTTCCCCAAGTGGTTTTGTGGGCTCTCTAAATGGGTCTCAGAGCCCTCTAATCAGATGCCACATGGATCTCCTGCTTCTCAAAGTGGTGGTGGGGCTGAAAAACGTCCCAGAGCCAACTGGGGACCAGCCTGGCTTAGGCAGCTAATCAAGAGTCCTCCTTCCCCAGGGTTGCTAGGGGCAGGTCCTCTTCAGCTGTAGCAACAGCCAGTCAGGGCACAGTCCAGTCCCTTCTCTCCTTGCAGCTGCCCATCACAGGAGAGAAAAAAAAAGTCCTTTCTGTGTTTATTTTGTCAGCACTGCTGGGGAAAAAATGTAAGGAGCCCAGCGCTACATGTACTTTAGAAGGTCTGACACTTTTCATATTGTTAAAAAAATATACATAATATTCTAATTAGTTCATCTTGACTTATTGCTAATGGCTGCTTCTGATTTGACATGTATCTATATTTCTGTAGTACACTGAAGATTTGGGCTTGAAAATGGTTCAAAAAACAAAAACATTGTCATCATGTGCAGTAGTGGATAAATAAAAGTGCCAGCTTGTACTTAAAGTAATTGTAAGGCTTCGTTTTTTTTTAAATAAAAAAAATGTCATACTTACCGCCACTATGCAGTTCATTTTGCACAGAGAGGCCCGATTAAGGACTTCTTGGGTCCCCCGGCGGCTCTTCTAGCTCCCCCCCGCATCATATAACCTCCTAGGAGAAGCGCTTTCCTGGGGGGTTACCTTGCGAGCGTGCTCCTCAGTCCAGCATTTGTGTCCATAGACACAGAATGTCGGACTTGGCCCTGCCCCCTGGCGCCTGCATCATTGGATTTGATTGACAGCACCGCAAGCCAATGGCTGCTCTGCTATCAATCTATCCAATCAAGAGCTGAGACAATGGGCAGAGGGGAAGAGCGCATCTCCGGCTTAGGAATTACAGGACTCAGGGGAGTAAAACGGGGAGAGGGGGGGGATTTTTTCACCTTAATGCATAGGATGCATTAAGGTAAAAACACATGAGGGTTACAACCCCTTTAAGGCCTCCTTTACACAACTATTTAGCTGCATACATCAGATTCCAGCAGCAAGAATCAGTGGATTCTTGTGACTAGAATCACAGGTGAATAGGAATAGCGACATACGTCCCTAACCACCGGTTATGCTGTGGTGTGCAGGGTGCTGTGTAATTGGCCGGAGAGGAAAGACACCATCCAATATATGCAGAAGTGCCCCAGGCATGCGCAGCTCATTGTATATTTGGTAGAAAACTGCAAGCTGGCAGATAAGTTTATATTATTGCAGAAGAGATATAGCATCCTTGAAAAGTTAGGTTTAGTTCCACTTTTGGGCTTCCTTTACACTGCTGTATAGCTTCATACACTGGATATTCGCATGTAGCCACATTTTGCAGGGTGTTCGTGGGTATTCGCCCCATCAAATGCCCTGCAATGCACTGCGTGCTGCACAGTGCATTCTGAGTCCTGATTTGGCAAAGCTTTGGGCAGTGAATAGCTGGTTGTTAACCACCTCAATACAGGGCACTTACACCCCCTTCCTGCCCAAACCAATTTTCAGCTTTCAGCGCTCTCACATTTTGAATGACAATTACTCAGTCATGCAACACTGTACCCATATGAAATTTGCGTCCTTTTTTTCACACAAATAGAGCTTTCTTTTGGTGGTATTCAATCACTAGTGGGTTTTTTAGCCTAGCACCTTCAGGCGTTCTACGAGCATAAATTACACATCTCATTTCTCAACCACCTATTACACTTTTGAAGGCTCTGGAGCACCAGGACAATGAAATTGTTCACAAAATGACCCCATTTTGGAAAGCAAACACCCCAACATATAATCTATGAGGCATATTGAGTCTTTTGAATGGTTCATTTTTTTCCAGAAGTTTTTGGAAAATGTGTAAAAAAAATGAAAACGCATTTTTTTTTACACAAAGTTGTCAATTTATAAGCTATTTCTAACACATAGCGTGTATATAGAAAAAATTACACCCAAAATACATTCTGCTACTATTCCCGAGTATGGCGATACCACATGTGTGAGACTTTTACACAGCCTGGCTACATACAGAGGCCCAACATTGAAGTAGTACCTTCAGGCGTTCTAGGAGCATAAATTACACATCTCATTTCATTCCTACCTATCACACTTTTGAAGGTCCTTGAGCACCAGGACAGTGGAATTTATATTTCCTTATTAGGACCGGCGGTGCGGCCGGCATTGTGATTGACGATGGATTTACATCAGGGGACACAGTTTTTTTATTTTTTAATTAAGGAATTGTCAAAAACTGTTTTTTATAACTTTTTAATCATTTTTTGGTGAATGGGTAGGGGTACTATGTAACCCATACTCATTCACATGGTGGGGGGGTGGGATCTAGAGGCCCCTATCTTAAAGGGGGCTTCCAGATGCCGGTAAGCCCCCTGCCCGCCGACCCAATGGTATTGTATTGCAGGCATTTTAAATGTCATTTCATGCATTTTTTTCTTTAGAAAAGTCATTTTTGCTGCAGCATGTTCTATACATGCTACAGATGTGCCACTTCACAGGCAGACTGAGGGGACCCCCCCCCCGCAGGCACTATATTTAAACAACATTTTTATTGTTGCGCTTTAAGCATCATTAAAATCACTGCTCCTGTAAAAACGATATTTTAAAAGAAAATGTTTTGCATTGATACATGTCCCCCAGGGCAGTACCTGGACCCTCATACCATGTGTGACAAAGGAGCGCGCATGCTCATTACGAGCTTCGCGCATGCTCAGAAACGCGTAGTGGTCCCCAGCGAACCTGAATGACCCGAGTGACGTCATCATCCACGTGGTCTGTCGGAACGCGGAAGTGACTTCCCCACATCACCGCTTACACAGCCGGCATCTCCGAGCGGAGGTCCGCGGCCGTCCGCTCGGCACACATCAGCCCCACATTGTTGGATTTATGACACACTTTGGGTTCAGTTCTCTATGGAAGCGGCAATTCGTCAACTTTTATGTAAGTGCTTTTAATTGCTTTTATACTATAATAAACCTTTGATACTGAAGAGGCGCTTTCTTTTTTGGCTTGTTAAATGTAAACCAGGCTAATTACCTGGTATGGGTATTGTCAGTGTTCACAGATTGTTTATACTGTTTAAATTTAGTTTTGAATAGGAGTTCTGTCATTTATTCAGGTTGTCAGTAAAAAAATGTTCTGTCAGGAAAAAAAAGCTGCGGTAGGTTGACAACCCTGTCTGGAAGAAATACACAAAACACACCAAGATTCAGATATGAATACACAAACTTCTTCTATTTAGACAATATTTACTGACCCAAAGTTCAGCTTTAAATGAAACCTTTCACGTAGCTGATAATCAACTATAGAAAGCTGCTATAGGTGCTAGAGGTGCCTGCAGCAGCCTACAGTCCTGCCACTCTGTCCAGATTACCACTGAGTTCTAATCAGGCACAGCTCTGACCCTGCCTTGTAATGGTGATGTTTGCTTGCTTTCTCCCCTTTTCCTTTTGGTCCATAATTAGCTACTTTTCTTCCCAGTAGTAATGTACATGAGGCAGGGTGGCCTGGACAAACTTTGACACTA